>JAMPIV010014068.1:0-365000 GCA_024509875.1 Oreohelix idahoensis | reverse complement strand
TATTCTTCTTGGACCCGTGAAAGTACGGGCGATAATTGCTGAAGCACTTCCGTCCAGAAGTTTCGGCAATAATTATTACATATAAACCGTCTGGGGAGACAAATTAGCGAGGACACTATCTTGCAGGTGAGGTTACAAATCTGATTTGAAAGGTTACCTAAGAGTAACGGAAGGAGCCATGCCATATATGGAGGAGGTCGTGTATTCAAATTTTAAAATGATATTTTAAAACACAAGAGGGTAAGCAATAACTAAAGCCCCGACCCACTTCATTCTTTGCTCATGGATTGGATCAAATGAGAGCAAGCAATGTACATTCGTTCTGATTGGAAGCCGATCAGAAAACTAGGTGGATGCGTGGGCAGGAAAACTGCGATATAACGTAGCACAATTCGAGCTATACGGCACTGCATTCCAAGATCGTCAAAGTAGACAGCCTAGAAAAAGCAAGGAAAGAATAGAGTTAGGATTATTAATTAAAAGACCGGACACACAAACGTATTAGAGCATCTAATGAAACAAAAAGTGAAAACTCGTCAATATTAATACGGAAACCGGATTCTACAGGACCACTCATAAGTCACAGAGGGATTCTAAATAGAAATAATACCCCAGACGCGTGTTCGAGGCATCTTCATCAGGTTTCCAAGACTATTCTACTGAGCAAGAAGTCCAAAGTTTCCAACTATTGGTTTTGTGGTACGAGTCTACAAGACCATTTGTGGTACCAGTCTACGATGCCAGTATGGAAGACGAACCTGTGGCTCGGAGCTTGTAATCAACACTAGACACCTACCTTCAACGGCCAGTGAAAGTACTAGCATTGACCGGGAGCGATTTCCCCTTGCACTTACGTTTTGAGACGTGCCCTCGCCACAGAAATCGTAAATTGATGGAGCAGGCAGCAGCAACAACAACCCTTCATCATTCTGACAGCTAAGTCTAATCTTATCAAGCAAAACCAAAGGAACTCTTTAAGACTACATTTCCAGCGACGTTTCAGTGAAGAAACCAATGTCAACTCATCAATCTTTCATTTATTTTACCTTTGTTAAAAGATAATTGATCATTAAATTTGTTATATGTTTTTAAAAATTCATAAATGATTTAAATATTACAGAGAGACGTGCAAACATATGAACCAGTATTTTTCATAGATAAACGAGCTAATAAAGTAGCATTTTACTGTTAAATCATTTGGAAGCGTGAACGAGCTAAGTAAAATAAACAAAATATTGTCTTTTTTTTCCCCTCGCATGAGGTCGCATATTTTTTCCTCGCATGAGGTCGCATTGGCACCCGCCCCAAACCCGGCTCTGGTCAAGACCACATGTCCCAATACAAGAAGACCCAATGACAAAATGTGTCACGGTAGTGATCTTCTGTGTTCTAACACAAAGGACCTAATGACACATGAATGTCACTGTACTGGTCCCTGTGTCTAGACACATAATCCTAGTCAAAGGCCGGATATTAGGGTGTTGGGTTTGCCCAAAGCATTATTTGTACTTCAAGCAAGGTTTATATGAACGGTGATTTATTTTTAGTCAAGTAAAAGAGTGTTGAAAAACGGTTTAGGAAATATGAATGGATTTGGATACAGACTATTTGTCTTAGTTGAAGGGAGATAAAAGGAGTGAAGGGATGCTTTGAGAGAAAGGAGGAAACTCCGCATATTACGGTTGGTGGATCAAAGTCTTGAATTAGCGTTAAGCAGATTTAGTGGGTTCTCAATTGTGGTTGAGAAAATTAGCATGTAACGATTTTGTAGTAAGCTTTAAAGAAGAGAATATGGTGTTCAGTTAAAACATCAAAGGGAGATAACGTAGAATTAAGTCCCTTGTAGGTTTAAGTGAGTTGAGGGAAAAATACACAAGGGAATAGAGTGAGAGAAGTCTAAAAACAACAGACGATAGTTCACTGAGTTCGCTTACGTTGCAAAAGCGTGAGCAGTTTTTTCCAGTGAGTGGAAATAAGGCCGACCAATCGTTTTAGATGGTAAACAGGGACAGATCAGCTGACGATTGACTAGAAGTCAAGGGCAGAACAGTTTACGGCTCGCAAGTGTGCGGTCGTGTATTTCTGAAGATGAAGAAACAAGAATGTTGTGCGGTTGCCACAAGTTTGATAAGATCTGTAGAAGTTATCACAGATAGATTAGAAGTGACAAAGTAAACTCATAAGGTATATAGATAAGTTAGGAGATGCTAGTCCTAGGAAATTCGGAGGATGTGATAAAGATTAGTCAGAACAGTATGAGTAAACTAAGAAGTTTCATAGTCAGAGAAAAATGCTACTTAAGAGAATTTGTTTTATAATGTCACTAGTGAGTGTATTCACAGGAGAGATTCAGGGAATCACTGTAAGTATTGACTTTTTATGAATTATTATGCACTTTGATGAACATTTTCCTGACTTGCAGCAGAGAAATAACAAGACGATATGTTAGAAAAATGAGTAAATGAAATGGTACTGGGCGAGAAGTTTAAAGAAGAGAAGCAATGGAATGCCCAGGATGTACCAGAGGAATAGAAATACAAAGTACTTTGCATAAAGTTGATCAGGAGTTTTGAGGCAGATTGGGCAAAATGAAATAGAGCTTGAGGAAGCTAAATAAGTACTTTGAGATGAGATAGGCACAACGGGGATTAAATGCCTACATATTTTTGAGATACAGAATGTATACTTGAGGTAACTATGATATGACTGCAGGTGTGCTCTATATGAAGAATTACCTGCATCTTTGAAATATATTTATATTACATGTAAATAAATAGGATTTTGTAAGAGAACAAACAAATGCTTCAGTTGATCCATGAAGGATTGTTGTTGAATGATTGATCATCAATCACTATAATAAAATCACTGTACGATCATTCACGGAATAACAACAAAGAAGGGTACGAACGAGTCAAGGGTTGAAAGTAAGAAGGAAAGTAGTTCATCCAAGAATTGTCAACTCTGGCGGAGAGGGCCAGTACCAAACACTACTAACTTAAAACTTGGAAGATATACAATGAAACTGGTGTGAAATTTTGCCATCTGTCACCTAGTAATATAAGACTCAGCACGGATAATTGGTGATTTAGGACCAGTTATTAGAACACCACCACCACCACCTGTTACATGTGGTATAATTGATGCCGTAACCAGTACTAGCTGACAGTTACAATATCTCTTCACAAAAGACGGAGGGCAGATAATAAATTAACTTTGCTAAGACACATTCAGCATTATTCTTGACTTCTGAATATCGTATGAAGACTCCTGCAAGATAAATTCATCACCATCCTTCTATTTCCCAATCTGCTGAGTAATCTTGAGTGAAGGTAGATACCTTCGAAGACCCACATTAGATACTCTCGAGTTTTGGCCATTGTTGGACCACTACTGCAAAGGAGGGGAGGCATCCCGTGACAGGAACCTTGAACTGACTACTGACGTTATTAGAGTCATTAATGTAGACGTCTGAGGGTGAACAAGATGTCAGGAACCTTGAACTGACTACTGACGTTATTAGAGTCATTAATGTAGACGTCTGAGGGTGAACGAGATGTCAGGAACCTTGAACTGACTACTGACGTTATTAGAGTCATTAATGTAGACGTCTGAGGGTGAACAAGATGTCAGGAACCTTGAACTGACTACTGACGTTATTAGAGTCATTAATGTAGACGTCTGAGGGTGAACAAGATGTCAGGAACCTTGAACTGACTACTGACGTTATTAGAGTCATTAATGTAGACGTCTGAGGGTGAACAAGATGTCAGGAACATTGAACTGACTACTGACGTTATTAGAGTCATTAATGTAGACGTCTGAGGGTGAACAAGATGTCAGGAACATTGAACTGACTACTGACGTTATTAGAGTCATTAATGTAGACGTCTGAGGGTGAACAAGATGTCAGGAACATTGAACTGACTACTGACGTTATTAGAGTCATTAATGTAGACGTCTGAGGGTGAACAAGATGTCAGGAACATTGAACTGACTACTGACGTTATTAGAGTCATTAATGTAGACGTCTGAGGGTGAACAAGATGTCAGGAACCTTGAACTGACTACTGACGTTATTAGAGTCATTAATGTAGACGTCTGAGGGTGAACAAGATGTCAGGAACCTTGAACTGACTACTGACGTTATTAGAGTCATTAATGTAGACGTCTGAGGGTGAACAAGATGTCAGGAACATTGAACTGACTACTGACGTTATTAGAGTCATTAATGTAGACGTCTGAGGGTGAACAAGATGTCAGGAACATTGAACTGACTACTGACGTTATTAGAGTCATTAATGTAGACGTCTGAGGGTGAACAAGATGTCAGGAACATTGAACTGACTACTGACGTTATTACAGTCATTAATGTAGACGTCTGAGGGTGAACAAGATGTCAGGAACCTTGAACTGACTACTGACGTTATTAGAGTCATTAATGTAGACGTCTGAGGGTGAACAAGATGTCAGGAACCTTGAACTGACTACTGACGTTATTAGAGTCATTAATGTAGACGTCTGAGGGTGAACAAGATGTCAGGAACCTTGAACTGACTACTGACGTTATTAGAGTCATTAATGTAGACGTCTGAGGGTGAACGAGATGTCAGGAACCTTGAACTGAATACTGACGTTATTAGAGTCATTAATGTAGACGTCTGAGGGTGAACAAGATGTCAGGAACCTTGAACTGACTACTGACGTTATTAGAGTCATTAATGTAGACGTCTGAGGGTGAACGAGATGTCAGGAACCTTGAACTGACTACTGACGTTATTAGAGTCATTAATGTAGACGTCTGAGTGTGAACAAGATGTCAGGAACCTTGAACTGACTACTGACGTTATTAGAGTCATTAATGTAGACGTCTGAGGGTGAACGAGATGTCAGGAACCTTGAACTGAATACTGACGTTATTAGAGTCATTAATGTAGACGTCTGAGGGTGAACAAGATGTCAGGAACCTTGAACTGACTACTGACGTTATTAGAGTCATTAATGTAGACGTCTGAGGGTGAACGAGATGTCAGGAACCTTGAACTGAATACTGACGTTATTAGAGTCATTAATGTAGACGTCTGAGGGTGAACAAGATGTCAGGAACCTTGAACTGAATACTGACGTTATTAGAGTCATTAATGTAGACGTCTGAGGGTGAACAAGATGTCAGGAACCTTGAACTGACTACTGACGTTATTAGAGTCATTAATGTAGACGTCTGAGGGTGAACAAGATGTCAGGAACCTTGAACTGAATACTGACGTTATTAGAGTCATTAATGTAGACGTCTGAGGGTGAACAAGATGTCAGGAACCTTGAACTGACTACTGACGTTATTAGAGTCATTAATGTAGACGTCTGAGGGTGAACGAGATGTCAGGAACCTTGAACTGACTACTGACGTTATTAGAGTCATTAATGTAGACGTCTGATGTTGAAGAAGATGTCAGGAACCTTGAAACTGAATACTGACGTTATTAGAGTCATTAATGTAGACGTCTGAGGGTGAACAAGATGTCAGGAACCTTGAACTGACTACTGACGTTATTAGAGTCATTAATGTAGACGTCTGAGGGTGAACGAGATGTCAGGAACCTTGAACTGACTACTGACGTTATTAGAGTCATTAATGTAGACGTCTGAGGGTGAACAAGATGTCAGGAACCTTGAACTGACTACTGACGTTATTAGAGTCATTAATGTAGACGTCTGAGGGTGAACGAGATGTCAGGAACCTTGAACTGACTACTGACGTTATTAGAGTCATTAATGTAGACGTCTGAGGGTGAACGAGATGTCAGGAACCTTGAACTGACTACTGACGTTATTAGAGTCATTAATGTAGACGTCTGAGGGTGAACAAGATGTCAGGAACCTTGAACTGACTACTGACGTTATTAGAGTCATTAATGTAGACGTCTGAGGGTGAACGAGATGTCAGGAACCTTGAACTGACTACTGACGTTATTAGAGTCATTAATGTAGACGTCTGAGGGTGAACGCGATGTCAGGAACCTTGAACTGACTACTGACGTTATTAGAGTCATTAATGTAGACGTCTGAGGGTGAACAAGATGTCAGGAACCTTGAACTGACTACTGACGTTATTAGAGTCATTAATGTAGACGTCTGAGGGTGAACAAGATGTCAGGAACCTTGAACTGACTACTGACGTTATTAGAGTCATTAATGTAGACGTCTGAGGGTGAACAAGGTGTCAGGAACCTTGAACTGACGAGTCATTAATGTAGACGTCTGAGGGTGAACAAGATGTCAGGAACCTTGAACTGACTACTGACGTTATTAGAGTCATTAATGTAGACGTCTGAGGGTGAACAAGATGTCAGGAACCTTGAACTGACTACTGACGTTATTAGAGTCATTAATGTAGACGTCTGAGGGTGAACAAGATGTCAGGAACCTTGAACTGAATACTGACGTTATTAGAGTCATTAATGTAGACGTCTGAGGGTGAACGAGATGTCAGGAACCTTGAACTGACTACTGACGTTATTAGAGTCATTAATGTAGACGTCTGAGGGTGAACAAGATGTCAGGAACCTGGAACTGAATATTGACGTTATTAGAGTCATTAATGTAGACGTCTGAGGGTGAACAAGATGTCAGGAACCTTGAACTGACTACTGACGTTATTAGAGTCATTAATGTAGACGTCTGAGGGTGAACAAGATGTCAGGAACCTTGAACTGACTACTGACGTTATTAGAGTCATTAATGTAGACGTCTGAGGGTGAACAAGATGTCAGGAACCTGGAACTGAATACTGACGTTATTAGAGTCATTAATGTAGACGTCTGAGGGTGAACAAGATGTCAGGAACCTTGAACTGACTACTGACGTTATTAGAGTCATTAATGTAGACGTCTGAGGGTGAACAAGATGTCAGGAACCTTGAACTGACTACTGACGTTATTAGAGTCATTAATGTAGACGTCTGAGGGTGAACAAGATGTCAGGAACCTTGAACTGACTACTGACGTTATTAGAGTCATTAATGTAGACGTCTGAGGGTGAACAAGATGTCAGGAACATTGAACTGACTACTGACGTTATTAGAGTCATTAATGTAGACGTCTGAGGGTGAACAAGATGTCAGGAACCTGGAACTGAATACTGACGTTATTAGAGTCATTAATGTAGACGTCTGAGGGTGAACAAGATGTCAGGAACCTTGAACTGACTACTGACGTTATTAGAGTCATTAATGTAGACGTCTGAGGGTGAACAAGATGTCAGGAACCTTGAACTGACTACTGACGTTATTAGAGTCATTAATGTAGACGTCTGAGGGTGAACTAAGAAGGAGAAGAAGAATGGCGAAATACACCCACCCTCACAACGAGTTAATTACGTTATTCGAATGGACGTTTATTGAGTCTCCAGAGAATATGTTAAGTCTCTTACATTTCAGCAAAACCCAGTTCGGAAATGAAGTAAATCGAACTTGATAACTAAGCTCTTGACACTTAAAAGAATGTGTATTGTTTTATGCACAACTGTGTCGTTTGACCCATGCGTCTGGTGTCGTTCTATCTCTGTTGTACAGATAATGGTCTTTGATAACGCGTAGACACTGTACATTAACGCAAATTAATAGATAACTCGACTTCGTTCTCTTTAAGCATTTCAGATATTCAAATCTCTTTATTGATGTGAAGATTGCGTTGACGTACTTTACATGATAAAGACAACGAAAAGTATAATTGTATAACACTTTATGGACTTGGGGGCGATAAAAAAAAAGTTCGTTAGAGACAATGAATTTGTCTACAACTACAGTATACATGATACAGCATTGGGCTGTCAACTTGATCATGTAACACGAGTTGCTATAGAAACCACCGCTACTAGAACACATGAATGATTGGTGCAGGCTGTCTACAAGGGAAACTGCAGTGGCGCAGTGGTTAGTGCACTGGCTTCCTAGCTTGGTGGTCCGTGGTTCGATCCCCAGTTGAGGTGGGATTTTTTAGACCGCAGACGGTTCCGGGGTCGACCCAGCCTCATGAAGTGGGTACTAGAGCAACTCTGGGCAGGTTAAGGCGGCCGGCGTGATGCTGACCACAATACCCTTAGTGTGGCGGTGGTCAAGCAAATATGGGCCTAACACCATATTCCCAATATCTCTCAATGGGCGTGTAACGGGATCGTCTATACCTTTTTTACCCCTATTTACAAGGGACTAGCTGCAGTGGTATTTCCATGCTGGGTAAGAAGTGCTAAAGAAAATGATATTATATTATTGCATGAATGTGCGTATATCGGCATGTACATATATATGTCCGCACGTAGGCGTATACAATTGTGATTGTTGTCATGAGGAAAAATATTTTGTAATCATATGCTAATATCTCTAATACAAAACGAATAAATGCACGGATATTGAACATGATATGCCTCGCTAAAACAATGATAAAACATAGATTAGATATATGAATAGCGATATCTGCGTTCTGATATTTACTCTAGTTAATTAGATTGTGAGAAATGCTTACGATTCTATGATCATGATAAAGAAATCACGAGATGTAATAAGGGCAGATATCTAATTAGATATGCAGAAAGTTTGATATGATAGTAATTCGGCTACAAAACTGTATATATGTCAACTGTTTAATAGAAGCACATCATGTCTAAAACCAGACGTTATTGTAAAAAAGCTTTTCGTGATTCACACTGCAATAGGCAAGAAGAAGAAAAATGTACATTTTTAAAACATTGACAGTTATATAAAAATAAAAAATAAAAAGATAAAAATATTATATATATTTGGTTTGGTGTTAAGGACTATCTTCATTGCACACGCACAACTCCATCAGTGCTCCGATCTCCTTCATTAGAACACACAAGGAGGATCTCAGCACAGTGCTCGAACTCCGTAGTACAATCAAGAATCCCACTGTGTGTATATAGGAATCACACATTCTATAAATATTTTTGTGATAGTTACGTTTCTAATTTTTAAATTTTGTCAGGGCAGTGGCCTCATAGCCTACTCTTTACGATTTCCATCCATATTTCCAACTGCCGTGGGACTTTTAACGTACGCAACTTGGAAACGGGACCTCCTATTTTTTCGCCCTTATCCGAGAAGGCTAGGCATCCGATCTCACTACTCATGAGACTACGCTGGTGTATGACATCATTAGGACCATAGATTTCCAAAAATTATATTCCCTGTACTGGGAATCGAACCTGGTACCTGTAGAATTCGAAGCGGGTGCCAAACCTCTAAGCCACTCCTACCCCGATATATATATATATATATATATATATATATATATATATATATATATATATATATATATATATATATATATATATATATATATATATATATATATATATATATACACACACACACACATAAATATAAAGGTAGTCTCATGGCAGATGTTGGCAGTAAGAGAGTAAACTGTTAAAGACATCACGTATACTAGCTCTCCGCTTTATGGAGTGGGGGTGATCAATTTCCTTCCTATCTCCCTTTGCCTTCCCTAACTGAGTGCAGAATCAGGTGGCCATTTTTACAGATATTATAGAAACAAATATTTCCGTGTTTCAGAATATAGTTATAAATATTAAGAAATTACATTCTGTGTTTTAAAAAATACAAATTTGCGTTCATTACAGAAATAAAAATATACTTCCTTCAGAATAAAAAGTTAAAACTATACTTTTTGGACGTAAATGATGACGTGTCGTTTGTTGACAGTGGTGCTGAGGTTCGTTTACAGTAGTAGCTGCGATTATGATTTACATAAGAGTCAAACATCGACTTAAACGTCAATGATCATACTGAAACAACCCGGAATGGCCCATAACAAATTTATGCATGATAACGATAGTACATTTGTCCAATGTATCCTATGTTCCTTGTCCAGTACAACCAGACTATCGTACATTTGCCCAATGTATGCTATGTCCCTGGCTAAGTACAACCAGACTATCGTACATTTGCCCAATGTATGCTATGTCCCTGGCCATGTACAACCAGATTATAGTACATTTGTCCAATGTATGCTATGTCCCTTGTCCAGTACAACCAGAATATCGTACATTAGTCCGGTGAATGCTATATCCCTTGTCCAGTAACATAAGGCTATCGTACATTTGTCCAATGTATGCTATGTCTCTTGTCCAGTACAAATAGACTATCGTACATTTGTCCAATGTATGCTATGTCCCTTGTCCAGTACAACCAGACTATCGTACATTTGTCTAGTGTATGCTATGTCCCTTGTCCAGTACAACCAGACTATTGTACATTTGTCCAGTCTGTGCTATGTACTTGTCCAGTACAACCAGAGTACCATCAGTTCTACTTATTCGCCTTTGAAAATAAAAAGAAAAGCATTTTCCTTTATCATGTGATAAAACTTCCACTGACATAGAATGTCGCCAGAATTTAAACAGATACATCTGTTCGCTTCCCGCGATATTAACCAAAGACTCATACTGAAGTGAACGCGTCCGCTCACGTTTGAAAACACCAGCGCAAAGATACTGTAATCATCCACACGTCATCCTTCACAACTCGCATACATCATTCTATTACAATGCGTTTAGCATGAGCTCTTGATGGTACAAAACTACCACTGCAAAGTACCCGCTGGTAGTTCCTGTACTCCAGAGCGGGCTCCTAACAATACTCAAACTGTATAAATAAATATATACATGATTTTGGAATATATTGAAACAGAACTACAGCAATCACATAAATACGTGTGTGTTGCGAGTACGGAAGTAGATGATGTCAGAGTTAAGACAGAGTATGAATGAACAATGTGAAAGTAGAGGAAAATAGAGTCACTAATGAAAATAGGGAGAGAGATATAATTTCTGGAGAGAAGCGAGATATAATCAGATATCTAATGTCTTCATCCAGACATACTCGAGACTATGTTTAAGATGTCAAGTACCTCCTCCGTCCTCTCTTGCTAAACAGGTTATCTATTACAGTAAGGACTACAACAGCAAACATCAAGTGACAGGTAGAACAGAAGTAAATTCTGACCGCTTAGCACTTTTAAATATATTTATTAAAGAAACCACAAGAAAAAATAAAATAATAAATTCACAAGCTCTGATGGCGAGGGATTATTTGTCTGAAACAAACAAATGCACTCATTCGTACAGGCAGATGGACTCAATGTCACATCACCACCTACACAAACAAGTACACAAAACCAAGACAACTTAACTAACAGGGGTGCCCCTCCCCCCCCCCCCCCCCGTTCTCTTGACGAAAACGGCCAATCCTGTGTTGTTAATAATTCAGGAAGATAAATTACTCCTCAACTGGAAAATAACACACTTTTCCCACTAACTGGGTGTTCTCAGGCGATGGAGCTCAGCTCTCATGTGGCAAATACCGACTAAATCCTGATGCTTTCAACTGCCTTTAGCTTGAGGCGATACTAACAGACGAGTTTTGTGGCAATTTAACCCGTTTATATATATATATATATATATATATATATATATATATATATATATATATATATATATATATATATATATATTAGACAATGGCTTTTGCTGGCTAACGAGTAACCATGAGGGGTGCAATGACGCACTTCTTGTACTTGGTTAGTGAAGACTTGACCACTAAGACAAATAATAAGCACCGGCAACTGACCACTCCTCTATGACGTTATTTCAGTATATGCCATCTTAACAGGATATCAATGGGTCTGTCCGTATTGCCCACAATCATGGATGGCAATGGAGGCAGCTCATATCTGCTGGAGTGATGGGTAATTGCAAATGGCGGCAATAGGTGCTGTTGGTATGTAATCCAGGAAGCAGGAATAAAGCGTACTTGCAGGTATCAGCAATTGATGTGGTATTTTATAATCCAGGAAGCAGCCTTACAGGCTGGAAACAGGATATTTGCTTGGCACTGCAGTATAATTAGGCCTGTAGGATAACTGGAAGAAGGGTAATCTGGAAGCAAGGTGCAAGGAAAGTCCAAAGGTCTCTGAAATTAAACAAGTAATCAACATCCTATTAATAAACCTGTACCTGAAACAGTTTTTATTCTCTCACTAATTCTCCCTCTCCGTTTCCCACCCCATACAAATCAAAACAGGCTCTCACCCTTCGTTCGCCCTGTTTTGCCTAAGGTTTCTGATTCGCAAATAACGTCCCGCCCACTTCATCGATTGAAAATCTCTGGTTGTTTGCGAATGCGTCAGCTTGCTGCGCTAAGCGACAAATCATTCTAAAGTGGCGGCTATTAGGCAACGTATTTTCCACACACAGTTTATGAACAAAATCGTACTGGTAGAAACCATTTAAGGTTATCTCCACAACCCAAGGTACTAAAAGTTGCCCCGCGGGTAAATTGCTCAGTTAATTTACGCTGGATATGTTACGAAAATAGCACTGAGCTGATACTCAGTATTTACACAATAGTAGTACTCTTTACAGTAATATTCTACACTGACCAAGCAAACAAAAGTGGTAGTATTATTATACACAGACTCAGCCTTTCTGTCGTTAGAAAAAACACTCTTAACTTAACACCTTAGTGATTTTGGATCGTGCCGCACTTAATAATCTCAGAGTTTCCCTGTCACGGAAAAATGTACCTTAAGGAAAATGTATATAGAATTTAGATGAAATAAAATAACGGGGGTTCTCTATTCTATAAAATTAAGTTACAACCCTAATGCATTAAGTGAGTGCTTACCGATTTACGGATAAATTCCTACACACACACACTTCTTCATAACCCTCCACTCCCAAAGGAGCATAGGCCTTCAACAAACACATGCCAAGTCCTCCTGTCCCGTGCCATCATCTCAAGTTCTTTCCATGTTCTCCTCATCATTTTCACCTCTGTTTCCAACTCTCTTCTCCATGTACTTCTTGGTCTTCCTCTACCTCTCTTGCCCTGGGGGTTCCAGAACAAGGACTGCCTTGTAATGCTATCAACAGGTTTCCTCAGTGTGTGTCCTATCCATCGCCATCGTCTTCTTCTCATCTCTTGTTCCACTGGCACTTGTCTAGTTCTTGTCATCAGTTCCACGTTGGTAACCTTGTCATACCATTTTAATCCCTCTATTCTACGCAAGCACCCATTTATGAAAGTCTGTAGCTTTTTGGTTGTTGTCTTTGTTGTTCTCCATGTCTCCGAGCCATACAATAGGACTGACTTCACATTTGAGTTGAAGATTCTTATTTTCGTGTTGGATCCAATTTCTCTTGATCTCCATATATTTCCCAATGCAATGAAAGCTCCTCTTGCCTTTTGTATTCTTATTTTGATATCACTGTCTGTCCCTCCAACTTTGTCTATATTACTGCCAAGATATGTGTATGATTCTACATCTTGAATTGGTGTTTCTTCAAGTTCAACCCTGTTATCATTACCTGCATTTATTCTCATTATTTTTGTCTTTTCCCTGTGTATTTTTAGACCCAATTGCTGTGACCTCTCATCGAGTGTTTTCAATTTGTCCTGCATCTGATTACGGTTATGGGACAGAAGAGCCAAGTCATCAGCAAAATCCAGATCATCCAACTGCTTAGTCAGAGTCCACTGGATTCCATTTCTGTTGTGTGTGTTGTCGATGATCTCATAACCCAATCTATTGCCAGCAAGAAAAGAAATGGAGACAAGAGGCATCCCTGTCGCACTCCTGTTCTTATCCCAAACGGTTCTGTAAGCTGTCCTTCGTGAAGAACTCTGCATGTCATGTCTTCATATGTTTTCTTTATTAAATTAATGATCTTCAGGGGAACTCCATAATGCCTCATCAATTTCCAAAGTGATTCTCTATCTACACTGTCAAATGCCTTTTCGTAGTCCACAAATCCGATGTATAGTGGTGAATTCCATTCCAGACTTTGTTCAACTATTATTCTCAAAGTGGCTATCTGGTCTGTACAGGATCTGTTTTGTCGAAAACCTGCTTGTTCATCTCTCAGTTTCTTGTCTATGGACTCTTTTAATCTCTCAAGGATAATCCTGTTTAATACTTTTCCTGGCACTGATAGTAACATTATTCCTCTATAATTTGTGCACTCTTGTAAATTTCCCTTCTTAGGCAACTTAACCAGATATCCTTCCTTCCATTCTGCTGGTATCTCTTCCTTTTCCCAGACTTTACCAAGTAATTTATATAACATCTCTGTAGCCGTGTCGATATCTGCTTTGATGGCCTCTGCTGGAATGCCATCAGTCCAGACGCTTTTCCCTCTCTTAGAAGCTTTATGGCTTTCTTTATTTCTTCCTTCGTTGGTCTTTCACCGTTAATTTGTAGCTCTTCTTCTGCTGGCTGGATGTCCGGCGGGTTTTGTGGAGCTGGTCTATTGAGAAGGTCCCCAAAATATTCTGTCCACCTCTTCATTTGCTCTTGTATATTGCTGAGCAGTTTCCCATTCTTGTCTTTTATGAGGCAACTTGTTTGCTTGTATTTCCCTGTTAGCTTCTTTGTGCTGCTATACAGTTCTCTCATATTTCCTTTGGCTGCAGCATCTTCTGCCTCTCTTGCCAACTCCTCAATATACTTCCTCTTGTGTCTTTTGATACTTCTTTTTACTTCTTTGTTTGCTTCTGTGTACACTTCTTGAGCCTTGGCTTTGGAGCTTCTAGTTTTGCTTGTGTTTAACTCTGCTTTCTTGTTTTTTCTGTCTTTTATCTTATTGATGGTTTCTGTTGTTATCCATGCTTTTTGTTGTCTTTCCCTTTTCCCCAGTATTCTTCACATGTCTCCTTCCATACTGTTTTGACCTGCTGCCAATAGTCTTCTGTATTCTCTACATCTTCCAGCTGTTGGAGCACTTGGAATTTGTTGGATACTGTGACCGCAAATTTGTCTCTTGTTTCTTGATTTCTTAGCTGTCCTACATTAAACTGTTGTCTATAATTTTGCATTGTTGCATATCTCTTGAGTTTCATTTTTACTTTGGCTATCAGAAGATGGTGATCTGATGCCACATCTGCTCCTCTATATACCTTTACATCCTGCAATGATGATCTAAACTTCTTGTTTATGCATATATGATCAATCTGATTTTCTGTTCTATGGTCTGGTGATATCCATGTTGCCTTGTGTATTCTCTTATGTGGAAACATGCTTCCTCCTATAGCCAGTTGATATGAAGCACAGAAGTTTGCGAATAGCTCTCCATTTTCATTCATTACTCCTAGCCCATGTTTTCCCATGACTTCTTCGAATCCAGTGTTGACTGTACCTATCTTTGCATTCATGTCACCCATCAAAATTGTGATGTCTCTTCTTTTTACTTTATCCATAATTTCCTGTAGTTTAGTATAAAATGCTTCTTTCACCGACTCTTCTTTGTCATTAGTTGGTGCATAACATTGGATGACATTTACATGAATTTTCTTTTTAGCTGTTTTGAAAGAAGCTGTTATTGTTCTGGGTCCAACAGCTTCCCATTCAATTAGTGCTTTCTGTGCTTCTTTAGATAACATAAGAGCTACCCCTTCACTGTGGTGTGAACTTTCGTCTTCATGTCCTGAGGATAGCACCAATTCACCTGTGATGAGTTTCTTCCTGTCTACCCCCTTCCACTTTGTTTCACACATTCCCAGAACCTCGATTTTGTATTCCCTCATTTCTGCTGCTACTTGCGCCACTTTCCCTTGTTCGTTTAATGTCCGAACATTCCAGGTGCCAAATCTGGAAGTTCTCCTAGAAGAAAGAAGGTTAGTCAGCAACACAGACTGCTTTCGGCTTTCTCTGTGTTGCATCATACGCCTCCCCGCGAGAGGACCTTCCCCTGTCTTGGATGGCTGTGTTTTATTTTCTTTATTTGACTTGTCCATATTTGTTGAAGTTTTTTTGTGGTTTAAATTTTTTTACAGTATGGTGTAACCGGCCCCATGCCCAACCCTCCTTAGTCGCTTTTTACGACATGCTTGGTAGGGGACAGTGTTACTATTCTTTGCTCCCCTTTCGGGCCCCGGTAACACACGGGTGACACACACACACTACAACTGTTATAATGCTCTGGCGCAGAATATTACCTTGTCAAGGAAGCAAAGTTCTCTGGAGACAATGGCAAGGAGTGTTAGGGACGCCTAGCTTAAATAGTAAGATAAAGTCTGCAGGTGATCTAGTGTGGGGTCGCACGTGCTGTGATATTCACAGTAACAAGGCGTAAGGACCCGGGAGCTGTCTCCCTTGCGTCCCTTGATAAAAGAAAGAGACGTAATCTACAGCGACACTTTGGCTGTAGTTCGAACGATGCGTTCGATGAAAGGTTAAGGTCGATTTCCTGAGTGTCCGGTTTTCTCTCTGAATCAAAGAATCAGGGAACTTTGTCGTCACCAACAAGAAAGGATAAATAGAAGACCTTTAATTAAGTGCCGATGTCCAGGTGCAAAGCGATTGAGTTGAGCCTGTCCAACGTAAGAGTTGTTATTGTAATTCATTAATCAAGCCGATCGCAGGTCTTAGAACATCTAGTGTTTCATTGATAATTACCCCATCTACTCTTAAAGGTGTTCCTTCTGTGAATATTCTTGCGCACCTTCTTTAAGATTTTTGTTGGCTGTCTGAAAATAATTCGTACCGTACGAAAGCAACGTAAGTTCTTATCGGGTTTTAATTGTTGTCTCACTAGCCTAGAAAAATTAAAGTTGTACCCATAGCAGATTACGCCATTATTTATGAGGGGGGGGGGGGTGACCAGTTCCCACCCTCGCTGCCTTTTTGCCGTACCTAACTCAATAGTAGAGTCATGTATCCATTTACAGCTCGGTAGACTGGAGCCTAACACTGCCAGGTTTATGATCCTGTAAACCTGTAACCGCTTCACTGGCCTAGCACAGTATATCATTAGAGTGCATTTCTTGGCTTTTTGTATTTCCTCGTTATACTTGCTAAGTGCGGATTCAATTAGGGTCTTCAAAGACGGTCAACAATTTAGTCGATCTTTTCTAACATAGCCAAACAGAGATAATTGCAGATAACTCTTCTTTCCCTCTTCTGATTTACCACGTCACTTCAGTTTCCTTCTGTACGTTGTGCCTCATTTACTTACGATTTGTCTTTTCCGGTTGTTGTGATTGTCACATTTTAAAGTGCAAGGTATCAAATCCTCAGCTGTATGCAGTAGTAGTCCCAAACTTGAGTGTTCCTATTTGATGAGAACTGTGCTCCTAGATGTTGAGAAACTCTCCCGTTCCGTACCCCACAGTTATTGAGAACTTAACTGTGGACTGATTATATGAAGCAATGAATGTTGAAGTACTTCTTGGTAATTACTAAAGAGCGAATATTCACTATTTTTCGGGTTCTCATTTTTGTTATCTTAATATTTTGCTTGTTCATGATTTTATGATTGACCTAGTTTCTTTGTTAGTAAAACAAATATCAATGAGTTACGTTTTTCTGATACTCTTTGACTGTCGAAGGTCAAAAATTTTCTAAACAACTTTGAAACCTCTGTATAACGTAATGCAAATAATCCATGTAACTTTAAAGAATTCACCATAACTCCAGCGAAGACTACTGGTTATAATTTATTACATCCACATAAACTCCATTCTGTTACACAGTTATAACGGCTCTCGTCAAACGCCCTAATTACATTATTCTGTTCATGGCCATTAGCCTTAATTCTGATACTAACATTCGCATGTATTAATAATTGATACAGTTCGTATCTTACACAACGTTAAATCTCAAAGTCTAGTGCAATACTGCATACTTTCCTCCGTCTGCATTGATATAGTCGTAGCTTCGCCAGCGTATTATATTTGAATCTATTCTGTATTCTATTTTGGCTTGACACGCCATTTAATTCTTAAAATGTTACACTAGTCAACAACCAAAATGTACCAGAAATGAAAATAGCTGATCTTAACTAATCTTGGTGTGCTGAAAACGAAAATGACATTAAAACATGTTGACTGGTTCTAGTTTTCATGATATATGCTACTAGTTTATTTAATTACGTTCAATTTATATGTGTGATGGAATACATTGATACAGCGATAAAATCATCCATTATGAATATAAAAGATAAAATAAAATGTACGGATAAAATATAGTTATGACATGCTGCTGCTTCTTCACGCACACCACAAGCGCGTTGATTTTGGTAGACCGTACCATCGTTTTCTAGTGTCATTGAAAAAAAACTATTTATAACATGGGGACACGAAAGGCCTATTCTTTCAGACGGGGTAAGAAAAGGAGGGAAGAGAAAAATGATGCCGTCTGCAAACGGGGTTTGAATCTAAGCCTAGCATACGCGCGAACTTGTAGTTAGTTGTTTGAAATACGACGAAAGTTAAAAAATGTTCGTAAATTGGGTCACGAAAACAGGCTTAGCTCTTATTGAGAATGACGTAATTCTAAACGTAACACGGACGATTCTCGTAATTAGTTTGAAAATAGCGGTAAAAAGAAGTGAACGAGTGGTAGATTATAGATTTCAAGACTAACATGGAAAAAAAATATGGAATTCCTTATTAATAGGTTTAGAATCACAAAAATTAGCTAGTTTAAGAGCTTATCTTTTCCTGATAAATAACACTGGCTAACAAAAAAAATTTTTTTTTTCTTTCTCTAATATTTCTATGTTTTTCTGGTCAATTTTAATGCGCTGTTTTTAAATCTGCAAACCGTTTTTCTCCATCAGGTCGGGATCTCTAGAAATACGCAATTGAAGTTTTTTAACAACGCATACAGTATTACAACATCATTCGTACAAGAAGTATAACAGTTATGTAGGCTTGAATTTCTTTGCAGTCGACTTTCGTCGGTGAATGGCATGTGGTACATCGCGATGAAGCATCCAACAATAATCGGCAAGCATGGTCACACTCCACCGTCCTTGATAACGTGACTCCATTACGGCGATATCTTGATGGAATCGTTCTCCATGTTCATCGCTGTCAAGGTTGTCAGGGAAAAAGTCAAGATGCGAATCGAGCAAATGGATTTTGAGGGACATGTTACAGCCCATAATTCTGTATGCATCTATGCACTGCTTAACAATATGCACATAGTCGACAGATTTGTGATTTGCCAGAAAATTATCGACGATCGATTTGAATGCCATCCATGCGCGAAGTTCACTACCATGTAACAAGTTCTCGAATTGTTTGTCTGCAATAACTTTCCTAATCTGAGGTCCTACAAAGATACCTTCCTTTATCTTTGCATCGCCAACTTTTCTCGAAGATAAGTGAATGCTTTGCTCGTTTTATCTAACGCTTTTACGAAATTCTTCATGAGCCCCAACTTTATATGTAACGGTGGTAAAATGATGCTGTCTTTGTTAACTAATGGCTCGTGTATTACATTTTTATGCCCGAGCTGCATACGATCCCTGATAGGCCACACCTTTCTTCCATAATGTTCCTGTCTGTTGCGGCTGTCCCATTCACATAGGAAGCAACAAAATTTAGTATACCCAGTCTGCATGCCCGTGAGAATTGCAATGACCTTTAGGTCTCCCCAAATCCGCCATTGATAGTCATTGTACTTTATTTTTGCCAAAAGTATAGCCATATTGTCATAAGTTTCTTTCATATGAACAGAGTAGGCGACTGGAATTGATGAAAATAAATTTCCGTTATGCAATAACACGGCTTTTAGACTAGTCTTGGAAGAGTCGATGAAAAGTCGCCATTCGTTGACTATGTGCTCATGACCAAAGTGCACCATTAGACCGTTTACATCTTTGCAATAGCAAATGTCATCATCCATCTCAAAGTATTTAACAAGTTCTCTGTGTCTCTGACGAAATTTATATATCGGAGTATTGGGCGCTAAAAGATTCCATTCTTTGAGTCGCGAACCGAGTAATTCCGCTTGTCCTTTGGTAAGAGCGAGATCACGTATTAGATCTGAAAGTTCTGAATGGTTAATTAAGTGAACACCATCATTCACCAGTATATAATCCGAGTCAGAATTAGTTTCTAAAGCAGGTAAACTATCACTTTCTGATGGTTCATTCACGTCCAACGGATATTGTTCTGGTGGAACTGGGATCGGACACGTGATTGGATCATGAGGCAATGGTTTCGAAACCGATTCAATATTTGGATAAACCACAGACTTTCTAGTTTTAAAAGTGAAACCATGGATATTTGTCAAGCAGAAGTAACAATCAGTAGCGTGATTTGTCGGTTCACGCCATATTACTGGCACTCCAAAAGGCATCGACTTATGCTTCGGCTCTTTTCGTAACCAACCTGCCAATGTATTTGCACAAGTCGAACAAACTGCATTTGGCTTCCAAGATTTATTTGCATCATCAACTTTCGAATCGAAATAAAGTTCATATGCTTTCTTTAGTAATGGTGTAAAGTTTTTCTGGTGAACACGATCGGTAAAATATCCGCACACGTAACAGAACAGATCAGCCGAATTTCTACAACTTCTAGAAGCCATATTTCGCTCAGAATTATTTCAAAATACAGTAACTATTTGAAAAATAGCGTAACATATGTCATGCATCTTTTAGCAGTATAAAAAGTAGAACTATTTTGCATTTTATTAATTTTTAATAAGTTATATAGTAAAAAAGAAACGGAGCAAATAACGGTTTCCCAAAAATATATTTATTCACAAATATCTTAAGAACCCGATGTGATAGAGATAAACGGATTTCAAATTTGAAATCAGCGCAAGAAACTGACCTAAGAACACTTATTCTTATATAAGAAAGAAAAATGTTGTTTGTCAGTGTAATATGCTTTCACATAAAAGGACGGACAGATAACTCGGAAGTTATTGACAAAAGACTGATTTGTTCGGTGCAGACTAGCAGACAGATGTTCGTTTTGCAGTCACTAGCGGTTACATTTTGACGCGTCCTTGAGTAAAAGCAGGAAAAGGGTCATGTGTTCTGTAGGAAAAGGGGAAGACACGGGGTAGAAATTATGGGATAGCTCAAACTGAATATTGTGTTTTTTTTAGTGTTGGGCCAAAACCAAGTCCATTTTTGGGGAATGCCAAGTTCGGACAGACCGAGCGACAGAAATACACTACACATTGGACCAAATTTGGACCTTAGTGTAAAATTTTGAATTTAAAAAGCTTGGCTTTCCTATCTGATTGGTCAACACAGTTAAGATTATTAGAAAATTGGACGGCTCGTTGCCATTTTGTTTAAGACTGTCCATAGAAGCAGATCGTTGATGCTGTGAAGTGTGACGTCCACTGAATATATAAATAATATAAGGAATACGGACGCCATAGTTCAGCTAGCAGCTCAGCCGAGTTTGTGCTATTTCAACGTACCTGTGTGTTTTCTTTTGAATTGTGGTAAGACAGAAATTATTAACCTTTTTATTTAACAATTCTGAGTGAGTGATACTGCCATATAATGAAAAATGATTACGACAAGTGAGTACTTATTCTAGGTCCCCAGCCAACTGTTACAGGGCCTAGAGGTTGAATTATAATATGATAAACTATCAGAAATGTAGAATACAGATGTTTCTTTTCAGGTGGTCAGGTGGAAACATATCACCCACCTTATTATATGGAAAAAAGAGTAATGAAAATATTTCAGATGCAGTGCAGTCCTTAGAGGAGAGGAATGTGAAACTAGTGCTACTTGATTACAGCATTGATGTAGATGTGCTGGGTCGGTCAGAGAGATCTGACCCTGTCTTTTATTTCAATGTATTAATGCTTGTAAACATGGTGGATTAGGTATTATGTTAAGACCTAGCCTAATTTTGTGGTTTCAGAGTTTCTTTGTCTGGCACTGTGCTAGTGCCAGATATTCTGAAGAGCACAACACTGTATGAAACGAGATGCCTACCATACTACCTCAGCGCATGTGAGGAGTGGGCCTAAGGAACAACTATCTTCAATCGTCACAGGCCAGATAAGTGTTAAAGACCTGGCCTGCTGAGATTCATCAACGAGTACTAAATAATATAAACTCCATTGTGTAACTAATAAACTTTTCCACCATCAATCCTGTTAAAGAGCAAATGAACACTGTTAAATAAAGGACTGGGTTTGATGAAAATACCCCGACCCGACATCAAGCACTAGTTAATAAAGACTTTAGTTTTAGTACCAATATTAGCAAATTTAAATTATGTATATGTGCAGGTCTTTCATGTGTTTACTTGATTATATGTAATTCTATTGAAATTGATTAATATTGAGTTGAAAGTCCTGACCAGAAGAAAAATAGGTTCAGGACAAAATAAATTTTTAAAAAATTGTAAATTTCAAACTTTTAACCACAGTGTTAATTCACTTGATCCTAGAGATTAATATTAGTGTTTGTGTGTGTGTTTGTGTACTTAATTACCAGCACACCACATTTTCATTACCCTAGACAGTAGACGTAGCTATCAGACATACTAGTCAAGAATAAGTCTGATTGAGGTCGTAGGGTGGTAGCAGCAAGGTACTCTGTAAATTCACATAAACTGTTATCCTCAGGGACCTTCACAGCTGACCTCATTCAGTACACTAAGTAAACATAGCAACAACACTTAATAACATCAAAACCCACCACATATATTGGGGTCTCCAGGTCCGGGATTAAACTATTGGGGTATAAGTGTGTATAAATTCAACAGTGTCCCTAAAATTAAAAGTTATTCATAAGAAATATTTAAGGTGGAAAGTAAGAGTTGATGAATCTTCACAACCAGTAGTAATTAATTAATTAGGGTGTCACTTTGGTAATTAGAGTGTTGTAATTTATCTTAGAACATTATTAGAGTTGTGTGATACAGGATGCAGATCTAGCCAAATTCAGATCGGCTGCTGTGCTGACTGCTAAAGAAATGAATATGGAGGGTCAGGTTTTGATCCAATATGTAACTTCAGAATGCGACAAGTATATTGAAAGGGAAGATAGGAGGTTAGCTGAAGAGAAGAGGTTACAAATTGAGGCTGACAAAGAACTTAAGAGGCTGCAGATTGAGGCTGACAAAAAGGCTAGGGCATTGGAGGCAGATAGAGAGGCGGAAATAAAGCGGCTCCATTTGGAAGAGCGGAAATTAGAAGCAGAGGAAAAGAGACAGGCTGCTGAAAGGGAAGCAGAAAAGCAGGAGAAGAGATTACAAAGGGAGCACGAGTTACGACTAAGGGAGTTGGAATTTCAAGGCCATGCTCCTGAAAATGGTAACAGCCTTCATACCTCCGATGCCACTGCCAGTCAGGGAGCCTCTAACTCAGCAATGGGGTTCCATTTAGACCATTTTGTAGAGAGGGACGATGATATTGAATCATTTTTATCCAGATTTGAAGATTTAGCCACCACCTATGGGTTGGAGAGGGAAAGGTGGAGCTTAAGGTTATCCCAGGGTCTTAGGGGAACATCTTACGAAGTGTTTGCAAAAATGAATAGAGACGACCAAGACAATTATGACATGCTAAAGCAGGCTCTGTTATTAAGATATGAAAAGAATGGTGAATTTTATCGTAAGAAGTTTAGAAATGCCAAGCTTTTGTCTGGGGAGACATACCACCAATTCTCTGCCAGACTGGAAACCTATTTGGAGAAAGGGACTGCTCTGAGGAAGACCCAAGATCTTAAAGAAATGATCATGATAGAGCAATTAAGAGAGTTCATGGCTCCAGCCCTGAGAAAGTTTCTCATGGAACAAGGTGCAGAGAGGTTGGGTGAGGTATTGAATGTCGCTGAGAGGTATCAAGCAGCCCAGGCAGAGGTAGCTGGCACTAAAAAGAAACATATAGAGAATTTTTATTAAGATGTCAACAGCAGCTCTGACTCAATAAATTTTTGATACCATAAGAACAACAATGGTAAACAAAAGGTAAGGACAAACGTTGATAGTAGGCCACGAAATGATAGTATCGTGATAGAAACTCACTATGTAATCAAGTGACCAAAAAATATGAATGAAATGACAAACCTTTTAACCAAGGAAAGAGGTGGTAGTTGAGATGTAAAAAGGTGGTGGAAGTAATGTGTGGATTAAGTACCAAACGATTAAACACCGTGACTAGTGTGTTAAACGGGGAAACCTTCGAGAACCTTTAGCTCTTGCCATAAAATCGTGTGAACCAGAGATTAAAGGTGTAAAACCTTACTGGACAGGCAGTATACCTATCTACACGGTAGGGTGCCACGCCCCCAGAATATGTAGATTCTTAAGTTAAATGAAGACCGCGGGTGTGGACCGACCCTCCTATAAGAAGGTGTGCCAATAAATATAAATTTTTAATGGGATAGAAGTAAACCAGTAAAATGTAGAACATTGTCCAAAATCAAACCCCTCAGGTCCGAAAACCGACCGTAAACCAGTTTGAGTAGAAATACAAGGTGCTCTCAACCGGTGAACGACAACCAGAGCATGACAACTTCCCATCGGTGTGCAAGGATAAGGACTTGTGACCCGCATCACTTACGCTAATTGACTTCCCTTGCTCCCCACGTGCGGCCCACACTAGGGGGTCCTTTTTTATTCCTATGCAGCGCTATCATCCCCACTCCCCACATCAGCTATGTTTTAGATACTTCCAAGCATATACTACAAATTGGTTCATGACCCCAGCGTCCCATATCACCAGGCGTACATAGCCGCCTCATGTGTCCCTCTACCCGATTGCTTCGCTGGCCTGTTGAATCCCTCAAGGACCCATGAGAAACCAGCAGTGAGAGAAGGCAGATTGACATACTCATAGCGCAGTGGTTGTTAAGGAGACGAAAAAAAAAATATGCCGCACATTATTCACAGGGGCCACCTCCAAGCAAGGGAGATCATAATTAGCAATTGTGAAGAATAAACAGTGTGGATATTTATAGAATGTGCTTGTGTAGACATGGATACCAATGGTCATGGACAGCATGGTACCATTCCCAACAAATGGTATATGGGCAAGAGTAAATAAGGGAGCTTTGACATGTTGGAAAAGGAAGTGTGGAGACCATGGGTCGAAAAGTATGTTACCATAGGCAACCAAAAAAGGTGGGGCGGTTTCAAAAATAATATTGTGCCAGATGAAATAGGATTGACAATGAAAGATTTGTGAAGAAGCGAAGTGGGCAGGTAGATAAGCAATGAGGTGAGACGACCCCAAAAAAAAAAACCCGTAAGTGGGAAAATTGTTGTAATAGTAAACCTATACTACGGGGGTGTTTACAGGGATGGTATGACCCATCTAATCAAACATAGAGCAGAAAAAGGAAAGAAGAAAAATAAATTTAATAGAGTAGTACAAAGGTGGCAAGGTGAAGCCGCGCCTTTTACACACTCATGGTCTTCACGGTGGGACGGAAAGTAAATAAACAAGGCCACTCAGGCGACACTTTCCAGTCAGAGCCCTACAACCTTCCATAATAAGCCTACAAGTCCCCTCTTTCCCGAAAGCTTAAAACAGATGCCCAGGCGTTCCTCACACCCCAGTTAGGGTCACATCTATGGCTCCCTCACACACTTACTTCCCAATCCCAACCCTTATTTTTTGCTCTCGCCCACGTGCCCATTCCTGGCCTCCACTTACTGATGATTAGCTCAACAACATATTCAAGTCTAAACCTTTGCACTCTCCCGCACTCAACCACACGGCACTGGCTTCAACACCTATTTAGCATTTGTGCCCAACATTGCTGTTCCCCCATTACCTTACCCAATCATACCCCGAGAATAGGACCTTATCCTATTACCGACAATCTCCTCTGCCGCTTTCCCCATTGTTGAAGCCCGGCTGTTGAGGGTGTACATCACCACACTGCCATCAAATATCCTCTATCTTACCCCCGAGTTGGGGAGGGTGTGTTTGGTGGGGGAAGTTATTTGCGACAGACGCTGACATGTAGTCACCTGGCCCGAAAGCAAAATAAATGCTACCCCTCCTTGTTCTTCCCCCCACTTCCTCAACAAAACCAACCTCCCGTCCCCTTCCTCTCGCCAACTCAGGATTCTCTCCGCTATCTAGACAATAATACACACCCACCCAGCCCTTGTGCTGGGCGGTGTCACCTCCGCGGCCGCAATAAATACATATCTTGCAAATACATGGAATGCGAATAGACCAAAACATTATCAAGGAGAAGGGTCCTAGAACAAATATAAAAAAATTGTACAAGAAAAAGGGGAATCGTAGACAAATATATCATGTGAACCATTTAAAGAAGTATCTGGACATGACAAATCCAAGAATTGGCAAAAGGGCACTCTGGCCTATTACATGACCTTTGGTCACACAACGCAGTGACCTGAACTGAAAAATGAACCACACACCTCCTAAGAAAACCCCCTACACTCCTGTTGAGACGAAAGAGAGGCCGCACATTAGGAGTGGAGGGTAAATCCGTAGAACCGATCCTGTCGCCCATCTTTATACCCCCTACCTTCATTGCTCCATCGTAACAACCTTGAATCAGTAGTGACCATACCGTCAAGCTGATAAACCTACAAACGCGGTGCTAATATCAAATGAAGCAACTCCACATACACAGTCCGTCAGACTCCCCGGGTACCACAGCCGCACACATACAGTAGACGCCAATTACATATTGTCCCGTACCTGCAAAGGTAGACAGCAAGTATGAAGCCTCTGTAGCACGGAGATACAAAGAGATGAAGCTCATTGCACTGCAATCACAGCCGGGATGGTTCTATCAACACCAAACTAGCAGCCCTAGTAACTAAAAGGTTAATCCCGTTCGCCCACCTACTTGTGGGAATCACGCCAGTTCAAGAGTCAAACGCTCAGTCCGTCCAGCCATCAGACCCCCCTAAATGTCCGAAGTGCACCAAACCCTTGACAACTGAAAAACAGATAAAATAGATACCAGTACTGAGACGGAGAGGGAAGGGCAAAAAAATAATAACGAAGGTGTGTGAATCTAAGCCAAAGGTCCAATAGAACCCCCAGAATTGTTCCATGTGGTAAGCCAGAGGTTTATACGACCATTGAAATGAATCGGGTAGGGCTTATTAGAAATAAGCCCCTCGGGAAGGACAATTATGGAATACAACAAGTAGTGCCATATTGAAAATGAAAAACATGCACCGTGACAATTTTTGTTTTCTAGTAAGAATCGGACGAAAAAGTGGTAGATATTGATTCCCTAGAAATAGAAGCCATTGAAGGATCTGACAGAAATTAACCATGGTGAAGAGAAACCCTCACCAATCGCAACAGAAATAAACAAATGAAGTGAACACGTTAACTCTCTTGAATGAGTGCAAATAGAAGGTGGGCTCAGCAGAAGCAGGAACTAGGACTGCAATACCAACAAAAGTGTAGTAATTGGAGTGCCGAAGTAGTTTGGTAATTCTTGTGTGAAACCCCCCCAAAAAATTTACTTTATATCATGGGTAATCAAAGAACCATGTACGCCCGCGAGAACTTTGGAAAAATTAATGCAGAGAGACAACCAAGACCGACGTAAACAAAATAAAGGAACCCCGGTGCGGATCATTGGTCGTCATCGTGTGGTAGATTTTTATTTGAATAAATATACTCAGTAAAAATATAGTCAAAAATATTATTAATCTCTAAATTGTTGCATCTTCTAGACTTGATTTGACTTCGCAAGGGAAAATCCCAATAAAATTGTTATGTGGTTCAGGGGCGCAGGGTAGGGAATTGCAATTCCAAGTAGTTTTTAAAGGAAAAACACACTAGCAGCCCTAATCTCAAATAGCCTGATTAGAGACTCAGGAGAATTATTTGGCGTGGTTATGAACGACTCAAAGCAATGAGGTTGCCAGGGTGCTAACTGTTGTTTGCAAAGAGGTCCGTCTATCATCCCCCAATGGGAACTGAAGCCCGAGGACGCTTAAGATGCAAATGCCGCAAGTTTGATACAAAGCGGAAAACAGCGAGGTCTAAGATCCCAGCAACGAAAAAGAGTGTTTTAGCTTTTAATCTTGGGCGATAAAAAAAAGTTCCAAATCGAATCTAACTATATGGTAAGAACATTAGATCGTGGTCCCAAATAGCGGGAATCATGCAGCCTCTCGTATACTTATCACACGCTGCCAGAGCAATGAGAAAATGGACCAGAATTAATACTATGTGGTCAATAAATAATATACAGCCATAACAAAAAACCAAGTGTAGCATCATTTCCCTGGGGTCCACCCAGAACTTCGGTGCAGATATCCCTCATTAGGCACCCTTGGGTTATCACATATTGTAGAGTATTTACATGGACTCAGCGTAAAGATGGGAGTATAATTTTGTTTATCTATGTGTTAAAGTTCATTGTGTTTTGGAACGTTGCATGTAGTTGTAGCCTGCATGTATCCTCATGACTAATCATGTGTTGGGCAAGATGTCTGATGGAATAAATGCGATTGAACCCAGATGAGAGCGATTGCTAAAAAAAATAACACATGGGTCCAAATAAGAAATCCACCCCACGACTAAACTTTCTCCCCCTCGTCCATGCACTGTCTACTCTCCGCCTTAATCACTCAAAAAATCTCATATTTACTGGCAGCCCTAACCCACTGAAGAAAAACTCCACGGATACAAAGATAAACACACACATAACTACCGCCAATGTTGTCCCCGCCACTCCTAACTCTCAACGATTACAGGACACGTTCTATCACTGGGATCAGTCGCTTTTAACTCCCTTCCAATCAAGTTGTTAAATGGTCATTTCCAGGACAGTATACCATCCCCCGGTGGAGAAAAGTATGACATACCAAAAATCATGCGCTACTGAAAATGTACAAGCCACCAAGATCGTAACTGAAGAGTCACTGAGTAAAAACAGTCTAGCTCTTATATGATAATTACAGTAAAGCTTACTATAACGAAATAACTGACGGTAACATTCTCGTTAATTACAGATAGAAAAATGTTAGGCGGTAGTAAAAGGAATGGAACGCGTGGTTAGAATTAAATTAGATAATATCAAAAGACAAAAACATGGAACAAATAGTTGAATTCCATATTAAATAGTGATTAGTAATCACAAAAAATGGGAGCTAGTTTATAGAGCAATATCATTTCCTTATAAATAAAATATGCAATGTCCACGTTCGCGAGGACCCCGTCTCTTTTTTATGAAGTTTCCATCTGGTAAGTTCTTCCCACGGTCCAACATTCCTAACAAGTCCCCCGGATCCATATCAAATTACAACTTTTATTCATCCACTCCTTTGGCCCTAGATTACTAACAAATCGTAGCCCGGACCCATTTCGATTTGGCTGTAATGGAAAGAGCATCGCCATCCTCCTGCGGGATATCCCATAAATGCCGAAACGGCATGATATGTCTCTGACCAAGGTCCTTACCCCGTCCTTCCCCGTTACCTTATGAACAGAATGAACAGGGTGGAAGACCACTGGGAATCCCAAGCATTTATATCACTCTGACATCCACATATTTAAAAAGAAAAAACTTGATAATATTTCTCCCCCCCAACCCCCTGACCAAATAATGGTGTCCAAATCCAAAACTGGTACAGTGAGGGCACCTGAGCGACAGTGAAAATAGCCCGTACACAAGTTGTACCAAAAATGGAACCTTAGATGGACGTAAAGAATTGAATATATTGAAAACGATGGCATGACCTATCTGATGGTTGGGTACAACTAACCGTTAAGGATTATTAGAAAATTAGGACATCTCTTTTGTCCATATTTGTTTTAAACTGTCCATAGAAGCAGATCGAAAGATGCGAGAGAAGGAGTGACGACATAACATCTTCCGGACGACTGCAAAATAATAAATAGTGGGAAAAAAGGTAATACCGTAGTGTGTGGAGACCGGCCAAAATGCCCAAACCTTAGTCACTCAGCTAGAGTTTGTTGCTATTTCAACGTACCTGTAGGTTTTCTTTTGAATATGTTGAAAGACAGAAAATTAATAGACTCTTTATTATTTCTACCACCTCTAATTTAATCTCGCATGAGAGAGTGTGATAGCTGTGCCGCGACATATAAGGAAAAAAATATAATATTTCGACAAAGTGATTTAACTTAAGTTCTAGGGGTGTCGCCACAGCCATTACAGTTCTAACGTTGATTTTATGTGGGGGTGGGTGGCCTGAGAGGTAGTATGATAGTAATGTAAAATAATGTAAAAACTATCATGAAATGTAGAAAGACGAGATGATTTCTTTTTACACGATTGTCATGTGTGGAAGGGAACCACAACACCCACCAAAAAAACATTAACCCCGATCGTACAGTCAACGAGATTCACGAAGCATTGCACACCTTAAGATGTATAAGGTGTACATGGGGTGAAAACACAGTAGTGCAGGCCACGAGCTATAACAAGTATAACAGCATTGAAGGACGATGGTGCGGGGGTCGACAGAAGAGATCTGGATCCCCCAGGGTCTTTTTATTTCAATGATATATAATGTCATTGTAAAATAGCATGGGAGTGAGGGAAAATGGTGTATAAATTGAATAATATACCACGCTCTTAATTTTGTGGTTTCTAGAGTTTCCAAGTGTTCTGTGGCCAGTGCTAGATGCCAGATAAATTTGGAATAGTCACAACACAGTAAAATGAAACGAGATGCCTACCAAAAACTGACCGTCAATCGATATTGTAGGCAGGTGTGGCCCCAATCTAGTAACAAACTATCTATGGCAGAATCCTACCAACATGCCATGATAACCAGTTGTTAAAGAGTCCTGGCGCTGCTTGCGAGTAAAATAGGCATTCGGCTTTAAAGGGGGTCGGAGTAGGGCTTTAAAATTAAGATAATAAACTAACCATTGTTGTATAACGTAAAATAAGCTTTTTTCCTACCAACAATCCCTGTTAAAGGAGCCAAATGTAACGAGTCCTGTTTACAAGTAACATTACCCGTTTGTGGTTATGATTAAAAATACCGGTCGACCCTGACGAGACAAAGGGCACTAATTAGTCTAATAAAGACTTTTAGATATTAGTACCAATATAGAAGCAAAATTTAAACTAATGAAAATTTAACAGTCAATGACAAGGTAGAATATGACCTAGAATAAAAAAAGATAAAAACAAAAATGAAACACAATGAAAAAATATTATGAGTGGGTAGAAATTATCCAGACGGCAGAATAACAAATTAGGATCAGTACTAGAAAAAAAAATATTAAACACCGAAAGATGACCAATAACCAACAAATACTCCCCCACGATGAGAATCCCGAAGCATGACTAGAACCAAGAGTAAAAATATACGGGAATTGTTTGAGAATGAGAAATGAGTACCGAAAAGCCTATATGACTTCAGTAGAATTTCCTCTATCAGCATGATGTTTGATGGGTGTCCTTGTTCGACATTAACCGAGAACCGCTAGACCGAAGACGTATCAATTGAGAACATAACTAGTACAAGAATGAAGTAAGATTGAGTCTGACGGAAGTGAGTGGAATGATGAGCACAAGAGTCACCCAGTATCACATGAATATAATACTACTTCACGGGGGATAAACTTGGTAAATCGCCTCTTAGGATGACCTGAAGGATATGGATCACGTAGGCTTGGACTCTCGATGTTTCCAGTACACTAATAAAGAAGACATAGCAAGCAACACTTAGGATACAGTCAAAACTCCAAACCACAATAAATAATGAACGCAAATGTTTGTAGGCGATTGCAATAATTTATTCTAGAAGACCAAAAAAAAAAAAAAATGTAACTAGGAAGTTGAATTGATGCAATCCTACCTATGGATTACAACACTTTTGTTGTATAAAAAACTTATCTTTGATAAAATGTTTGATTGCCAATTTAGATTAGTCATGTATTGTCCATATCAAAAGATAAATCGCAAGTTAGATAATGCCTAGGGACCATGTGTAGAACAGTTGCTAATAATGTTCTGTTATATATGGTGGGTGGAGGAATGTGGACATTTCTATCACAATAACGAGACATTATATACTAAAGTGGAGATTTAAGGGAATGGCGTACAGTTTGATATATATTGGTGCTGCAGAATAAGGTAAGAGATCAAGATAAGAGTCAGGGCGACGCACAACATGATGCTTCAAAGATACATGTGCACACGATCTTATAACTGTAGTGGTTGGAGTACTGGCAAAAACGTGGCAAAGACGTATGTCCTTTTTCAGGTTCGACCAATGATTTTGGATAGGAGCCCACTGAGTCAACTCAACAGACTGGTTAACTTTATACGCATGGGTCCCCTGGGTCCATTTATGGAAAGGCATATCGAAAGTGACGGAAAAAATGGACCTGGAAAAACCAAGTACATCCCCTTCCCTGGGCAATATCGTCCGGTACCCGACATGCGAAATGGAGCCTAAGTGAAGTTTCCAGTGTTTCGTTCGTCCAAAGTGCCGTAAAATCATTTATCCATCAGGCTGAATTCACTGATATAAATGAATAGTACAAGTGGTTGAGGTGTACCTGCACATAAACTACCTCGACTCTATCTGAAGCCCAGATTTTGAAGCAGATACTACATGTCCACTAAAACCAACACAAATAGAATAGAACTACCATTGGTTGAAACAATATGAATGTGAACTTTTGGCAAGAGAATCTGAAATTAACCGAAGAACAAGGCGGACATTATGGTATCGCCAGATTGCAACAGAGGAGACCATGAATAGTTGATTATACTATGTATGCCTGGCAGAAGTGATGTTAACACGTTATACCTTCCCATGTGTAGTATAGGAGTAGCTCTTAACCCGGTTGATGAGGTTCTAGTGCCAGAAAAAAATCGCACTTATAACATACCTTTTTCAAAGAGGGGACTCATATTTATCTACTAATGTCGTGTGCCCACAATATGTGCGACATTTCGTGGGTTTAAATAGGCAGCGCCACAAAATGCAATTTACAATCAAGGCCATATGTAAGGAGTAAATGGCAATTGATCCATTTGAATTCATCACACCAGATTGTTGTGAGTCCAAGACGAGGTTAATTACAGACTTAAAGTCGTATGTAGATAAAACTCCCACACCTATACAAAGGTTTTTTGTCCTATACACAACGCGCACGTTAGACTATACCAGTTTGGAGCGACCACATTCCATCATACAGGAACCGGAAACCAAAAGCAATGAAACCAAAAGTCATATAAAATGACCCTAGAATTAAGACTTACGAACATCATCAAAAGTATCACCTTTTTTGCGGTAGACTTAAACGTTGATACGCAACACACTGTAGAGCAGTGGGTGGTGCTTTGGACTTGTGTAGCTCAAGGGATGTTAGTGATAATGAAGAACATGGCCATAGTAAGCTTAGTGTGATAAGGAGGCAGTATGTTTCGTTCCCACGGAGGGAGTTATTTGTTTGGTCCGCAAATTCGAAAACTTCTTCATGATGACGAGTTTCTTTGCGTGTTGCATGGCAAGGAAAAAGCAGCATGGCTAGCATTTAAGTCAGTGGTGGACAACAGATCTGATAATTACAATGAAATTGTAGAAAATCTTCTTCTGAAGTATAAGTCTTTGCTGCAACATGTCTTTGAAAATTCATTTTCTGGATTCTCATCTGGATTTCTTTACGTCAAACTGTGGAGCGGTCAGTGATGAGCATGGTAAACGATTTCACCAGGACATTGCTGCTATGGAGACAAGGTATCAAGGCAATTGGAGCCCTTTAATGGTTGCTGATTACTGTTGGACTGTGACAAAAGACACCTCATCGATTGACTACAAGAAGCAATCAAAGAGAGCTCGAACAGCGACTGAATAATGACGGAATGGGTTCAAATGTGCCTTTTTAAAACATGATATGTGAACTTTAAATAATGTTTTTATTTTTTCTATCATTTTATGTTGAAATATCAATTATATTTGTATGTAACCACAATTTTTATAATGCTAAAGTAGAAAGACTAGCTGTTCACCCCAGAGAATTAAATAAGCATACATTATTTGTATTACTGTAATGTAAATTCATCATTTTTAAAAAAACCAGAGCCAATTGGTGAATTTCATTATGATATTTGAAATCAGCATGTCAAAATCAATAAGAAATGGTATGTACAATTTCTGGTACAAATAACTTTTGAAAATTTTTTGACTAGTGTTATTGGCCAAATCTACCATCACACACATTGACTATTATGCAATATATTATCTCTCTTTAAGAACGCATTTAAATCCCTAGACACACAGGTCCGGACATATACCTATCAGTAAATATAAGTGGCAACGGCCACAGTCTGGCGAACACACGTAAGTGGTAAAAACCACGCTTATAAGGAACATATCCTTCGAGTCCGATGACACGGCGCAGACTGATTTATTAGTTACTACTTTTCGAGCCATCAGATGTATATAACGTATCTTAATGTGTCGCTAGTTGGAGATGCTGAATGGTGCAATCATCCTGGCCAAAACTACAATATCCAAGATAATTACACACCACAAAGCAATCCTCAACACTATTGTCGTAAAAACTGCATTTCTGAGATTATGTTATTTACTAGCAATAACCCGTCAAACTTGATGGGTTTTTAATTATAGTGTGCTGTTTCCGTTCCCGGATGAGCAGATAGAAGTACATTCTTAGTGTTTTTGGTTTCTTTCCATTATACAGTGTAATCAAATTGTTCATGAACACCGTCATTTGAACGCTGTTGATTGTAACTATTTTCGGGAGAGTATATATAATGGTAACAATACAATTTTTCAACACGGTTGCATTCCTCAGCTGTGACCTACGTACACACGGCGATAATTATGTTATTTTAGATTCAATTTAAAATTTCTTTGATGACAAAATTTCGTGTGAAAGTGCGTGGATTGTTTTCACAGAGTGTTCCCTGATAATAAGTGATTTTAACAAAAACGTTCAAGTTTGTATGTTATTGGCTCATGCACACCAATTTTTACGCACTTTTTCTTTGTCGAGCGCTACTAATTTCGTGAAAGAATATTTTAAAAAATATTTGTTTTGTATAACACCCACGCCCCGCAAGCTGCACACCGTGCGTTGCGCAGTTTATTTTCTGGCGCGAGTTACTATTTTGAGTGAGACCGACCGACGTAACATACATCGGTAATTATGTTAGTTGGGATAATTTATGAGACAAACATAAAGGTATGTTTTCAGGCACTCGTAAGAAATAAAGAAGTAGAACACTAGACAACAGAAAAACAACAGACGTGAGTGGCTTACCCAGGACTCCAACCCAGGACCTTCCGTGCGATAACCCGGCCTAACTATGCAAGCGAATCACACTATCCTCTCTGCCATCTAGGCATCACCAAAAAATGATGCTTTGATGACAGGTCATTAGTGCGAACCGCAAGACATAACACCGGAAGTTTACCATGGGCAGTCCAGCCTATTAATGACGCAATCACTTCTGTTGTTCCCCTATTATACAGTTATGTCTTGCTTAATAAAGATAGCACAACTTCGATTTTGGAAGTCTTATAGGAAAGGTTCACTTTGAAAAGACACGAGAATACAGAGCATAATTTGAGCTAGTCTAAGGCTTCAACTAGCCTTTATTTGTATGCCCTATTTGTGACTGTTCAATCATTTTTGCAACAAAAAACGCTTTCTAAGAATTAAACTGGCTATGATCTTTATCTCCTTTTACTGAAAAGTGTCATGTATAAAAGAAAAATATGTTAGATTTAGTTGGAAAAAGGGGGGGGGGGTAATTCTGTAGGTATGTGTGATAAAGTACATTGATACAGCGATAAAATTAGTAATTATAAGTATAAAAGTCAAAATAATATGAGTAGAAATAGTAAAGTTGTAACACGTCTTCTTTCCCCGCGCCAGTCATCGCATTGAGATAAGAACGTAGTGTGAAACCTTATTGCCGCGCTAGTGGTATTGGACTTTATAACTCGCCCGTCAAGTGTTAACGGTAAAAATTTTGAAAACGACAAGCTTAGTTGTTCCAAGAAAGATAGTAAGAATAAAACAGGGGAGGCATAAACGAACGCATAAAAGTGAGAGAGAGAGCGAACACATACCACAAATTGTCAAGCGTTAGATTCTTGGTCTAGCTACCCAAGACGACAGTGCGAGACGATACAGTTAGCCAATGTTCGGTAACGTGGCGCAAGCTTTGTAGAATTTAAAAATACCCCGCAAAACCACTACTTTTTCGGACTATAGGCACACTGAGGAAATATATAAACACACAGACAGCGCTTTCGCTGCAAAATGGTACATTTTATGACGTCACAGACTAGTATTTTCAGTTTTGGACAACGCGGGAGAGGAGAAAAGATGGCGTAATTTATTTGATAGTGGAAAATGAAACTAACTCTGGAAAAAATATGGACTTCTTTATTAATAGGTTTAGGATCATAAAACCTAGTTAGTTTGATGGCTTATCTTCTCCTGATAAATAATATGTTTAAAAATACAAAATTCCCCAGCAGATAAGAAAGTTATTGACAAAAGACTGTATTTGTTCGTGCAGACAAACGGACAGACTGGCGGTTTTGCATTCATTTTGCATTCACTAACAATTACAATTTTGAACGCGTTGTTGGAAATGAGACAAGCAAACATGTATTCTGTTGGAGGAGGGGTAGACAAGGGGAGAGAAATTATGGGATGGCTTAATACAAAATATATTTTAGCAGTAGAAATCTAAGAATGAGTGAGGAGAAAACTTGTTAGGTCCAAAAATCAAGTTCTGTTTTTGGCTTTTATTTTCAAATTCAAAAGTAGTCGTTCGCTCATTGGCCAACGCCTTTTATAATATTGAAAAAAATTCAAAGTCTCAACGCCATTTGTATAATACAGTCCCTCGAACAGGACGTTTGAAATTCTGTGAAGTGTGACTTGCCGTATTAAATTAAATGTATAAAGTAAACCAAAAAAGGCATCACAGTCCAGCCAGCAGGACATCTGAAGTCTGCTAATCAACGTACCTGTGTTTATTCATTGAATTTATGGTAAGGCAGAAATTATTCATATATATTTTGTTTTAAAATGTGAGTGAGAGATACTGCCATTACGACTGTAAGTAATTAGGTCCCTAGCTGATTTATGCAGGGCCTAAAGGTAGATTTATGCTATAACACATGCCAGTTTTGTAAAATGCACATGTTTGTGAAATAAAAATGTTCTCTTAGGTGGCCAGATGGACACAGCTCACCTATCTTATTGTATGGAAGAAAAGAAAGATTAATAATAGTATTGCAGATGTAGGGCCGCCTTGAGAGGAGAGACATGTGAACAACACTGGTACACTTTGTAATGGATGAGCTGGGTTGGTCAATTAGATATGACCCAGATCTTTATTTCTTAATGTATTATAATTTGTAGAAATAACAATTTAAGTATGATATCAACAAGGAGACATTATTTCATTGTTACAGGGTTTTTATCTGGCACTAGCCCGGTGCCAGATGTCATTGAAAAGCAGTTGAGAAGTCTTTTCATTTCCAGTAGTGACAGGGGTCTACAGAGTCCACCCTGTTACTTTTGGACCAGTATCAAAGTGATCGTTTTACAGCAAGAATACGGACAGTTCAAGTTGTGCCAGATAAGTATAATATCTGGCACCCGACATTTCATCAGCATCAAAGACTAGTGCCCCCTTGTGTAACATAATAAAAATATTCCCCAAAGAATTAAACATTGACAGTTGTGAATTAAAGAACTGGTGATGATTAAAGAATCCCAAACAGCCATCCAGTGTTAGAAACCAGTGATATTAAAAATTTAGTAACACTATTAGTAGATTTTAACAGTATATGTTTGGACACATTGTCCCTTTGGGTTAAAAATTTGTATTTTATGTATATAACTTGATTTCTTTTATGTTTGAAAGTCCTGACCAGAAGAATACTAGGTTCAGGAACAATAAATATGTATAGAAAATAGTTACATATAAAAATTCAACCCATGTGTTAGTTCATTTGATCATAGACTTTAATATTTGTTTATGTGTGAGTGTGTTAGTGTAAATTTACAATCACACCACACTGGCATAACCCTAGACATTAGACGTAGCTATCATACATGCTAGTCAAGAATAGGTCTGATTGAGGTCATAAGGTGGTAGCAGAAAGGTACCCTGATAACGCACCCCAAAATTTGTTATAATCAGGGACCTTCACAGCTGACCTCATTCAGTACAATAGTAATACAGAACAACAACATTGCATAACATCAAAAACCACCACAGTAGACAATTTTCTGTTTACATGAATAAGTCAAATGAAATAAGGTTATGAGTTGACAAAAGCCAAAATTTAAATTTAGTTTCATTTATTCTTTACCCTTCTTTACCTATTCTTTGATAGAAAAGTCAAAACTCCTAACCTAGGGGATCGGAAAAGTTAAGTCAATTTACCCTTCATCAGAGGATAGACCTTCACCAAATGTATGCCGAGTTCTCCAGTTACGTTCAATTAGGTCAAGGTCTACCTCAGCTTCTCTTACACTTGGGATTATTCTTCTTTTGTCTTCTTCATCGATCTGCATTAATGACTCTAATAAAGGCAGCTTCACTCAAGGCTCCTGACATCTGCAAACAGTTTTTCGTGGGGCCAGGACTGGAGCAGATATTCAGCTGTCACGGGACTAGTGCCAAAGGAGCAGAGATCTGTTGGACCAATACTGTACTTCTGATGTAGATGGTACCTCAATCTATTATAACCAGTACATAAGTGGAAAATGATGACCTGGTTTCGCCTAGGTAGCGGGGGATTCCAGAACTTGGATTTCTCGATGATGCTATCAACATGTTTCCTCAATGTGTGATGATGCTATCAACATGTTTCCTTAATGTGTGATGATGCTATCAACATGTTTCCTCAATGTGTGATGATGCTATCAACATGTTTCCTCAATGTGTGATGATGCTATCAACATGTTTCCTCAATGTGTGATGATGCTATCAACATGTTTCCTAAATGTGTGATGATGCTATCAACATGTTTCCTTAATGTGTGATGATGCTATCAACATGTTTCCTTAATGTGTGATGATGCTATCAACATGTTTCCTCAAAGTGTGATGATGCTATCAACATGTTTCCTCAATGTGTGATGATGCTATCAACATGTTTCCTCAATGTGTGATGATGCTATCAACATGTTTCCTCACTGTGTGATGATGCTATCAACATGTGTCCTCAATGTGTGATGATGCTATCAACATGTTTCCTCAATGTGTGATGATGCTATCAACATGTTTCTTCAATGTGTGATGATGCTATCAACATGTTTCCTCCATGTGTGATGATGCTATCAACATGTTTCCTCCATGTGTTATGATGTTATCAACATGTTTCCTCAATGTGTATCCTATCAATCTCCAGCGTCTACTTCTCATCTTTTTTTTTCCACTGGCACCTGTCTAGTTCTTGTTGCCAGTTCCACATTATTTATCTTGTTTCGAAGAATTATTGAAAACTATAAGAGTGTATGAACATTGAGTTATTCAGTAGGAGTGATTTTTTTTGTATGTGGTAAGATCCATAAAAAAGCATATATGAGTTATATTATACATACGATGCTTGGTCATAATGCAACACCGTAAACCCGCACATGTATTTATTATTTTCACTGGCTATAAGAGTTAAAGTGTTAAGAGGTTTAACATCTGCCTCCAACTCTAAAAGTACCAGGTTCGATGCCTGTATATGAGAACTAGTGATTTCTAATGATGTCGTAAACCTTTTCGGGTAAAGACGAAAAAATAGGAAGCCCCGTGTGCAATTTATGCACGTTAAAAATCCCGCAGCAGTTGACAATCTTAAAGGTTAGTGTCGCGAGAGGTTCAGATGTTATTAAAATACATGATATCCCAGACAAAAGATGTATCAAAGGATACCAGTATAGCGCCAGATAAGAGACTGATCTTATAAGTAATACCCCCTTCCCTGAAAAGAGTAAGGGTGTATCGACAATCAAAGGTAGGGTCAAGCTGTATAAATCTTCAAGTATGATGAAAGTGTTGAATACTGAAGGTCTAAGTGCCACCTCTCTAGATCTCACCCTTGACTAATGATTATTATATTTATGTTGACTCTGCTAGGGGATTAATTATTTATTTAGATATGTAGTACATATAATACAGAACTTGAACTCAATTGTAATAACTAAGTAAGACTGTATATAAGTATTTACAATTTATTTATCCTATACCGTTTCTCTTTTCGGCTACGAAAAAATCATAAAGAATTCAAATGTTTTTTTACAAAAATGAAATAAATAAACATGGTAGGTTCATTTCCAAAATGGTTATATATGATATAGTTATTTTACACATATCAATTAGTTATTTTATAGATAGGTATCAATGTCTCTGGTCTGTAAAGTTGGTTGAGTTTTTAATAAAGTCCTACAAATGTCATCACTACCAATGTTTGGTGTGTGTTTTATTTTTATATAATAAGGTTGCTGGATATTCTGACAAGTGGAGCTTTTATGTCCACTTATCTGCTAAAACATAAGTAGAGTCCTCTGTAGCCAGGATCACTGTCTGGATCTCCAGGCTGGGAAACAATCTAGATGCCTCGCTCTGAGTATATTGAGAACTACTGCATCCACTGAGTTTCTCAGATTTTGAAAGTCTTGATGACTCTTGGTCAATACAGGAATAAAACCTGGAATGCAAATAATCATAATACGTGTATGGTCTATCATAGTAGATCCATACACACACAACAAACGTACAAACATGTTCAGACAATGGGCTAACAGTTTGCACAGGACATTTTACCTCGTTACCACTACAGCCAGATCCATGTGATTACATTTTTCCTTATACAACATAAGTTTGATCCATTCTGCCCATACTATGCTTCCTTACAATGATTAGGTTTTGAACAAACTTATTTAGTGACACCTTGATAAATACATGGTAACCATTCCTGACATTCTTTATGTTCCTGAACAGTGTGTCATTCCTTTATAAAATACTCCTTCAAATACAATATTAAATTTACAGTCGTAGATTCTGCCATAATTCTCAAATATCCTACACATTTCCAATGCTGGCTTGCGTCTCTATCAGTCAACACAGCTTGCGTTCAAGGGGAAGCACACTCGTCCTGAAATGTTTTCCTTAACACACTATCGAACACAGAAGTGGATATTCACAAGAAAAGTGCATAATTATATACAATATATATATATATATATATATATATATATATATATATATATATATATATATATATATATATATATATATATATATATATATATATATATATATATATATATATATATAATATATATATATATATATATATATATATATATATATATATATATATATATATATATATATATATATATATATATATATATATATATATATATATATATATATAATATATACTATAATATACATATAAATATATATATATATATATATATATATATATATATATATATATATATACTGAAACACATTAAAAACGCACCACTATTATATATACTGATGCCGAGAAGCTGGAAAAAAAAAGTGTGGGAATGGATTTTCCCCGTGTTTGCCAAGAGGTAGAGAGCGAATGGCTGCTGGAATGGAAAGTGCATGATTCAACCCACGGGTTTGTGTACAGACTACATGAAAACGATGAAAGTTACACTTGCAACACGATTCCCAACAGCTATGACGCTGAAAATGTGTACACGTTGTGGCAGTATACTCGGTATAAAAAGGCCGTTGAGACAAAACACCCAGTACATGTGCTTGAAATGCCACGACTATCTGAAAACGACCGCCAACGAGCCATTGGTATGTTTGAGACCGGAATGAGCTCGCGGGCCATTGCCAGAAGGATGAATTGCCACCACAGCACTATTGTACGTCTCAATGAACGTTACGGAACCACTGGCAGTGCCCGGGATAGACTTCGGAGTGGCCAACCACGAGTTACTACCCCTGCGCAAGATCGTCATATTGTGCTGAGTTACCTAAGGAATCGTACTCTCCCGGCAAGTCAAACAGCAAGAGCAATAGTGGGTAGACATGGGCAAGTCTCTTGAATGACAGTCATACGACGACTCAGAGATACAGGCCTTACTGCAAGACGACCTTATGTTGGGCCAAACTTGACTCACAGACATCGTCAGCAGCGCCTGCAATGGGCAGAGCAACATGTCAGATGGACTAGACTGCAGTGGAATGCTGTCCTATTCACAGACGAGAGCAGATTCAACATATCCTTTGCTGATGGACGTATGCGGATTTGGCGACGGTGTGGAGAGCGCTTTGCAGATTGCTGTGTCAACCGATTTGGAGGTGGCAGTATTCACATTTGGGGATGATTCAGTTTTCACCATCGCTTGCCTCTTCACGTCTTCCGTGGAAATGTTAATGCTGTGACAGATCGAGATGAGGTTCTGGGTGCACTGGTTGCTCCTGCGTTCACAATTTATCCAGACTTGCAGCTTCTCCAGCAGGATAACGCACGTGCATTTTTTTGGTTGTATTTTTGGTTTTCTCCCTAGCCTGCATTGAATGCAATTAATTTCATAACAATCAAATGTACAAATTAATGACCAGCATGGATTCATAGGAAAATGAATAAAGATTCCAAATATGTAAACTTGTAAACACTTATATTTACATTTCACACTCTGTTCCTGGATTATACAGGTGGTGCGTTTTTAATGTGCTTCAGTATATATATATATATATACATATATATATATATATATATATATATATATATATATATATATATATATATATATATATATATATATCTTACCCTCAGGTAATACACAATAGCTGTAACAGGCTGTAATAGGGTATCTAGGTCTGCTACTAAGATACAGGCGGCAAAGATTTTGACAGCTCACGCTTGCCGCTCTCTCCTGTTCAGCATTGATTTTTGAAATACTAGTGGCGTGAATCCGCCAAGTTCAAGGTCTTTATATAGGAGCACCGCATTCCTCGCGGATGACAGGGGGAAAAACGGAATAAAGAATTTCAAACCGCTGCGTCTTTTAGCCTTTTCGTACAATGTGGAGAATTTTTAATATTTCTTTATTCTCTTAATTATGGACCGATTTTGCTCATCTAAAGTTAGAATTAAATCGTGAATTTATCTCTACCTTTCTATCTAAAATTGGTTTAGTTAGCAACATGCGTTTAAATCTATGTAGTCTTTAACTAACTAAAGTAGGGTCTACCCTGATGTATAAATGTCACTTAAAACGATTTTTCTCCTTAAATGAATTATCATTAGAAGAAGTCTTTATACCTACCTCTAAAGTAATATCCCCGCTAATTAACTTTCTATATCTGTCCTTTTAAACATCTTTAGCCTTTAAGAAATTAAATAATTCAGTACTATCTTTTACACAAAATAGGCCTCTACGTTCAAGCATAAAAGGTTTCCTTATCACTACTAGAAAAAGGAGCGTTCTCATTGGCCAGTTAAATCAGTCCGTTTATCCCATTATTGCGAGCGGTAAAAATGACCGTGGTGTACGACAGACCAAAACACGACAGGTAGGCCATACGGCCGCTGCCCTGGGAAAATGAATAACTTAGAAAACCTACCTACCACAAAAATATTTTTAGAATGTGTGATTCCATGTATACACACATTGGGATCCTCGCCGGTGTTACGGAGTTCATGTACTATGCTGAGATCCACCTTGTGTGGATCTAAGGAAGGAGATCGAAGCACTGATGGAGTTTTCCGCGTGCAGTAAAGATGGTCCTTAAAAGAAAGTCAAACCAAACTACCTATGGAGCATAAAGCTACCATTTCAATCTTTCTATTCTATGCTAGTACCCATTAATGGTCATTCAAACATTCTCTTGTAAACCGATATACAGTCTATTCTTGCTCGCTTACCTGTCTTCGGGAAAACGTCAAACTCACCTACTTGCTAACTTTGTCGTTTCTTTTCTACCGTGAGATGTAGAGGTTTGGAAGAGAGAGGGCGCCATATCGGCTGTCTTCCTTTTGGCCTGATTCCATTCTAGTCCTCGGTCCTTCAGAGAATTGTCCAATTTTGTACTTCCAGCGGACTGTGGGTCGTTCTGGAGGTCTGGATCCCTGGCTCTTAGCCTCCCACACCTGCCGTGGCAGCCGATCTTCTCCAATTCTTCAGATATGGCCAAACCATCTTAGTTGGGACAAACATCAAACTTACTGAACTGAATTTTGAAGTTTATAACACAAATACGAGAAATAGAGAACTAGCACACTCACACAAAAAAAGGGAGGGGGGGGGGGGGGAAGGATGTTACTGAAAAGATTATACCAACAGTGATTATAGAAATAACAACAAGGGCTACTTCACAAGCACTGTTATATTCCGCAGGTGTGGTCAGTGAGTACTGCTCCTACACGGAGTATGGCTTCTCCCAATCTGCTTACTGTGAATGGGGATGTTGCTACAGTTACAGCTATCCTTGCTGCTCTGCTCCCATGTAAGTACTATTTTAGAGCTAATGAAAGAAAGAGTGAGCCCTGATATTCTAGAAGCGCAACAGTGATTATAATTATTTAAATGTTACCGTTGATATGTTAGTAGCGCAATAGTTGTTATCAATAAGTAAATAAATAAATAAAGGTAATTAACAGGTACTCGTTGGACATAAAAGATGACACTGGACAACAGAAAAGAAAATATAAGTGATAGGCTTACTGGGAATCGAACCTAGGACCAACCAAACGGCGCCATGTAGAGAAACCCAGAGTGTGTCGGGTTCGTGTGGATTGGCCAGATGTAATCGTGTTTGTTACATTTGTATTCTGTTGTCATCTCTTGTTTCTGTGAAATAAAGTGTGGTACTGTAAAGAAGTTTGGCTGAACACATGGGCACAGGCTAAAACAGGAAGAAGACTCTTCATTCACCAAACAGCCCCAAATAAGAAAGATGCTATGAACGATATCGAACGAAGGTACCAAACCAAAATCTTCAGATTGAGAACAGGCCACTCTACACTAAATGGCCACAGAAACAGACTAAGTTCACAAAATATAGCAAAATGTAGACACTGCCCTAACCCGTTGGAGACAGTAGAACACCACCTACTACAATGCCCTGCACTTCAGGGACTGAGACAACAACTGCTACCACACAACCCATCCATAGACAATACACTGTATGGCAGCTCAGAACAGCTTATAAGAACTGCGCAGTACCATATAATGGCATCAAGGTCACCAAGAGCTGACGCTCAGTGGATCAAAGAAGAAGCTACCTCGTCGATCCAAGCATATTGATGTGACAGTGTTTTGTGCTGAATACCTGTTCCTTGGCATTCGCTATGACCCTGGAATAAGCTGTGTGTCAGGCTACAACAGCTGTGTAACCAGGGCTGTGGAGTCAGTGTCGTTGATTCGGTCATTTTTTAGTGGACTTGGAGTCGGTTCACAAAGTCCCGGCTCCGACTTTGAATTTGACGAGACTTAAGTCAAGGCTGATCCATGTTTGATCTATTCAAGGTAGGGTCCGCTTAAAAACTTTGAATAACATTTTCAAGTAGAACTCCTAAGACCACTTTCGTGTCAACGTACATCCATTTTTACATAATGTAGGAACATTTCAGTTGCTTCTGATCATAAATAAAGTTTTTTTTTATCTCAACTGGAAATTTGTTGGTACATTTAGAGAACACAAGAAATGAAAATAAACTATATACACTGTCAATTTTCTCATCATTGTTAAAATGAAACTATTTTACCTCATGGTGTTTGGCAAAAGCAGTCATTTATGTGCAGGTGTGGAGGATTTGTTATTTTATATTACTGTATGAATAGTTTAAAATGTAGTCTACGAGAGCCAAGTATTCATTTATTCACACACATACCAAACTTAAACATATAACTCCATACAAGTGCATCATTTTTGTGACGGTATTGCCTCCCCTGCTGTGCAGTAGTGGTCCAACAGTGGCCAAAACTCAAGAGTATCAAATATGGGCTTCAAAGGTATTTACCTTCGCACAAGATTATTTTTGGCAGAGATGTAGAGAGAAGGGTAAAGACACTTCTATTGCAAAGGGAGTCTTCACAAGATATTCAGATAAGCAAAAACAATGCTGCCTTGGCTGAGCACGGTAATTCTAGAATCTGCCGACCACTTTTGTGGAGGAATTAAGCACTTATTAATTTCAGCTCGTTCAAGCCCCCACCCCTGATTTACTCAGTGGAATTCTTGTTTTTATGGTACAGCTCTGTTTAGAGTGTGTGTAGTAAATTGACTGAGACTAACATGCAGTAACTTTAAAATGATTAAATCGAAGTTACATAACAACATTTAATAATCACTTTAGGTTTTAACAGTTTGAAAATAAATAGAATAGTTTAGAAGAAAATTTTTATCATTGATTTATAGTAGAGATGATGAGGAAAAGTTCTCTTTGGCAGCGTATATTTTTCACTTAGCTGCCAATAGTAGTTTCTGCTCCCGCTGATGGGTTCTGTGTACACTGCTCTCACTCGTCGCTGGTCAAGGTTTCTAGAACGTCAAGGAGTAACGGCCAAGCTGGTCCTGCTTCTGTCTATAAGACCTTCTTATGATAGCGTCTCGCACAACGTCAGTCCACTTCTACCTTCACTTGGTTCCAGAGATAGTACTTTCTGTTGATACCAACAATAACTATGGTAAAGAATAGAAACAAAACGCTCTTCTGAGTTTGCGTTTTCCATCCCATGGTTATGGGCCTCTATCTTCCCATTCCACCATCCCATTTACCTTCCCTTGATTTCTGTTGATACCAACAATAAAACTATGGTAAAGAATAGAAACAAAACGGTCTTCTGAGTTTGAAAAGGTTAATAATACAGATAGAGTCTGGTTACATTTACCACTCCACTGATTGAAAAGTGTTCACAATATAAATTGAATATATTTTCATTTATGTTTACTCTGATTTAAAGCTTGAAAACTTACATTAATTTTAAAATGAATATGTTTAGATGGACATTTACACTGCTTTAAAACTGTAAGAATTTATACTTAGAATGTACATCATTGCTTTCACCTTTTCCTCCCCGCTCACTATGGAACCCGGGACTACTTTCTGTTTTTAGTTCTAATTAAGAAACAAGCAATAAAGCAATCACCAGTCCGTGCAGTGGTGGTTCATGAATCATCATTCTATACGCTGAGGTTGCCAGCCTCAAATGACTGGGACATCCACAAGCGATTTTCAGATTTTAAAATTCACTTGGGAATATACATATATATGCTAGTTCACATATTAGTAATAAAATACAGAATGTAAAATGACCACTTACGCCAATCCTGGCTCACAGACGTGTTGCTCAGATGAATAAAAGAGACTTGAATAGGCCTCTTACACGCGTCTGGGGTGTCGTTAATTTAATAATTTCCATCTTTGACTTCGTGTGTGGTCCTTCATTTTCCTCAGTCCCGGTTTCCTTATTTAATATGAAAGAGATTTTCTGGCCTATGAAAGTCCGTCCAAAATTATCCAATAAATGATTTCCCATATGTTAAGAAGGAATCCTGAATTCTAGGCTTCACTCTAGCGAGGTCTGGTATCTTGGCAAGCGATCTTCACAGTGGAATAACACTGAAACGTGTCAGGTTAAATTCCCGGTCTCCCACGCATCTGTTTGTAATGGAGTTAAATAAACTACCCAATCATTTTCAAACAGGCGGGTGAGGTTATGGTACTTTCAAAATATTTCACGTGAAATAAGGTGCGTACAGCAAAAGGTCACGTATTACCATATGTGGCAATAAGACATGCGATGCCTTGCGTACAGGCTCGCGAACATGTCGTTAAACCTCATATGACAATGTGTGTCAAAAGTAATCATTCATTACTTTATCACAATGTAATCTCTTATCGGTGTCTGTCTATACGTTGTCTCCCTATATTCCAAGCTTTGGTAATGCGCGCACCCGTCTTATCGATGATTAAGCAGATAGCTCGGGGCTAAGTACGTGTTAATCCGTAGCGGCCAAGCTTAGTACAAGGGAATTTTACCAACCTTCCTCTCGTAATATTATCTCTACCTCTCCTTGCAAATTTGAGGTGTTTATCATCCACAAGGAGTGTCAGATAACAGACAAGACACCATATACTGAAAGTAGTGAAAGAATACTTGAAAATATAAACCATCTGCTACATGGTACAGAAAGAAATAAAGTAAGAAAGTGCGACAATTGAAAGCACGCAATAAAATCAGTACCACAGATGCACCGATTACTGCCGGAGTGAAACAAAGATCGATAGGGGTCGCCCCATTCTGTCACAATTTTACGCCGTATCACTAGTTTTAAATAAAACTGTAGTCGGAGTCGGCCTTCTGAAATTTCCAGAGTTGAAGTCGGTGTCGGAAAATTTATTGGCCAACTCCACATCCCTGAGCGTGACATTTACTTAAATGGCAACTTTTCGTTTTAAATTTAAGGAACAACATGTTCCCTGTTTAATCCATGTTGGGTTATAATTAGCATGTACAGTGTCTAGAATTCCTACAGAAAAGAGCACTATGACTTGTATGCTTGAATGATAACATTCTCAATGCTCAGCTATTTTCACAGCGGAACGTTCTTCCTCTAAAAAAAATCGTCATCTTCCAAGATCTCTAGTTTGTACATTAAATTTTATACAGCAGAACACCTTCATACTTGCAAACGTTCTTTCGTTATAAATACTGCTCATATTTTATACGTGGCCACCTACTTCTGCACCTTGCAAAACCTCGAACTGACCTCTTCCGAAGTTGTTTTAGTTATGCAGGTGGTTTAGCATGGAATGCTTTACCCAAGTCTGTCAAAACTAATGATTACACCACATTCAAAAGACATCTGCATTCACATGTCGTAAAATCTTGTACACACATTTAACGACTGTTCTGTTTCAGTTATTACAACGTTTCCATGAGCATTTACTTGTCAATGTAATATTTTAATTTGAATTTCAACTATGAAGCAGCTTTATTGCTTGACTTCTCTCTCTCTCTCTCTCTCTCTCTCTCTCTCTCTCTCTCTCTCCTCGATGCAGGGTGTATTGTAAACTTGGAAATCACATTTTTCTATGTTCTTCCTCCTCACAAAAGTAACTCCTCATGCTTTTGATATTTCTTTATTGCATTTAAAAAGGCACACGATAAAAGGAGTTATACTTGGGACATATAGATTTGTAAATACGTTAACACTTGTCATTCGTTACTTCGTCATTTATAAATTACATTAGCTCGACTCCTTTGTGCTTCCATTATCTTATTTACCTTTTCTGTATTTTTTTCCATATTTTATTTTTCAAGAATTAGACGCTAATTTGTTGTAAGTTGGATTAATATTTACTTTAAAATTCTATATTTATGACACTTTTACAAACTCATTATCATAATAACTATTTAATTCCCTGTAAAGCCACAATCAACGGTGAAATTAATGCCATGTGAACTGTCTTGTGCCATTTGTTCCACATCTTTTTTCAAGCTGTTTTTCATACAAGCTCTTTCGATGTCTAATTTATGCTTTCCAATGTATATCTCCAATAATGATCTATCTTTGTGTTTCTGAGGTCTCTCTTGTTTTTATTTACAATGGGGATCACAGAAGAGGACTCATACATTTTACAGTGGCGAGCTTGGTATATCATTTTAATCTTTCCATTCTTTACAAGCATCAACTTGTAAAAGTTTGTAAATAAGTTGTCTTTGTTTTTGTTTTGTTTTTTTTTGTTCATCAGCCGTGCAGCAGGACCACCTTGTGTTGGACTTTATTTCTTTGATTTCCGTATGTTTCCCAATTCTTTGATTTCCGTATGTTTCCCAATTCTTTGATTTCCATATGTTTCCCATTTCTTTGGTTTCCATTTGTTTCCCAATTCTTTGATTTCGTTATTTGTCCCAAATCTTCTTTTTCCATATGCTTCCCATTTCTTTGATCTCCATTTGTTTCTCAATTCTTTGATTTCCATATGTTTTTAAAAAAATATGAATGTCAGGTCGGTGCCTTCGCAATGCAGTGAAAGTTCGTCTTAGTGGAAAATATCACTCAAACCAGCGTTACACTCATTCAATCCCGCATGGCTTCTCTAAACTGTACTCTACACTTTGCTTGCGGCCTCTTGAACAACATCTTTATTTTTAGATTTTTCACCAACTCAAAAAATGGCAGTCTTCTGCCAAGAAGGTCCCCCCCAGTCCAAAAGACTAATTTAAACTTGGAAGTCTCCGGAACGACTACTTGGGAATGCAGAATTTGTTCAAATGTCTGATTAAGACCTTTATTTATTCTTATATCACTGTCTGTTATTCCCAGTTTGTCTGCATTGCTTCAAAGATATATGCTTGAGTCTATAACTTGTAGGGGTGATTCAAGATTCAAGTGCAATCTCGATATCGTTTTCTACAATTTGTTTCACTATCCACGTCCTTTCTGTGTGTATTTTCAGATTCAGTTTCCACGGGTGCTAATAATGAGAATACTTTGGTTTGGTTTGAAGGACTATCTTCACTGCACACGGACTACTCCATCAGTGTTCCGATCTCTTCCCTTAGATCACACAAGGAGGATCTCAGCACAGTGCACGAACTCTGTTGCACTGGCGAGAATCCCAATGTGTGTATATAGGAATCACACATACTATAAATATTTTTGTTATGAGTAGGTTTCTAATTTTAAAATGTTGCCAGGGCAGCGGCCTGTTCGGCCTACTCTTTACAATCTCCAACTGCCGTGGGATTTTTAACATGCGCAACTTCTCACTGGAACCTCCGTTTTTCGCCATTATCCGAGAAGGCTAGGTATCCGATCTCACTACCCAGGAGACCAGGATGAGGAGGGGGATTATGACATAATTAGGACCCCTGTTTCTGAAAAAAAATTTCCATAAATTATATTCCCTCAACTGGGAATCGAACCCGGTACCTCTAGAACTCGAGGTGGACGCTATACCTCTTAGCCACTCCGACCATTCAAATACTATATTTCTTACATCTGGTTACGGTTGTCGGACATAATAACCAGATCATCAATAAAATCGCTATCGTCAAGCTTATATTCTCAAAGTTAGATGAATTTTATATCATTTTTTGATGCAAGGGGCATATCTGGAGCCATCTTTATATGACCACCAGCTAAGCACAGTGCTGTAGTATACATATGTGGAAGTAAACCGCTCTGTGAGGCTAATTACACCCTCATTGACTCTTGAAATGATCCACACTTTCAGTGGGTTCCCCCTGTGGTGAAACTTATTGAGAACCCAGCATTGAATACTAAGCGTGGTGAAGTCACCTGAGCTCTAGATGTAACTCTGGCTTCAGCATGATTGGCTGCATGTAGGAGGATGTCACTGTACATCCATGATAGGCAGGGGGAACTAAGAAGTGGCTCTGTGTAGAATGTGGCAATTCCTTGCGAGAGCCCAGAGCCATAGCACAGTATTTAATTAAGCTCTGCATATTTGGACAGCACCACTCCCCCTTGGCTGGCGGGTAATGCACAGTGGGCCACACGCTTCTTCTTCCTAGCTTGGGACCAGATGTGATGATCGTTAAAATGTAAGCCAAGCTGGAGCTCACGACTTCAACTCAAGATGTTTCGGAATTAGATAATACCAAGGAGGCTTCAACTTGGTATTGACTGCAGAAGAGAGAGAAGCTCAGCAACCCTAAACAGTAACAACAACAGTATCATTGGTAAATGCCCTTCTTGTCATAATTTAATCTATTGTCAGTAATAATTTCTATGGTAAAAACACGTATTCCCGCCTCACCTAAGTTCGTAATTCATAGGGTTCAGTAAGTCATTACGACTCCTGCTTTTCATGTCTTCATATGTTTTCTTGATCAGAATATTGAACTTAAGGCGGCTTCATAATGTCTCATATGTTTCCAACGTGCTTCCCTGTCTACGTCTACACGTCTACGCTATCAGTCGGCATCCCACGAGCTGTGATGATCTACTTTAGAACCCATAAGCTCTCTAAAGCTTTACCTTGATGTTGTTGATCAGCTTTCCTTGTCAGTGATATTCAACTTCCAGAGTTTATTAACCAATCAATTATTTTTTCCAGCTACAGTGGTGTGGAATTCATCGTTCCTGTGACGTTAGGGTCGATATTCTTGATAGTTGTTGCCATCGTCATTATAATAGTAAGACGGAGAAGGATTACAACAACAGTACAGTATGGCGTCCCCATCGCTGCACCACAGATCGTTACAACAACCACAGGTAAAATTAAGCTTTAGGATCGGCGAGTCTGCTTGTGTGGCAGCATGGCGATAGGCTTACTCAGTTGCATATGTAATAGTGTAGTTGGCAGATAGTCGGATGAATATAGTGAGGGTTTAATGTGGTCAGAAGACATTAAACGATTGTTGGAAGAATCATACACATTATCGTTTACATCAAGACTCGTATAAGTTTATGGTAAATTGTGCACGTTTCTTTAACCAGCGGTAGGAACCTAAGATTTGTGCAGTAGAATGCGTGGGAAAATTGTTACGTAATGTTCGTTGCATTTTAGTAACAATATTGAATGTAGTTCCTAAAAATTGGTTTACTATTACGGATATGTTTCTGTTTATGCGTGTTTTATTTACGCGAATTCGAATATACGCAAACCAATTCTAAGGCATTTTAATTTTATTTACGAACCAAATTCGAAGTTACTCGACCCGATATTTAGATATTTTTACACTATTTTATGTGCATACCGACGGGAGGGCAAGAGGAAGATGATGACAACTTGAATGTTTTTAGAGTTTTTTTAGATGACATTTACTAGGAAAGATGGACTTTGGATGATCAAGACTGCATGGAATGAAGTTCCGCGACGATGCATGATAGATGTGTGGAACAAAATGTGCCCTCTATTCCGTAATGATTGTGAAGGCTTTAACGTAAATGACAACAGTATCTCAGCCACGAAGAGTGGTGTCAGGGTAACCTCATGAGCTGGCTTAGAAGAAGGTGATGAAAATGAAATTGCAAATTTGCTTGAATCTCAGAAAATAGAACTGAGCAATTAAGAATTGTTGGTGCTAAAGAAGATCCTCACGGAAGAAGAAGAAGATGAAGAAGAAGAAGCAACTTACACTAGCCAGCAACAAAACAACTATCAGGCCGCCAACTTACGGTAAAACGATTAAATGGGGCCTTCGAACTGATCCTAACATAGACTGGAGCTTTATGGAAAGGAGTAAAATGATGGTATGTGCTGCACAGACAGTCACAAAAACAACTCTGGACGTCTTCTTTAAGAAATAGTTAATTACTACATCGCCCAGTTCTCATTCAGACGACTCACCAACCCACCTGTCGTTAAATCAGAAGTTGATGAAGAAGCAAAATTGAAACGGTTGTGCCCTTGTCAATGTTGAATAATTTGTCAATATTGTTTTCTGAACCTTTACTTAATACGAAATGTGCTCATTTAAGCTTCCTTCCACACAATCTGTCTAAGGAAAATTCTCCGAATCTTTTGGTCGAATACTATCACTAACCAAGAACTACTTACTCATGGTAACCAAGAGGACATGCACACCATCATAGCTGGCAGACGCTGATGCCATCACAAGAACAGCTATGCTATGGACCCCCGAAGGAAAGCGAAAGAGAGGCCGACCAAAAACATCTTAGCGGAGAATTGTGGAGGCCGAAATCCAAAGAATGAACCAGAGTTGGGGCATTGTACGAAGGATGGCCGCCGACCTAGCAAAGTAGAAGCAGTTTGTTGCTGCCCTACAAGACACCACCAGGCGTAATGGCCACTGGCTGCTTTTACAGTCGGTGGCAAAGGATCAAAGAAGGAGAAGAAGTGTTCATTTAAACTATTTATTATTGCAGGTTTTTATTTTTATTATTGTGTACTGCTTTGGTGGAACGCATCCCCTTTACTTTACTGACTTACTGACTGTTGCGTACATATTTTTTATATGTCGCACAGATTACAGTTGATACGATTACAAATGAAAATGTAACTATCTGTTTGATAAAAGGATATTTATTTATGAACTTACAACTTTTAAGAAAGGGGAATAACTCAGAATAGTAAATGTGTATTTTATTCTTTGAGTGATCGGTTCCTGTTTTGTTTCCGTGGATTGAACAAGCGGAGGAATCTAGATTTTCTATTATAGCTGGAAACAGATTGTTCTCGCTTAAGGTTTTGCAGGAATATTGAAAGTCCGAATCTAGGTTTACTGTTTGTCTGTTTGAGACGATTCCGTCTTATATCATGTTATCTTTGTATGTCTGGGCTGGATTATTTGTTCTTACACTCTGAGCGGATGAAGATAAGAGAGTGTGTTCTTCGGTTATGGAGTCTGGCGGGACGCCAATGTCGGGCGGTCCAAAGTTTTGTGATCTCAAGTTATCATGGGGAAGAAGATTGTGTCTTCTAGGACTGTTTTAGTCTATGTGTTCCCCAGTATTGTTTCTATTACGCCAGAAAAGTGTTTTTGTGCTTGCTATTGATTCTTGGCCAAGGTAAACGTACTTTTACTGACTTCGTTCCTAGGCTTACGATGGGTTATGTTTAGGCCTACATGAATCTACTTATGTTCAGATGTCAGAACGACATATCGTTTAGCAGCACTAAGAATGTTTCTACACAGCAATTATGAGGACAGATAATGCTGATATTGGTGGAAACTTTGATATCCTTATGAAGTGAATCTTTCTAGAAGTTTTGTCATCTCACCGTTGTGTGAGCGATGTTAAGGACCAAGGAAGCCATCTTGGAATCCGAATTATTGTCAATCATTCATCAGAGAACAGGGTTGTCCCTTACTACCCGATAATGATCCAGAGATCACAGTTATGAAAGAAAGATCTATTATGGGAGATTTAGCATTTACTCCGAAGATATGTGCTGAATGCTATTTGAAAGAATCTACGCTAGAGTACAAGCTACGCTCATGCTAAGAGAGATTCTGTACAAGAGTCACTATGAACATTATGTATAAACTGACGTGATCTGTCAGTACAACCTGATATCTATTTGTATTAATTATGGAACTCTGAATGCTTGTCTACAAATGTTCCAGTATGAGGTTATCCAGCATGTATGCTAACTTAAGATGATACACCATTGATCAACACCATGCTGTTTATGTCGTCATGTGTTCCTGTAACCATACACGTACTGTTCCAGTGTGCGTCTCATTAAATATTATAAAAAGAACACAGTAGTTCCAGTAATCCTTGACTTCTACATGTGAGAGTATGAATATATTGTTACCAAGTTGTCAACTCTTCAGAACCATTCTACCATTCGCGTACAATGTACTCTCACTACCCTGTGTAGGTCGAGTTGACCTGTGTCTGTCTTCACGGTGACAGCACCTCTTTGAATACAACAGTACTACCAGCCATCATACTTTACAGTGAGGTTCTATACACCACACTCGATTCTTTACAGTGGAGTCGCAAACAACAGAACTTTACAGTGGTGTACTACAGGTGTAGTAAGAAATAACTTCTTTACACTGGTGGCCGTATAACTTCTTTACAGCGGTGGCCACTATATCCATTACAAGAGACTGTAGTAAGAGACATATCTTTACACTGACGTAGTTTTTTTCTCTTCTACCCTGGTGTGTAGAGGTTTGCCAGAGACAGAGAGAGCCATACTATTCTATCTGCTGTCTTCCTCCTGGCCTGGTTCCTATCTAATCCTCGGTCCATCAGAGACTGTCTAATGTCTTTACATGTACTTCAATAAGAAAATAATGTTCCATTTACGCAATTTCTGTTTACGCGAGGATCTTTGGAACACGTATATTGCGTAAACAAAGAACTACCTGTACTTGTATGTATTTAAATATTTAAAATTTTTACATGTTTACCGTCACTAATTTATATTGTAACTTATGGTGTGTATGTGACTGTGAGCGTATGTATACAGCATATGTCACTTGCTTTATTACTATGTTCTTTTTTCAGCTTCCAACATGTATGGTGGATACAGCAACTCTCAGTTTATGGCTTCGCCTGCATATGCAGCTCAACCTCCCACATATTGATGGATTGGAGCTAGCTGCACCACACCAACAAAATGTTACCTAACTATAAACACAAGTTAAATGTGTTAATATAAAAAAAATAAGTAGGGATATCAAAACTATCTCCAGGAGTCATCGGAAAATGAAAGAAAGTAAAGGCGCGCGCAAGAAAGAAAGAAAGAGAGAGATAAAGAGAGAGAGAGAGATAGAATTGTTAAACAGGAATATATAAGAAAGCCAATTTGTGAACCAACTTATTATTTGGAATAAGACAATAATCTGTCCAAAACACAAAACAGAACTTTTCAAAACTTCCTAGAATTAATATAAACAGAAAATAAAAGATTGCAGGATATGGACGAAGTTTGAAACTCTCGTTTTTCCTGAAAAGATGAACTATAATTTTTCCAGGTAAAAAGAACCAGACTTCGTAATTGGAATCACCGTCTTTATTTCGAGTTTTCAATTTTTTCAACTTTTGTTATATTTTATTATTGTGTATCGTTATCTCCAAAAAAATCACGAGCAAACAATGTTTGGTTTGGTTTGACGGACCATCTCCAGTGTACACGGACAACTCCATTAGTGTTCCGATCTCCTCCCTTAGATCACACAAGAAGCACTTCAGCACATCACACGAACTCTGTAGCACCAGCGAGGATCCCAGTGTGTGTTACAGAAATAACGCATTCTATAATTATTGAAAGGTGCCGGATTCGCTCCCGGTACAGGGAATATAATTAATGAAATTTTTATCAATCAGTGGTTCCCAATGATATAATAATTCTCCCCCCCCCCCCCCCCCCCCACCCCCCCCCCCCCCCCCCATCCCGGGTAATGAGATCGGATGCCTAGCCTTCTCGGATAAGGGCAGAAAAATAGAATGGCCCGTGTGCTAGTAGCGCACGTTAAAAATTCCTCGGCGGTAGGAAATCGTAAAGAGTAGGCCCTGGAAAAATTTAAAAATTAGGAAACGTACCCACCATAAACAATGTTTACATATTCAGTAACGAGACATTTTTTTACAAAAGCTCTGTATCGGCATGATTATCAGAATATACTTTAGCGCAGTGTAACTTTATTATGACAAAAACATTATGAATAAAATACATTTCATATGAGATATGTTAACAGCGTTTTTTTCTCACACTCGTGTATCAGAACTTCATGTCTAGTAACATTGTGATGGTAATTTTTTTTAAACATGTCTTTTTTTTTTATTCCTTTCATATCTGATTCTAGATTTCTTTTCCTTATGTTTTTCTTCCTCTATGTCTCTTCCTCTGAGTATTCCAGTGCATGGACTGTTTAGTAATGATATCAACGGATTCTCATATAAAAAGTTTTATTATATTCTGAAAATTGACAGTACTAGAAACATATAATTAGAACTAAAATAATCATGAGTAGTCAAAGTGTGCCTTGGTGTGTGGACTTAGTTTTTCACTCCTTCGGCGGTCATGTAAAAGAGAGAGACAGTGAGAGAAAAACAGAGAAAGTGATAGAACGAATATAAAAAAAAAACGGTGTGAATAAATAATTAATGAGAGACATATTTAAATGAAGTTTATATGTTATGCAGCTTGCACAAAAAAAAAAAAAAAAAAAATGGATGTTACAGTATCATCGAAAGTTGCTCTTAATGACTATGTTATCTTGGCCCACAAAAAGAAGTTTAGGACTGTATTTGCAGAAATATGAAAGAACGAACGCAAATTTTTCTTTATGCAGGATGACGAACATCGGCATTCATAGCCATGTCACATTTAGAAAAACCTTAACCTTAAGCCTGAGTAGAAACACACGGATGGTACATAACTGACGATTCTAACTCCAATTTCGTAATGAATATTTCCATCACTTGGTGTAATGGATACGAAAGTAAACTGTATCATTAGGTCTTATTATTCCGTCCTCTCTGTGTTTTCTCCATGTAAATCTTTCTTTTTCTGGCTTCTACTTTGTATAATTTTACCACTATTGTTTGCTATTTCAATGCCTTAAGTGTGTGTAACTGTAAGATTTAGAAAAAGAGCCCAATAGACTTATCATCAAAAATTTAGAGTGCCGACAGATCTACTTGATGTAGCAATGAAGAAGCTTGTACTCCACGTCATCAAAATAATGCCGATCTGGATGACCTAAGAGTGACACTTCACAAACTATGTCAGCAATTCAAAAGAGTTGTGATACAGTGAATCCCTTCTCACTGCAATATCCCCGAAAATGAAGAGGCTGACAGATTAGCCAAGGAAGGGGGAAAGCTACCTCAACTTGACACAAACATAACTTATGAAGAGGCCAAGAGTTTTATCAAGCGCAGAAATAGGAGACAGTGGGAAGCAGAACATCCAGGTCACAATAAAATTGATACATATTACCAGCTCAGCAGAAGTGAACAAGTGGTAATCTTCAGACTTCGCACAGGTCATAACAGATTGGGATACCATCTATTCAACAAGTTAAAGATAGGAACTACTGATGAGTGTAACTGTGGCACTGATACAATGGCTGCTGATCATCTACTTCAACGATGTCCAACATGTGAGAAACAGAGAAAGTTTATATGGTCATCACCAGTATCATTCCTAGAAAAGCTCTACGGAGATATCAACAGCCTTAAACTGAACACTGTTTTCTTTGAACATATTCAAGTTGACGTCTGAGGGTGAACGAAGAAAACGTAGTATTCCACTTCAGTTCAGTTGCGACGAAAGGATACAGGACAGAATATGAAAGATTATTACTGATTATGTGTAACTAATCAGACAAGGTCGTTAGTACAGCTCATGCCACATTACAAACTGGAAGGAACTGGATAATGAACGAAGCTATAGGAAGTGCCTCGGGAACTCTCAAGATAATAGAGGTGATTGGATACAGATAGACCGACGTCATAGTGACATGCTCTGGTGGTCTAAAACTTCAAGAAGGAACGCCGGTACATGATAATTCGGGAAATTCGAGAAGCAGAGGATGGAATGATGATGCAGAAATGCAGCTCAACAGGTTCTACAAGGCCAATGAACTTCATGCGAAACTTTGAAAAGATCCTTGACATTGAACTTTGTTAGGCATATGATACATATACGATTTAGCTTTATTATCAGATTAATGTATAATCTTCTGGACAATGACAATATGCATGGATTCACACAACAGTGAACTAAAAGAACCAGCTGGTAGACTTGGTAAGGTTAAAGGCAATTAGCAAAACCAGGTCTATTGTTCAAACTGATACTGCCTGCAGACAGGACAGTTAATGCACCACATCCCAAATATTAGCTTACCACCTATGCTTGGCAGTGCAAACGACTGGGAAATGGCAGTAGACCAACACTGGCAAATGACATTTCCCGAAGTCATTACAAAGTCTCACAGGCTACTTGATATATTGCTGAACTCCGACCATCATACCAGCAATGGGCTACGGAAATAAGAATAATAAGTTTATACACACATAATGTACTTTAAGAAACACCTAAGGTTGGTTAAATTTGATTAAATTTGAAATAGCTATTTCACAATTGCAACCAATGTAGAATGGGTTAAATTCCCAACGCACGGGGAAAGCTAACAGAAGGGTGACACTTGGGAATCATGCTTCAAAGGCGTTCTCACCCTTTGCCCCCCCCCCCTCACCCCCAGTTGAGGATGTAACTGGGGCCGAAACTCGTGTCTCACTGGGGAATCATTCTGATGAGCAGATGACCTCCTGTTGAAATGCTTTGTATAGTGTTGCCTACCATTGTTTTATCATCATTATTACCATTCAGCTGTGGAGCACATATCTTCAGTAAACATGCTCCACACCTTGCCTTTAAGGTCTTTCCATGTATTTTTATATCATTTAATATCTGACTCTTTTCCATGTTATTTTTTTTCCTCCCTCTATTTCTCTCAAGAGCCGCGGTAGCGCAGTGGTTAGTGCACTGGCTTTCAAGCTTGGTAGCTCATAGTTCGGTCCTCAGTTGAGGTGGGATTTTTTAGACAGCAAACGGTTCCGGGGGTCAACCCAGCCTCATGAATTGAGTACGAGAGCAACTCTTGGAAGCTTAAAGGCGTGATGCTGACCACATCACCCCTAGTGTGCCGTATGGTCAAGAAAATATGGGCCTAACACCATTTTCCCAATATGCCTCAATGAACGTGTAACGGGGTCCTCCCTTTTTCTCTTAACCTGGGGATTCCATTACACTGGCTGCCTAGTAACGATATCAACCGGTTATCTCATATCCAACGCGAGCTTCTTATTATAGCATTTGTCTGGGTCTTTCCATAAGTTCCACCTTTGTGATCGTGCCATATCATTTTAATACTTCTATTCTTCACAACGACTCACTTATGAAAGACTGTATCTTTCTGGCTGTCATATGTGTTATTCTCGATGTTTCAGTCATATTTCTTCTTCTTCTTCGTTCGTCCTGAAAAGGACGTTGGTTGCTTTGTGTCCGTTTACAGCGAAGCTGCAATATTTGCGCGTTTTGGCCGACACATCCGACTTCAGCATGGCATTTTTTGTACCGGGTTAGCCTTCCCTCTTCGATCCCTACTCACTCAGCCAGACTGCAGTGATGCAGCCTGTTTCCGGGACCACCACTTGGAGGTGGAGTAGGGTCTTGGTCAGCTCTGGTTCGCTGACCCTGACGCAAGCAGTCTAGTAATGGGTCACTAACTGCATTCCTCACTGTTGACGCGTCTTGGAGTCATACAATAGGACTGACTTCACATTTCAGTTGATGATTATGATTTCAGTGCTGGACTTGATTTATCTTGATTTCTATGTAAGTACCATACACACTAAAAGCTCCTCTTGTCTTTTGTATTCTTATTTTGATAGCACGCCTTCAACTTTATCTATAATACTGTCAAGATACATTGTCACAAGATGACATTCACTCATTCGTTTTTTTCTTTCCAGCCTTTTCCAACCTTTCTTTCTGTCTTCATCTCTTGTCATTTTATTTTATATAGATGGATGTTTCTTCTCCATCTTAGACAACAACCAATATGAGTGAGATGATGGAATGGTAGCTTAACGCATTCCGTATTAGAAAGTCTGCCTGATTCCAGTTTCAGAACGGTCGCTTCGTAGCTACATATCGTGTTGATTCGCCTGTCTAGCACCTATAATCCACTTATCCTCTTTCTGGCCCAGCCGGAGAGATAGAGTGCAAGTAATATTTCATGCAGGCGATTTTGAGGTATATGAATTTAGTGCGTCGGTGTCACGTGACCGATAATGTATTTTACCATCTTGTCCATAATTTGATTACTCCTTTAAATGTTCTGTTTTTCCTGGACATTTTGTATTTTCTTTTTCTTTCATTTTCTACCTTCGTGGCCAAACTTTCTCACCCTCTCAAACCCCACCCGAGGTTTGGTTACGTTCCGGCCTGTAGCTGTCAGCGAACGATAATATTATCTAAGCCGCACCTGGTCTGACCAGGGGAATATCTCTTACGTTTAAAGCCTTTGATCACGAGCGAAAGGGTCCCTGTGTTTGGCTTCCAGAACGCTGCTTCGGATCATAATATTATGCATCCTGGAAACAGGGGGAGACAAACCCGCGGTCAGTCTTTGGGTTTTTGCCCTTAGACAAGATAGAGCATAATGTTATGCATTTCTCTACCTGGGGAACTTTCGCACGATTTCTGTTGTCTTACTCTAGATTACGTCTTTCGCCGAACTTCTGTAGAAATATGCAGGCCAGGTGTCCGGGGGGAGCGTCCCTTGTGATCTATAAGAGTAGACTGGGTTTAATAGACAAAGACATTCGTAAATATTCCTGGCCCGTAGATGACCATCATGAGATAAGGCAAACTTTAACACAATACTAGAATGTGTTTGCCTATGTTCTAGTCATTTTCGGGGTGAGTTGACATATCTTATAATTATTATATTAGATTCATGTTAGCTTTTATATATCTGTTAGGAAAGTGAATTTATTTTTTGAGGATTTCTCCTAGTAATTTTATTCAGTGATAAGGTAGCGTTGTCTACGGCCTATTAAGTGGTGCTTAAACTGTTACGGTTTATCATGGGTTAAATGTTAAACTTACAATAACAGATATTAGGCGTAGAATCAGTCCACGAATGCTTACCATTGGGTTAAGAGTCAGCAAAAATTAACTGTCATTTCTGTAAGATAATGTCAGGTGTGGATTGTTCACTTTAAAACTGAATAGTGAGATGCAGGTAATAACTCTGGATTATAGGAGATAGTCACTTATTCCTTTTTGATAGATAGTTCTAGTGGCAAGGGAGGATCATTTTATGCTTACTTGTGTGGCTAGGCACTAGTCTATAACTTTCACTGAAAGCAGTCACCAGGCATAGATATAATTATATCTTATGATTTAGCCACAACTGTATTATTATAGCAAGAACATTGCATTTTCTTTGTACTCATTTTGTGGAATGCTAATATATTTTCCAAAGGGGACATACGATTTATTTGTGTAATGTCAAATGCTGTAATCTGTTTATGTAAATTCATTTAATGTTGTAAGATGAATAAGCATATTCTTTTAACTGTAACTACAGGTTAGGTTTTCTGTATGTTGAGACTGGGAGAAGAGGAGGAGATTTTGCTGTCAGAACAGTTACTGACAGGTACTTGGGGGTACAAAAGATATTAAGACTATGCGGGCGCGTGTTGATAATTGATATTTTTAAGGAACAGGAGACATGGTTAAAGACAGCCCTAAACTATCATAGCAATAACTACAATAAATTTAATCCCATAGTGGAGCGAAACTTTCTGTATAAAGTTAGTGTGATTTATTATTTGCTTGAAGTAAAAGGGTGTCTCTTTTTGGGTCTCAGTTTCAGGGAGACCGAATCGCTAGAGCAGACTCCAGTCAGGCGAAGAACGACATATTCTCTTCGATCTAGAGGGTTTCTGAATACCGCTAGCGTAACGAATCGTCAACCCCGTTCCTGAATCAAAACCCCTTTTTGTCAACGCCAAGTTAAGCTCACGCAGTGCAACGGAGCCAACGCTAAATCTGGAATCATCAAATGTAGTAGTAGTTCTCTACTCGCCTATTGGATTACCAGCCAGAGCATTGCGGCTTCCAGAATATCAAAACCGCCCAGCATGCCGATAGCAGAATTCCATATCACCCGCCTTTTTGTGCCTAAACGGGGCACTCAGCAAACCACAGCCAAACCAGTTTAAACAGGATTTACAGCCAAGCAGAGACTAGCGCCGGATAAGCGCGCCTGGGACTCTTTGTCCTCAAGTGACTTCTTCTGGTGTGTTTTCTGGATACTTAAAACCTCGCACGTATGAGCAGCCATCTATGGACAGAGTTCCAGCCCCCCTCTCGCGAGTAGCGGTCACCAACGTTTAGCACCTTTGGTCCCACGAAAAAAAACGCTCAGTTCGTTTATTTGGTCAGCAGGAGATAAACAACGTCTTCCAGTGTTCCCTCGCGCAATTAGGGGTCACCAACGTTTAGCCCGACAAGGAAAGTTCGGTATTTCACTTCAGTCATTTTGAAGGATATTTATCGGTAAGACACTTCCTGGAGCTAGCGCCTTTGGTCCCCGAAAGCGGACCCTCTGTCGGACAGCTTAGTTATTTTCTCCGTGTTCTACAGGTTTTATGAGTGTTGGTGGTGTGTGTGTTTGTGGGTGTGTATTTGCATTATTGTTGGTGTATATGATTATTGATGACTATTGATGATTATTTGATTATTGATGTAATTTATGCTGTGTATGATGATATGCATTAATTCCATGCTTTTCTTCTTTAATAAAGTTTACACATTTATTAATGCGCTGTTCCCGACCCTTTTCATCCATAATTAATTTGGTTTAGCTCTTTACTATAATCTCTATGTTTGATAAGAGAAAAGAGTGAGAGCAGGAGATGCTTAGACAGTAAAAGTGAGTTGAGGCCTGGAGAGAGAGATCCTTTGAATAAATCTTCTTCCAGGTTGTCTCATGTCCATCTCCTATTTACACCTTATCTAAAGTGTAATCTATAACTCTGTCAGTCCACTATCCCTTGTCGATTTCACTACAGTTGTCCAACTCGACAAATACTCTACACTCTAACTCAACTACGACAAATGGGGTCTCGCCGCGGAATTTGAACTACATCTGCAGCAATAGCAACAGATGAGGTTGCAGTCTGGTAGGAATCTCTCACAAGATTCTATCTTGATTCTTAGAGTTTAGTGTTCGGCAGATTATAGGAATTTCTTTCCCCTAGACATATCGAACTATTTCTTTTGGAGGAAGTCTGAACAGCGTTTTTCTCCACAGCATTCATAATATTTAGTCACATTTATTGTTCATGCTACACATGAGACAGCTGGTAAAGGTTGATGGTATCACTGCTGAGTTTTTTGTTGACAAATCTGACGACTATTGTTGTAAAAGTCAGAAAAAAAATTTTTAAGGGTTAATATTTTTTCAGGAGTAGCTCTTTAATCTGAGATAAGAAGCTACAGATAGTCAGTTACTAGCTTGCATCTGTACCAAGGGAGGGTGTTCATTCGGATGATAGTAACCAATCCTCTCAATAGCTTAGTACTGACAGAACTGGGGTGAAGTGATAGTAATAAGTTTTACATCACTTACATTTTTTGGAGTTTTTTGGGGTCTGTGCTTGTCGATATGAGTAGCTACAAACTTTCTTGTTTTTAAAGTTCCCAAGCTAGCCTAGATTTTATTGATTATTAAGTTAATCAGAACCTAGTGGACTAGGTAACTAAGATCTCTAGGTTCTATTCTTCTATAGTGTTTGCTCACCCTGATATAATGGCCGATCTAGATAAAGTGCATAGGATTGCCCTCGAGGTAGCTAAGTACATGGAGTACAAGGATAGCGAAATCCAGCCCTTTCTAGAATTTGCAGTAAGCCTGCAGGATCAATACGAGGTAGACAATTGGTTTGACAGCCGTTTAATCTTAGCATGGTCCTGTAAACAAACTGGGGAGAGTGAAGCATTCACCCGACAGTATGTAGAAGAAGTGATAGAAGATGAGAAGCAAAGGGAAAAGCAAAGACAAGAACGGGACAAGCAATTGGAAATGGAGCGACAAGAAAGGGACAGGCTACACCAAATCAGAATGAATGAACTGGATAGCCTAATTCGGAGGGTGGAAACAGATACTAAATGTAGTCACTCTACTTCCCCTTCTACTGTGCCCTTAACGGTCAACGCCCCTGCAAACCTTGCGCCCATGAAAGAAAACTTGCCTGCTAAAACCGAACCCCAACTCCAGAAAATTGACTTTCCTTTGGACTTGGATCCGAAGCCCGAACAAGGAAAGAATTTACGTCGGGACAGCAGACCTAAAGCCACGGGAAAAATTACGCAACGTTCCCAGGCATGGAAACTGCACAAAGGTGAGAGAGGTGCTAACAAGCATTGTAATACGGATTGTTCCCGTCTGGCAAGCGGCGAACCCCGAGCCTCTCACGCTCCAGACCGAGCAGCACCTAACCGACACGTGACGTCGAGAAAAGGGAGCCACACCCTATCACGTTATATTTCGCAAGATTCCCGGCCGGACAGCGAAAAACCATATGCAGAGGCGTATCCCTCCAACTCAACGATCGTAGAAAGGAGGCGCCGCTCCTCTTATCACCCTGAGCTTAAAAGGTGCAAGAATAAGTCGCCTGCTAAAAGGGTTAAACTTTCCAAACCGTTCCAAGGAACTTTGGAAAAACACACCGAGAGTTTTCTCTCGGGCACTTCGCGATCAAACGGGATCTCAAACCGTCCAGTCTTTTGCATGCAGTCTGCGGGGCCTGTCAACCAGGAAGTGGATCTCGCATTGCAGGACAAAGTTCAACTGACGCCAGTAACTTCCTCAGGGGAGGGCAAAGTTGACGTTTATGGTGGACACAGGGTTCCAGGCGAAGGGATCCCTGGTATTCCATTTGAGTCTCTCACACTTCTCAGGGCAGAAGACAGTGAGAAAAGCTGCCTTACTACTGTACAAGGAGCCATTGTTGAGAGCCTTGGCTCACGTCATGCTAGTACCGGTGAAGCGACTCAACAAACTCTGCAACTCGCAGATATTACCTATCTTTCTACACGGATAGAAGCTACGGAGATCTGTTATGATTTAGTAGAACCCCAGAATGCGATCGATTACTCTCTGCTTCAGGCAGCTGAGTTCTCTCATTCAAATCGCATTATTCCAGTGGTCGCAACCCCACTGATGGACAGCACAGTAGTCGAATCCGCCAGGCCATTACAGAGCAACTTGATCATTTCCGTTGACCAAGCCAGAGTTGTGACTGGCAAGGCAAGGAAAGCTCCAGATCCACCTTTAGAGGGCACAGGTCTGAAGATTGATCAATGCTCCCACCGAAACAGGGGAGTAGGTGTGGAGAGGCAGAAGAAAAATGCTAGCATTTCTTCGGCCAACGAACGGCTTTATTTACCAACTAGGGTTACACGCGCGCGAAAAATCCATATAGACTGCAGCTATAGAGGGTTATTCAAGGCCACGCCCGTGATAGGTAAATATATACATAAGCAGCCTAAGCCCAACAATGATTACACCGCGCATAACAGGCGGATTATCTACGCAGTGACCAGTGAGTTCAGGAGGGGCCGAAAACCACAACAGGTGCGGATAATTTTCCGGACCATAAACAGGCACAGCGAATTGCGGAAGCAAGGTCAGGTTCACACGGAAACGAAAGGCGTCAGTGCCGACTGGCCTCGCAAAATCCCATTCGCTGAACGTCTATTAGACAGAGGGAAGAAAAGAAATGAACTCGGAGCTAGTCATACAGTACTGACAGAAATGGGATACGATTTTGGTTATGATTATAGAAGGTTCTTATGACAGGTAACGGACATCGATGGAAAAGATAAATTACTGTCATTTTTGTCCGTATTCCTCGAACTTTAAAAGGGGGGGCACTTGTCACGTGACCGATAATGTATTTTACCATCTTGTCCATAATTTGATTACTCCTTTAAATGTTCTGTTTTTCCTGGACATTTTGTATTTTCTTTTTCTTTCATTTTCTACCTTCGTGGCCAAACTTTCTCACCCTCTCAAACCCCACCCGAGGTTTGGTTACGTTCCGGCCTGTAGCGGTCAGCGAACGATAATATTATCTAAGCCGCACCTGGTCTGACCAGGGGAATATCTCTTACGTTTAAAGCCTTTGATCACGAGCGAAAGGGTCCCTGTGTTTGGCTTCCAGAACGCTGCTTCGGATCATAATATTATGCATCCTGGAAACAGGGGGAGACAAACCCGGGGTCAGTCTTTGGGTTTTTGCCCTTAGACAAGATAGAGCATAATGTTATGCATTTCTCTACCTGGGGAACTTTCGCACGATTTCTGTTGTCTTACTCTAGATTACGTCTTTCGCCGAACTTCTGTAGAAATATGCAGGCCAGGTGTCCGGGGGGAGCGTCCCTTGTGATCTATAAGAGTAGACTGGGTTTAATAGACAAAGACATTCGTAAATATTCCTGGCCCGTAGATGACCATCATGAGATAAGGCAAACTTTAACACAATACTAGAATGTGTTTGCCTATGTTCTAGTCATTTTCGGGGTGAGTTGACATATCTTATAATTATTATATTAGATTCATGTTAGCTTTTATATATCTGTTAGGAAAGTGAATTTATTTTTGAGGATTTCTCCTAGTAATTTTATTCAGTGATAAGGTAGCGTTGTCTACGGCCTATTAAGTGGTGCTTAAACTGTTACGGTTTATCATGGGTTAAATGTTAAACTTACAATAACAGATATTAGGCGTAGAATCAGTCCACGAATGCTTACCATTGGGTTAAGAGTCAGCAAAAATTAACTGTCATTTCTGTAAGATAATGTCAGGTGTGGATTGTTCACTTTAAAACTGAATAGTGAGATGCAGGTAATAACTCTGGATTATAGGAGATAGTCACTTATTCCTTTTTGATAGATAGTTCTAGTGGCAAGGGAGGATCATTTTATGCTTACTTGTGTGGCTAGGCACTAGTCTATAACTTTCACTGAAAGCAGTCACCAGGCATAGATATAATTATATCTTATGATTTAGCCACAACTGTATTATTATAGCAAGAACATTGCATTTTCTTTGTACTCATTTTGTGGAATGCTAATATATTTTCCAAAGGGGACATACGATTTATTTGTGTAATGTCAAATGCTGTAATCTGTTTATGTAAATTCATTTAATGTTGTAAGATGAATAAGCATATTCTTTTAACTGTAACTACAGGTTAGGTTTCCTGTATGTTGAGATTGGGAGAAGAGGAGGAGTATTTGCTGTCAGAACAGTTACTGACAGGTACCTGGGGGTACAAAAGATATTAAGACTATGCGGGCGCGTGTTGATAATTGATATTTTTAAGGAACAGGAGACATGGTTAAAGACAGCCCTAAACTATCATAGCAATAACTACAATAAATTTAATCCCATAGTGGAGCGAAACTTTCTGTATAAAGTTAGTGTGATTTATTATTTGCTTGAAGTAAAAGGGTGTCTCTTTTTGGGTCTCAGTTTCAGGGAGACCGAATCGCTAGAGCAGACTCCAGTCAGGCGAAGAACGACATATTCTCTTCGATCTAGAGGGTTTCTGAATACCGCTAGCGTAACAAATCGTCAACCCCGTTCCTGAATCAAAACCCTTTTTTGTCAACGCCAAGTTAAGCTCACGCAGTGCAACGGAGCCAACGCTAAATCTGGAATCATCAAATGTAGTAGTAGTTCTCTACTCGCCTATTGGATTACCAGCCAGAGCATTGCGGCTTCCAGAATATCAAAACCGCCCAGCATGCCGATAGCAGAATTCCATATCACCCGCCTTTTTGTGCCTAAACGGGGCACTCAGCAAACCACAGCCAAACCAGTTTAAACAGGATTTACAGCCAAGCAGAGACTAGCGCCGGATAAGCGCGCCTGGGACTCTTTGTCCTCAAGTGACTTCTTCTGGTGTATTTTCTGGATACTTAAAACCTCGCACGTATGAGCAGCCATCTATGGACAGAGTTCCAGCCCCCCTCTCGCGAGTAGCGGTCACCAACGTTTAGCACCTTTGGTCCCACGAAAAAAAGCGGACAGGCTGTCGCTCAGTTCGTTTATTTGGTCAGCAGGAGATAAACAACGTCTTCCAGTGTTCCCTCGCGCAATTAGGGGTCACCAACTTTTAGCCCGACAAGGAAAGTTCGGTATTTCACTTCAGTCATTTTGAAGGATATTTATCGGTAAGACACTTCCTGGAGCTAGCGCCTTTGGTCCCCGAAAGCGGACCCTCTGTCGGACAGCTTAGTTATTTTCTCCGTGTTCTACAGGTTTTATGAGTGTTGGTGGTGTGTGTGTTTGTGGGTGTGTATTTGCATTATTGTTGGTGTATATGATTATTGATGACTACTGATGATTATTTGATTATTGATGTAATTTATGCTGTGTATGATGATATGCATTAATTCCATGCTTTTCTTCTTTAATAAAGTTTACACATTTATTAATGCGCTGTTCCCGACCCTTTTCATCCATAATTAATTTGGTTTAGCTCTTTTCTATAATCTCTATGTTTGATAAGAGAAAAGAGTGAGAGCAGGAGATGCTTAGACAGTAAAAGTGAGTTGAGGCCTGGAGAGAGAGATCCTTTGAATAAATCTTCTTCCAGGTTGTCTCAAGTCCATCTCCTATTTACACCTTATCTAAAGTGTAATCTATAACTCTGTCAGTCCTCTATCCCTTGTCGATTTCACTACAGTTGTCCAACTCGACAAATACTCTACACTCTAACTCAACCACGACAGTCGGTTGACCGATTACTTTCTTTACCCATGCAGATTAGAAGTCTACTTTTGTGATACTAAAAAATTTTCTCTGAGCTGGAAGTATTGAAAACAAGAAGTATTGTATTACATTTAAAGATCTAATTTTCGGAAAGCCTATGCACTATTTAGATAATCTTCCACAATAACATAGTGCTAAAGTTTTGTAGATTAGACATAATTACACTAGCAAAGGTGTTGTCACGACTCGATTTACAGTTATCCAGTAGTTTCTAACAACATCCGGTGAGAAAGTCGGCCAACCCTTTAAGAAGGATTTCTTGTAGTCATTTCCGGAAATCAATCATGAGAGACGATTCTAGAAGACATTCTGAGGCGGCACGCATGTGAGATCTACGCTTAAAATGAACGTGATCTCAGACGCCACTCGACTTCTGGCGTGTGTAGAAAGTCCAAGATTGCAAGAGAATGGCAGACTTGGCAAAATTTAGATCTGCTACAGTGCAGTCGGCAAAGGAATTTGGATTAAATGGGGAGGACCTTATTAAATATGTCACCACTGAATGTGACAAGTTTATTGAAAGAGAAGATAAGAAGTTGAAAACAGAAAGAAGATTACAAATAGAAGCTGACGCTGAAAGATTACAAATAGAACCTGACGCTAAAAGATTACAACTAGAAGCTGATACGGAGGATCGGCAAATAGAATATGATAGGGAAGCTGAGGCTAAAAGACTATAAATAGAGGCTGAGGAAAGAAGACAGGTTGCTGACAGGGAGGCTGGAAAAGAGGTTGCAAAGGGAACATGAATTGACGATGAAAGAGCTTGAACTTCAAGGAAATGTCCCAATCAATGGAAGTAGTCCAACTACATCTGACACTAGTGCAAGTCAAGGCGCCGCAAATGGAGCCATGAATTTCCACTTGGATCCATTTGTGGAGAAAGAAGAGGATATTGAGTCTTATTTAAGTAGGTACGAGAGATTAGCTACTAACTATGGCCTAGAGAAAGAGAAGTGGAGCCTTAAGTTATCACAAGAGCTGAGAGGAACCTCTTCTGAAGTTTTTGCAAAACTTGGCAGAGAAGACCAAGAAGATTATGAAATCTTGAAGAGGGCATTGCTAGTTCATTATGAAAAGAACTCATAATTTTATAGGAAGAAATTCAGAACTGTCAAGCTACTTTCTGGAGAAACTTACCACCAATTCTCTGCAAGATTAGAAACCTACTTGTAGAAGTGGACTACTCTTGGAAAATGTCAAGACCTAAAAGAAATGATCGTGATGGAGTAAGTAAGAGAGTCTATGCCTCCAGACATGAGAACATTTCTTATGGAACAAGGTGCAGAGAGATTGGGGGAGATTCTAACAGTTGCTGAGAGATAACAGGCAGCTCAGAAAGAGATAGCAGGAATTAGGAAGAAACAAGGAGATAGCAGTAAAGCCCCACAAAACCAAGATGAGTATGATAATAGGGACCCACAACATAGATACAGACAAGACTATGACAAACCCATATTTGATCATAGAAACAGGAACCCTCAGGTACAGGATAAGAAACCGTACAGACAAGGAGAAAAGTGGTGTAAAATTTGTAAAATGAATAACCACCATACACTGGAATGTGGTAAGAAAGTCGCTCCATATCACGCTGCCTGTATGATAACAGTGGGAAAGGGCAGGAAGGAACCGACAGCAAGTCAGGTAGATCTCTATCATCCCCCATCTGTGAAGAAGTAGCATGTAATGGCAATAAGATTATGTGCTTTTATGATTCAGGATTGGAATATGACTCAGTTGTGAGTGCATTCTTGGTGCACCCTGATCAATACACCACGGAAAAAGTGGAGAAACAAGGGGCATTAAAAGGAACAGCCACCATGACACTTCCCATAGCCAGAATAAATGTCAAAACTCGTTATGTGGAAGGAGTGCTCAGTGCAGCAGAGTGTGATGTTCCTAATTACCCGCTGGTGTTAGGAAGAAATGTTTTCTTTGGGAACCCAATAAAACCTGTGATCATGGCAACACTCCAGGTCAGGTCAACTCCTGGGAAGGAGGAGGGAACACCACTAAATATTCATCCTAAAAAGATGAAAAAGGCCCAAGAAAAAGATAAAACATTAAATCCTTGCTTTGGCAAATTGCCAAACAGCCATAACCCCACTAAAGAAAGGACAATTTTAGGTGGATGATGGATTGCTTTACAGGAAAGCGGGAGCAGGACCCAATTGGCATAGCCAGTTAGTACTGCCATCTTCTTACAGGGACAAGGCTATGGAACTAGCACATGTTGATTCAGACGGTGGACATAAGAATAAATTGGTACCACTTGTCAACGGACCTCAGTGCAACATTATTGGCCAGGTGTTACTGAAGACATATTTAGTATGTGAACACCTGTGCACAATGTAGCAAGGTGACATCCCCAAGTTGGGAAACTCAACAGGACCTAGGAACTCATTGCGGTGAACATAGGCCTGAAAATAAACATAAACAGGTAGACATAGTGGGTAGGACGACACCTTCTCACACATCGTCTTCCATAAAACCAGTGACCCTGGCAACTCTCCGTGTTGTACCGAGAGTAAACACAAACCAATCCACCGCTACACAAATGGGATCGAAATATGTGGAACTGGATAAAAATAGCAATGCAGTTACTAGGCCAGCTTTGCAAGCAACAAGACGGGCAATCCCCAAGAAAATAGGTAGTGGACGATTGGTGTGTGCGAACCAATTGACGGAAGCATAGCCAACACCAGCGTACTACAATTTACATTGACATGGTAGAAAGGGTACCGGTAACGGTGGTAGCTGGCCGGCCCTACACACAGTCCATTGAAAGTATTTGACACGGACATGGATTGAGATTTTATATTATATTGCCATGCTACAGGGAGAATTGATTTCTTGGTGCAGGAAATTCATTTCCCCATATGAATCACATTATCTCGCCAGTGAGGTTTAGCTGAGGAAACACCTGGTGAAAATGGACTCGACTTGAATTACAGGAAAGTTTAGGATGTAACAGAGTCACTAGTGAATCTAGATAAGGGCATTGACAGATTCCAGTCAAGCCTGAGCTCAGACCATTGCTGGCTGTGAGCACTTCGGAGGGACACTCTGAGTTCCATATGTTGCTTTTGGGTTGAAGAATACTCCGAGTGTTTTATCCAAGATGATGAGGAAATTACTGGATCCCTTACATAACTCAGCTATCACCAATTTTATAGATGATATCCTAATAACTATTGGAACCTTGAGGAACATCTAACACCTCTGGTCATGTCATGGAACAGACTCAGAGAAGAGTAATGGTGAACATTAATTGATAATCAGCAATTAGACAGGCAGCACCACCTGTGCTGTTTATTAACGCAACATGCGATGGTTATCTCAGAGGGTTGAGGCAGATTTCTTGAGTAGTGCCTACTTGAACTGACCCACCTGCAGGAAACCAGGATACCAGTAAAGCAGAGTGAACCTCATTTTGGGGTAATGCCGTGATTGTAAATCCACACAGGAAAGCTCCACCAGGTGGTTCACGCTTTTAAATGGGGGAGCTCTGTCGTGATTTGGTCATATTTACCGCACGCAATACTATAGGAAAACGGACCGATACAATAGCCAATGAAAACGCTCCTTTTTCTGGTGTGTATAATGAAACCTTTTAGGCTTAACATAGAGGCCCATTTTGTGTAAAGGATAGTAAGAATTTATTTAATTTCTTAAGGACTAAAGATGTTTAAACGGAAAGATATAGATGTTTCAACAACGGGAATGTTACTTGAGAGGGAGGTGCAAAGACTTCCTCGAATAGTAGTTCAATTATAGAGAAAAATCGTTTACAATTACATCTATACATCAGGGTAGTCTCCAATTTAATTAGTTAAAGTCTGCATAGATTTAAATGCATTTTTCTAACTAAACAATTATTATTTAGAAAGGTAGAGATAAATTCACGGTATAATTCTAACTTTAAATGATCACAATCGGCCCAGAATTAAGAGAGATAATAAATATTAAAAATTTTGCACATTGAACAAGAAGGCAGAAAACACTTCAATTTTAGATTCCTAACGCCGTTTTTACCCCATGTCATCCGAGAGGGAGGGTGCGGTACTATAAAAGTAATTGAACTTGGCTGATTTGAGGCCACAACTTTTTCAAACACAAGCTGAACAGAAGAGAGCGGCAAACGTGTGCTGTCAAATACTTTGCCACTGTATCTGCATAGCAGACCTAGATACCTATTAACAGCCTGTTACAGCTTATGCGTATTGCCTGGGGGTAAAAAAGAATATATAAATGTATATAATTATGTAATTTTCCTGTGATTAATCCACTTGTGTGTGTTGAATGTGTTAAGAAAAAAATTACAGGACGAGTGTGCTGCCGGCTGGAACGCAAGCATGTGTTGACTTTTAGAGACGAAAGCCAGCATTGGGAAATGTGTAGAATAATTAAGAATGATAGCAAAAATACGACTGTAAGTTTAATAATGTATTCGAAGGAGTATTTCTTAAAGGAACGACACACTGATCAGGAACATAAGAAAGGATGACAGGATTTGTTAACATGTATTAATCAAGGTGTCACTTAGTAGTCTGTACTAAACCAAATCATTGTATGGAAGCAGATCATGGACAAATGGATCTAACTTAGGATTTATAAGGAAAGTGTAATCACATTGAACTGGCTGTGAGTGGTACTGAGGTAAATTGTCCTGTGCAACTGTTAGCGCAATGTCTGACACTGTTTGTTACGTCCATTGTGTGTGTGGGTAGAATAGTGCTGGACCATACAAGGGTTCTGATTATTTGTATTCCAGGTTTTATCCTGCAACTACCAAGATTGTACGAGACATCCACTTCTGTGGGACTCTGTGGTGCAAACGTTCTCAAGGTTCATAGAACTAGACACCCTGTTTTCCCCGGCCTGGAGATCCAGACATTGTGTGATCCTGGCGATAGTTGGATGCTTCTCATTTTACCAGATAAGTGGAAACGCAATTCCACTGGTCAACCTGTACAGAAAACATTGTAAAACAAATAAAATACAAATAACATAAACAGATTGAGTGATGACTCATGAAGGATTTTTTTAAACTAAATTACAAACTTCACAGTCCAGCGAAAGTGATAACTATATGTGAAATAAATAATTGACATTTGAAATATAACTTTATCATATTGAAGTATTGTGGAAATGACATTCCATGTGTATTTATTTTATTTTGTAAAAACCTTTTGAATTTTTTATCATTTTCCTAACCGAAAAGAGAAACGGTATAGGATCAATAAATTTTAAATATATATAACCAGTCTTGCTTAATTATTTAAATTGAGTTAAGGTTCTGTTTGTTATACATATATATTACATGTTTAATTAATTAATTAATCCCCTAGCGGAGTCAATACAAATATAATAACCATTATTCAAGGGTGGATCATGAGAGGTAGCACTTGGACCTTCAGGAACAAACATTATCATCATACTTGAAGGTTTATACAGTTTGACCCTACCTTTGATTGTCTATACACCCTTACTCTTTTTCAGAGAAGGGGGTATTTCTTATAAGACCGGTCTCTTATCTGGCACTATCCTGGTATCATCTGATACATCTTTTTGTCCAGGATATCTTACATTTTAATAACCTCTGAACCTCTCGCGACAATTGTCGTGGTTGAGTTTAGGTTTAAGAGTATTTGTCGAGTCAGACAATTGTAGTGAAATAGACAATGAGAGTGAACTGACAGCATTATAGACAACACACAGATAATGTGTAAAATAGGGCGAACTTGAGACGAACCTGGAAGAGGATTCATTAAAGCTCTCTCTTTCCAAGCCCTAACACACTTATATAGTCTTAAGAACCACCTGCTCTCTCTCTCTCTCCTTTCTCTGTTCAAATAGAGACAATAGTAAGAGCTGCAATATTAAGTATGGATGAAGGGTCGTGAACAGTGCGTTAATAAATGAGTAAAATTTATTAAGGTTCTTGAAGGAAGAAAATATATGAAATAAGTATATCAGCACAACAACATAAGAAAGGCATCAATATTCACATCAAGTTAACAAATATCCAATTAAACACCACGATCAAACAATCCACCACCACAAAAACCATCCTGTAGAACATCGACAAATAAATAAACAGAGTTCCTAATATTTCCGCTTCTGTGGAACCAAATTCATTAACTCCAGTTAGTGTCTTTATATTTATATTCTTCTACATGTGATGAATTACACTATAAATCCACTGTAGGCGCTATCCATGCACCGTTCATCACCCCCCACCAGATAAAACCAATACCCCCCCGCGCACTCAAAAATCAACATCACACCACGTTCATTAGCCATCTTCCTCTATAAAACTAATACTAAGCGAATTTATCGATTGTTTATATTTTCGTCTTTATCTCAAGAGTGCAGGATTTTATCAATTTTTATGTATGTTGTATATATGTATATGTATATACATATATATATATTTTTTTTTTGTTCTGGGCAGCAGCTGTAACAAAACACTGTGATATTAAATATATTTATTACAATTAAAAAACCTATATATATTTGTTCTGGGTAGCAGCTGTAACAAAACACTGTGATATTTAAATATATTTATTAAAAAACCTTGACCTTTGTTATCTATGTTGTCTAAATATTGTAAGTATAAATATTGTCTTCCTGTTGTAAAATATGTATATCTAAACAAACAACCACACAAAAACCCACCAGCTACACCCATGAGTCGACACCACCAACCAACCAAAGGCAATACCACCCCCACCGACCAGCTACAACACACAGCAATTAAAATACCTACACACCCGCCATTATCGAGCTAATATATGGCTATATAAAAGTCAGCTCATCCTGCAGAATCGATTGGAGTATTTTGCTATATAAAAGTCCGCTCATCCTGCAGAAATGATAACCGTAACCGCCCTACTATACTACTGACAGCTCTCCGTGACAACTGTAGCACTAGCGATAAAAGTAACAGCGATTAGTAATCGGAAAATTTTTTGTTTTTGTTGTTGTTGTAAGTACGGTACATACATAATATTTCGTCGGTGTTCAAAATGTCTGATAATTATATGTAGCTATTAAATGGTGTTTATGCAATTATTTAGTTGTTTTTTTTTTGTCACTTTTTACTTAGTTTTGATACAACTTTCTGGACCAAGGGAACGAATTATTATGATTTCTATTAATTCTTATTGGAAATCAATTTTCGTTTAGTGCTTCTTCTGCTAGGGCTCAAGTTTTCAAGAAAGAATTATCAGTATACAGAAAACATGCGGCTTTTCGTTATTCACTCTTCATCAGCCACAGTCACAAACAGGCGACACAGATAAATATAGACAGGTTAATAGACAACGGACATGGACACTGTAAGTACGTGGGAACAAATGAATGAAACAACGATATGACGTATGATGAAGAAAGATTTAAAAAAATAAAAACACGGAACAAGCAAAAACAGTATAAACTAAAGAAATTCAACAATTAATGAAAATAGAAGCTGAAGTCACAGAGTCAAATAATATCAAGTGGAGATATAAGCTGACAGCTTAGGTACAATCTTGACAAGGAAGTTTTTGGATTTTTTATCTTTCTGTATCATACATCATATCGTTGTTTCATTCATTTTTCCCCACTTATTTATAGTGTGCATTGCCTTTGTATATTAACCTGTCTATATTTATCTGTTTTGTTTTTACTATATATATATATATATATATATATATATATATATATATATATATATATATATATATATATATATATATAATATATATATATATATATATATATATATATTATATATATATATATATATATATATATATATATATATATATATATATATATATATATATATATATATATATATATATATATATATATATATATATATATATATATATATATATATATATATATGCATACATACATACATACATGCATATATACATACATTCATATATACATACATTCATAAATACATACATGCATGCATTCATACATACATACATATATACATACATATCAGAATCTTTATTCTCCAGAAGATACATTGATATGTACTGACATGATATAATAAAATACAACATGGCATATAGGAGAATCATTAGAATTTACATAAAGTAAATTTACATAAATTCATACAGCGTTAATGAGGGCTGTTACCACAATTAGATCCAGAGGTAGATGTGGCGGTTTTCGTCTCCGCTGCTCCGCAGTAGTGATTCAATATACATACATACATACATACATACATACATACATACATACATACATACATACATACATACATACATACATACATACATACATACATACATACATACATACATACATACATACATACATACATACATACATACATACATACATACATACATACATACATACATACATACATACATACATACATACATACATACATACATACAAACATACATACATACATACATACATACATATCAGAATCTTTATTCTCCATAAAATACATTAATATGTACAGACATGATATAATAGATACAACATGGCAAATAGGAGAATCATTAGAATTTACATAAAGTGTTGAAGACGTCTCAAGTAGTTATATGTGGGTGTTTTTACATCGAACCTTCGTTTTACACATACATAAAAAAATTTTAAGCTTTCTAAAAGACATTGGCATATAATGATATGGTATAATAATAATAATAAATTCTTTAAGCGCCAAACACGGCGCATAAGGCAGAAACCAGTGCTCTCCAGGTTGTTCGTTGTGACGCCACTCCTCTTAGCTCTTGCACATTATTTAGGCCCAACGTTCTTCCTTCTCTTATTATTGTTCTTCTGAGTGTTTCTTTTGGTCTTCCTTTTTTCCGCTTACCCTCAGGAACCCAAGTGAGCGCCTGTAGTGGTATTCTGTTGTTGATATGGTATACCCTGCCAAAAATGAGAATTATTGAAATTTACAAAATGTGTGAGGAATACCATTCAAGTAGAGCAATATGGTTGTTTTTACATGGAGGTTTTATCAGAATTTTGTTTGCCATAAAAAAAAAAAAAACTTTGACCGCTAGTGGAGTGAGATATTAAATATAGCATCAAATACAATAGTCGTATGGTATAGTATACATCTCTTTAAGTCCCAATCGACTTTATATATCCTCAGGGGTTAGACGCGCTTGGCCCAATCAACTTTATAAAGCGTTTAGTATATGTGCCTCTGTTTGAGACTGTTTCTAATTATAACTACCCACAAACCACCAAAACGTCATTTCCGACTGCAAGTACATTCTTTTAAATACCGCATGTGTTTAAGAGTGAACGTGTTTCTGTTTTGAGATATTTATTTTAAAATGCACTGGGGTGGCCATTTTTGCTTGGGCCAAACCAACTTTTTTGCTTGGGACTGAAAGAGGTATCATACAGAGGAGCACAATTGAGTTTAGACTGTGTGGAAAACATCCCAGCAATTCAAAATGGGTGTTTTTTACATCGAAGTTTCCATATTCTGTAAGAACCTATAATTGCACTAATACTGACATATTTACATAAAACCTTTGCTTCAAATTTCCGCAACCCTAGCGACATTAATCCACTCACACACTTTGCATGCACATGACCCAAACTACCAATTATCAGTACGATTACATGCGTACGGTAGCCTAGTTCGTTAATTTCTGCAGTCAATGGATAGTACTTATCAAATTTATGTTGGTAACATTTATCTAAATGGGCATCATATGGTATTGCTGCCTCCACTATAAAAGCTGTTTTGTTCTGTCGATTGATTATTGTTAAATCAGGTTTTACGGCATGAGTCTTAAATGAGGCGTTGCTGCTGCCGAAAAGTGATGGTTTAACTATTATCTCTTTGTTTATTGTTATGTCACCTTTATTATTGTATGCAGATTTCAGCTTCTCATAAATAATGTCTACAGCTCTATTGTGCCTTTGTTGGTATAATGTTTGAAATTTGGTACATCCATTCAATAAATGTGACACTGTTTCGTATGGGTGGTTACATATTTTGCACATTTTCGTGTATGTCTGTGGGTAGTATAGATGTAAAAGACTTTCGCATTCCAGCAACTGTAACCTCGATCTCACAGCAAATGAAAGTATTTTATCACTTAATTTAAAATTAGATAGAAAACTAGATGACAATGAGTGGTTTACACATTTCATTTCGCGCACTATTCTCCCTTGTGACGATTTACTTTTTAGTTCACTTAGAATTAGGTTAAGTTTATGTGATTTAAATCCAGAATAAAAAGCATTTGCTGACTTGTATGTTAGACTTACATCTTCATCTACGTCTAATTGTACACTGTAATGGCCACTGTCATCCACTTTCACACTCACTCCTTCACGCGCGCATTCTTCATTCAGTTCTACCCAAAATGATCTTGGCCAATTCACCTTCGATCTTTTAGCTAGATGGTTTGTTTCGTTTAACTCGTAGCTTGCAAAGTTATTCCTATCTTCACCTACTTGGTCTATTTTACGTTTTTTCATATGTCTATCTAACGAGTTTATTGCTGCAGTTTTTACAAGATTATCATCACAATTGAGCATACTGATAAGGAATGAAATATGTCGAGAGTGGTATAATATGAAGGGGTTTGGTATGCCAAGGCCACCCTTCGACCTGGGACAGAAGAAATAGCTCCTTGTGGATGATTTTAGCATAAGACTGTTGAAGGTCTATGCTCTGAGGGAGTTAACGGGTGAAGAAGAGAGATAGAACAACGCCTGCTATTCAAATACATACATACATACATACATACATACATACATACATACATACATACATACATACATACATACATACATACATACATACATACATACATACATACATACATACATACATACATACATACATACATACATACATACATACATACATACATACATACATACATACATACAATACATACATACATAACATACATACATACATACATACATACATACATACATACATACATAACATAACATACATACATACATACATACATACATACATACATACATACATACATACATACATACATACATACATACATACATACATACATACATACATACATACATACATACATACATACATACATACATACATACATACATACAAACATACATACATACAACATACATACATACATACATACATACATACATACATACATACATACAATACATACATACATACATACATACATACATACATACATACATACATACATACATACATACATACATACATACATACATACATACATACATACATACATACATACATACATACATACATACATACATACATACATACATACATACATACATACATACATACATACATACATACATACATACATACATACATACATACATACATACATACATACATACATACATACATACATACATACATACATACATACATACATACATACATACATACATACATACATAAATACATACATACATACATAAATACATACATACATACATACATACATACATACATACATACATACATACATACATACATACATACATACATACATACATACATACATACATACATACATACATACATACATACATACATACAGACATACATACATACATACATACATACATACATACATACATACATACATACATACATACATACATACATACATACATACATACATACATACATACATACATACGCTGTGCTGTGTATATAAGTGGATTTATTGTGCCTGTTGTAGATGTGGAAATAATTGCAGGTTACCTGAGCTCTTCTGGTGAGATTGTAATTGCGTCTAGCAATCCGGTGTTGGATTTCAGTTCTTAATTGCAAACATAGAAAACCACAGGAGATGGAGAAAACTCTTATATCATTATTACTTGTTAATTGTTTGTCACTAAATTTTTTTAACGGTGAAGCGAATACAACAACTCTTAGCAGACAAGTGCCAGTGGAACAAGAGAAGTGAAGAAATGTCATTGCAAATAGGTGGGGCACGTGTTGGAGAAGCCTGTTAATAGCGCTACCACACAGTCCTTGTTATGGAATCTCCAGAGTAAAAGAGGTAGAGAACGATCAAGGAACACGTGGATTTTTTTTAAATATAAAATTTTGCCTCGTTGTGGTGGATTTGATGTTAATAGATATTGTTATTATGTTTCTATTGTACTAAATGAGGTCAGCTGTGAAGGTCCCTGATTATAACAAATTTTGGGTTGAGTTATCAGAGTACCTTTCTGCTACCATCTTATGACCTCAATCAGACCTATCCTTGACTAGTATGTATGATAGCTACGTATAATGTCTAGGGTTATGCAAGTGTAATGTAGTGAAAGTATTACTAAAAATACATTTAAATTTTAACACACACACATATATATATATATAGGACAGGGTCAATACCACAACCACAAACAAACTAACACTCTATTATACAACTTATAGAAGTCTGTGGCTGAAAATTATGTAATATGCTAGATTACAATTTATTTGCCCTGATTCAGAATTTTCTGAGTCAGGACCAACAACAAAATGAAATTTATGGTTTTATTTACATAAATATTTATAACACAATGGATCTTCTGTCCATACAAAGGACTATTATAATCAAATTATATTTAGGTATTTCTCTACACTGGGTGACACTGGTAACTAATGGTGGGGTGGGGTGTTGGCATCATTCCCCTTCTTTATATTAGTATCTTGTGGAAAAGTTATTGAATAATCAAAGATTTTATGTCTCTGTTAATAAAGTCAGTGAATGACCGTTGTAGTGCCGACACAAAGGCACTTATCTGTAGGTTGATAGTAGATATGATGCTGACAATTTCCTTTCGTTCACTCGAATGACCAGACTGACACAGTCCCTGGTGTAGTATAGTATAGTAGACCGCTTGGTCCAGTAAAGTTTCACTCTCTCTCTCTCTAGTAAATTCACCAGGGTCCTGGTACTACCGTAGCACCAGAACAAAAAAACCCTGAAACAAGGTTATGATTCTGTACAACATATCTACAATGTTATTCCACAATCAATACATGGCATAATTCAATAAAAGAAAATGGTCAGATCTCTCTGACCACCCCATGTCAACCATTTTCTTCTGAGATAACAACTCATATCAGTGCTCCTGTTCTTTTCCCTAATGGCTACAACGCCTCTGACACTGCAACAATGATTCTCTCCCATAGAATAATGTGGGTTAACCTTCCCACTGGTAACTGTGGAAATCATTTTAAGTCATACAACTCATGTCAATTTTTACTGCTTGTGTGCGACACCACAGGCCCTGCCTAAGTCTGCTGGGGACCTCTGTACTTAGTCGTAAAGCCTTCCCAAACAAGCCGTATCTCATACACCAAATTTGGTTGTAATAATAAGATTAATAAATTCATTCTTACCACAATTCAAAGAAATATCACAAACATACGTTGACTGGCATTAGCATTAATATGTAGGTTCAGCTTTGCCCCGGTCCAGACTGCCAAGGTTTATTATTTCACTCTAGGCACTGCTGTTCTCAACGCAGCTTGCTTTCAAAAATTTCTGTATCAACTGGCGACAAGCCTTTGAAAGCTTTTGCCAATATTATCAGACCGGCCCAATCAGCGAGGGTCTAGCTTTTTAATACAAAATTTAACCATCCAATCGGATTTGAATCAATCTAATGCCTCTTTTTAAACTGGCGTCCCCACTAACGTTATGGATAAATGAGCGAGACCACCAGTCTGTCCGTCTTAGTGTTAGTAGACATACAGTATTATTTCAATATCTTGGCTAATAACACTAGTCAACAAATTTTCAAAAGTTTTTTGTACCAGAAATTAAATGTACCATTTCTTATTGATTTTGACATGCTGATTTCAAATATCATAATGAAATTCACCAATTGGCTCTGGTTTTTTTTAAATGATGGATTTACATTACAGTAATACAAATAATGTATGCTTGTTTACTTCTCTGGGCTGAACAGCTAGTCTTTCTACTTTAGCATTATAAAAATTGTGGTTACATACTCAATTAATTGATATTTTAACATAAAATGATAGAAAAAATAAAAACATTATTTAAAGTTCACATATCATGCTTTAAAAAGGCACATTTGAACCCATTCCGTCATTATTCAGTCGCTGTTCGAGCTCTCTTTGCTTGCTTCTTGTAGTCAATCGATGAGGTGTCTCTTGTCACAGTCCAACAGTAATCAACAAGCATTGAATTGCTCCAATTGCCTTGATACCTTGTCTCCATAGCAGCAATGTCCTGGTGAAATCGTTCACCATGCTCATCACTGACCGCTCCACAGTTTGACGTAAAGAAATCCAGATGAGAATCCAGAAAATGAATTTTCAAAGACATGTTGCAGCCAAGACTCTTATACTTCAGAAGGAGATTTTCTACAATTTCATTGTAATTATCAGATCTGTTGTTTCCAAGAACATTGTCCACCACTGACTTAAATGCTAGCCATGCTGCTTTTTCCTTGCCATGCAACACGCAAAGAAACTCGTCATCATGAAGAAGTTTTCGAATTTGCGGACCAACAAATACTCCCTCTCTTATTTTAGCTTCACTCAGTCTTGGAAATTTTCTGATGAGATATTTGAAAGCCTCATCTGTTTTCTCCATTGCCTTGACAAAGTTTTTCATGAGACCCAGCTTAATGTGCAAGGGTGGCAACAAAATCTTGCTGGTGTCGACAACTGCTGGGTTCTCAACGTTCTTACTGCCAGGCTGCAATGACTGCCTGATTGGCCAATGTCTTCTGATGTAATGGTCACTTCGTGCACGGCTATCCCACTCACAGAGAAAGCAACAGTACTTGGTGTATCCACCCTGTAGTCCAAGCAAAAGAGCGACCACTTTTAAGTCACCGCAAAGTGACCAATGATGATGATCGTAGTTTATACACTTCAAAAGCTGCTTAATGTTTTCATAAGTTTCTTTCATATGAACTGCGTGACCAACTGGAATTGACGGTAACACATTACCATTATTCAACAAAACAGCTTTAAGACTTGTCTTGGATGAATCAATGAAAAAGCCTCCACTCTTCCGGTATGTAATTGATGTTGAGGGCTGCCATTAAACCAGAAATGTTGTGGCACGCAGAAAGGTCACCCTCTTTGAAAAAGAATGTAATAAGCGGCTTCTGGCGGTTCCTATACACAGAAATTGTAACATCTTCTGCCAGGAGATTCCACTGTTGCAATCTGGAACCCAAAAGCTCCGCCTTGTTCTTCGGTAAATTCAGATCTCTTACAAGATCATTCAGTTCACCTTGGGTTATTAAGTGTGGTTTAGTGGATGTAGTTTGCTCAAAATCTGTGTCACTTGAGGTTGATGGTTCAGGACCACCAATGTCCTCTTCATCAGTGGAAGCAGCTGAAAAGGATTCTGGCACTTTGGGAACTGGTAGATCATCGCCATGTGGTACCGGAAGTATTGCAGAGGGGATGTTTGGATATTCCAGAGTCCATTTTTTCTTCTTTGATATGCCTTTCCCAATTGGAGGGACCATGCAAAAGTAACAGTTGTTGAGATGATCAGTGGGCTCTCTCCAAATCATTGGGACTGCAAAAGGCATAGCTTGCCTTTTGCCAGTTAACCACAGTTTAAGATGTGCTGCACATGTATTGCAGCATATGTGTGGCGCCCAGCTCTTATCTTGATCTCCTATTCTGCAGCCAAAATACAAACTGTACGCCTTCTGGCATTTCTAACTACGATACTTTTGATAAGGACAAATGCACTAACTAATGGCAACATTTTATCAGAGATAAGGTATTTATACACAAAGGGGATGTAATCATAGGTAGGATTGCATCATCAACTTCTAGTAACATTTTTATTGGTCATTAGAAAAAATTATGCAATCGCCCACAACAGTTGCGTCATATATATATAAATTTACCGTAATTAAATAAACTAGTAGCATATATCTTGAAAACTAGAGCCAATCAACATTTTTTAATATCATTTTCGTTTTCAGCACACCAAAATTAGTTAAGATCAGCTATTTTCATTTCTGGTACATTTTGGTTGTTGACTAGTGTAATTAGACTACCATATATATTAAAACATCTTATTTCTCAGGGGACCCTAAGCTATCTTTATATATGATTTTTATAGCTATATTCTTTGTCGTTTAGATTTTCAGTTTTGTCACTGTTAATCGTCAATTTCAACTTTTCCAACAGTTGGCCATCTTTTCCCTTCCCTCTCTCATTTTTTTTTCATTCAAATAAACCAACTAGTTGTGTTACGTCAGAAATACACTACTCGGCGAGAATGGAACACTGTGTGTTTATATATTCTGGCTTGTCCAACAGAGAGGTTATAGCATTAGTCCCGCGTGCAGAGCGAAGAGGGGTTTTTGCCAAGCGTTGGTAGTATTGGCGTTAATTATTACTATCGTTTCGTTCTTGCTACTGGAAAATGTCCGAGTTACTACTAATTTGAGGGTTAAAGTTAAAATATTACGTTAATTCAGACGGTAGGTTGGTGTCACAGTTCTGGCAGATCGTTAATTGTAAGTCTCAAAACCGAAACTAGGAAAGCGGGTTAGATTTTACGGCGGGATCGTTTTATAAGCATTTCCTCTGCACAAAAGGCAGCGCTATACTGGCGTAGAGACGACTTTAAGCAGACACTTACGGTCGGGTTTATTTATTATCATAGGATTAAAATCTTACTGAATTTAGCGATATTTCACACATTTCGCTACACTCGTTTTGGTGACGTGCGCCCCGTTCAACCTAGTCGGTTATATTAGGGTGCATGTCCAAATATTAAAAAAAACTTTTAAGTTTGAAATTATGGAAAAGATGACTTGAGACAGAATTCAACGAGATGAGGAAGCTATGGAAAGATCTTGAGTGGATGGCACGGAACAGGAAGACTTAGCATAAGACTGTTGAAGGTCTATGCTCTGAGGGAGTTAACGGGTGAAGAAGAGAGATAGAACAACGCCTGCTATTCAAATACACAGCGGTAATCAGCTTTCAAAACCTGACACGGAGCTTCATTCATGACTGGAAACTTCATTCATGACTGGAAGCTAAAAAAAGTAACAAAATAAAACCTGTAGATAAAAGTCTCAAATGTTGCACATAAATAAACTTACACAACAGACTGTCTCAGGAACTGCGTTGATTATGCATGGGAAACGAAAGTTAAGAAATTAAGAAAACAAATATAAGAGAAACTGAGATTACATTTTTCATGTATGTATTTAGGTTAAAGACAAAGGCAAAGATGTTATTGATCCAATTTTATACATAAACTATTGTTGTTGTTACTGATCCAGCGGTGCTTGGGCTCTCACCCTTCGGCCCAATGCCATGTAGTGATATCTGCATGTTTTCGCAAGTTGTTTTTGTTTCTCTGTACAAGATGTTTCACTTATCTGGCCTTGGGGGAAGGAGCCTTTTCTTAACATCATCGAGTGCTGGGCACTCAGAGAGGTGGTGATCAACAGGTTCATAGGGGTAGTTACATAGCTGGCACTCTGGAGAGTGTTGTGGTTGGATTCTGTTCAAGTGGCTGTTGAGTTTTATTTTGTGTTCTGAGCCGAAAAATGGTGCCCTGATCCATCCTTGTAAGATGGCGAATGTTGTCATTAGGATCAGGACCGGCCATATGTCTGTAAAATACATGAACTGTTAAATCACTAATATAGAAAGCTGCTTCGTTTGATGTTTCTTATTTGTTTGTTTGTTTGTTTTTGTTTTTTGGTTGTTGTTTTTTTTGTTTCCTTCAGTAGTCACATTTCTTGACAACTGTTGTATTTCTCCGGCCTCAGGCTATAGTATAAAATTGTGCCTGCCAAAATCAAAGAGCTGTAATATGTGACTTTTCTGTGGTTGTATTTTCGTGGTGGGCTTTGTGGTTCCCAGATTCTGAAGTGGTTGAGTTTTCGTAGACGGGTTTATAGTTCTCAGATTGCGAGTTGGTGTCTGAAAAGAGTAAAAAAATTATTGCAGAGAAAGTTCTATAGAATAACTGCAGTTATACTGGAAATAAAAACATCACTATAGTGTTGTGGGCGATTGCATAATTTTTTCTAATGACCAATAAAAATGTAACTAGAAGTTGATGATGCAATCCTACCTATGATTACATCATCTTTGTGTATAAAATTTATCTCTGCCATTTTTGCCATTAGTTAGTGCATTTGTCCTTATCAAAAGTATCGTAGTTAGAAATGCCTAGGACATTTGGGAAAGGCATATCAAAGAAGAAAAAATGGACTCTGGAATATCCAAACATCCCCTCTGCAATATGTCCGGTACCACATAGCGATGATCTACCAGTTCCCAAAGTGCCAGAATCATTTTCAGCTGCTTCCACTGATGAAGAAGAGAACATTGGTGGTCCTGAACCATCAACCTCAAGCGACCCAGATTTTGAGCAAACTACATCCACTAAACCACACTTAATAACCCAAGGTGAACTGAATGAATTTGTAAGAGATCTGAATTTACCGAAGAACAAGGCGGTGCTTTTGGGTTCCAGATTGCAACAGTGGAATCTCCTGGCAGAAGATGTTACAATTTCTGTGTTTAGGAACCGCCAGAAGCCGCTTATTACATTCTTTTTCAAAGAGGGTGACTTTTCTGCATGCCACAACATTTCTGGTTTAATGGCAGCCCTCAAAATCAATTACATACCGGAAGAGTGGAGGCTTTTCATTGATTCATCCAAGACGAGTCTTAAAGCTGTTTTGTTGAATAATGGTAATGTGTTACCGTCAATTCCAGTTGGTCACGCAGTTCATATGAAAGAAACTTATGAAAACATTAAGCAGCTTTTGAAGTGTATAAACTACGATCATCATCATTGGTCACTTTGCGGTGACTTAAAAGTGGTCGCTCTTTTGCTTGGACTACAGGGTGGATACACCAAGTACTGTTGCTTTCTCTGTGAGTGGGATAGCCGTGCACGAAGTGACCATTACATCAGAAGACATTGGCCAATCAGGCAGTCATTGCAGCCTGGCAGTAAGAACGTTGAGAACCCAGCACTTGTTGACACCAGCAAGATTTTGTTGCCACCCTTGCACATTAAGCTGGGTCTCATGAAAAACTTTGTCAAGGCAATGGAGAAAACAGATGAGGCTTTCAAATACCTCATCAGAAAATTTCCAAGACTGAGTGAAGCTAAAATAAGAGAGGGAGTATTTGTTGGTCCGCAATTTCGAAAACTTCTTCATGATGACGAGTTTCTTTGCGTGTTGCATGGCAAGGAAAAAGCAGCATGGCTAGCATTTATGTCAGTGGTAGCAAATTTTTTTTGGAAACAACAGATCTGATAATTACAATGAAATTGTAGAAAATCTTCTGAAGTATAAGAGTCTTTGAAAATTCATTTTCTGGATTCGCATCTGGATTTCTTTACATCAAACTGTGGAGCGGTCAGTGATGAGCATGGTGAACGATTTCACTAGGACATTGCTGCTATGGAGACAAGGTATCAAGGCAATTGGAGCCCTTCAATGCTTGCTGATTACTGTTGAACTGTGACAAGAGACACCTCATCGATTGACTACAAGAAGCAAGCAAAGAGAGCTCGAACAGCTACTGAATAATGACGGAATGGGTTCAAATGTGCCTTTTTAAAACATGATATGTAAACTTTAAATAATGTTTTTATTTTTTCTATCATTTTATGTTGAAATATCAATTAATTGAGTATGTAACCACAATTTTTATAATGCTAAAGTAGAAAGACTAGCTGTTCACCCCAGAGAATTAAAGAAGCATACATTATTTGTATTACTGTAATGTAAATTCATCATTTAAAAAAAAACCCAGAGCCAATTGGTAAATTTCATTATGATATTTGAAATCAGCATGTCAAAATCAATAAGAAATGGTATATTTAATTTCTGGTACAAATAACTATTCAAAATTTGTTGACTAGTGTAATACGTATGTGGTTGTGCAAGGCCTGGATGCGTTTGGCAGTTCGGCTTATTTGGGTTCTTCTATGTTGGATCGTTATCAGTCTATCAGTCATTTATCCAGAGTTAAATTCGGTTGAAGGTAATTTGTGACCTATATGTAAATTTTGTTGTATCTGTTGATTATACCTCTTGAACTTGCGAAACGATTGTAAACGATTGTTGTAAGTCAAATAGAAAGATAGATAGTTTTAGTACGTCAAAATCTATACAAACTCAACTTTCTCAACATGTACAAACGAGCAAAAAGAAACAAGACATGTCATGCACGTGGTGAATTTAGTTTCTTCTCTCTTTATTTGACGAAACGTGACTATGTAAATAATTTGCGAAATCTAGCGTATCAATTCTATCTTCACCAGAAAATGAAGGTGAGTAATCTTTATTTTTTTCAGTACGCGAGATTTCATGAAAAAATATGAGTTGCACATATGAAAAACAGACTGTACAAAACGATGTTCTGTCATTTTTTCAATTTCTTCTTTAAACAGAGTCAGTCATTTCATGCTGGAATATAGTGAGTAGTCATATATGACTTTTTTGGCTTAATACGGTTTCTACTGTGATTCCGTGATTCAACTAACGTCATTTAGTGTCTCCGACCTCGAAGTCAGGTCCCTGCTCATCAGCGAACTAATCCTAATTTATTCAATTTTGCTTAAAGGTATCCATTTTCTGACCAATTCATATAACGACCAAGCGTTCAAAAATTTGCGACAAAAATCATTTCTTTTCCTAACAATTCTTGCTATACTTACATGACCGATTTGTCAATAACCTGAGATGACGACAAACTGCACGTCATTTTTCCTTGTTTATTTTCACTGGTAACTAAGTACGTCATTAACTTCGCTAATTTTACTTCTGGCCTTTTCGTCTTAAAGATTATATCTATGACATCATAAGGAAATCCCCAACTAGATCTAAACATAAATGTCCTAGCGACAAACACAAACAAATCGAAGATGCCCATTATCCACTTGGCAAGGAGAAGCGAACATTCATAACTTTGTTAGGAATAAGGACAATAAACTGCTTTTTCTCCCGACCGTAGTACCTACATAGAGTTTAGAAATGAATTAAAATTAGCGGACAACTAACTCACATTTGCATTTGAAACTCACTAATTCTGCTCAATAAAAAAACAGTTCGGTGTAATGTTCATACTGGCCATAGTTTGCTTTGGCTGCAAAACTCTACAATCACAGCTCATTAAGTGTGAACTTCGACAACACTTTTACTTCCCCTGTCTTTAAACAAAATCTCTTTTTAGTGCCAGTGATACAATTTTCTCTCCATATTTGCTCATGAAAGTTTTGAAGATTTTAAATCAATGCATGGGACCCAAAGATGCAGCAATAGAGAATGCAGTCAGCGACCCATAGCTTGACTGCTTGCATCAGGATCAGCGAACCAGAGCTGGTAAAGACCGTACTCTACCTCCACGTGGTGGTCCTGGAAACAGTCTGCAGCAGTGCAGTCTGGCTGAGCGAGTACGGATCAAAGAGGGAAGGCAAACCCGGTCCCAAAAAATGCCGTGCAGAGGTCGGATGTGTCGACCGAAAGGTGCAGATATCACAGCTTAGGCGTAAACAGTCACAACGCAACCACCGTCCTTTTCAGGACGAACGAGGAAGAAGAAGAAGAAGAAATCAATGCATAACGGCTTAATTAATCAACTTCAGTTAATCGTTTTGCCGCATACGCGAGTCAAATTCAGGGTGTGCAATTTTCATTAGCTATATTCATATTGCAAAGTGCACAAAACTCCATAGTAAAGAGGGAGGGGCTTCATGTCCTTAATACATTTCAGCAAAGATATTAAAGCATGTGTGAACACTGTCCATTATCGTCTACATATGTCGTACTCTATCTCTCTTTCCTTCAGTCCTTCCGATTGTCACAATATGGTCTACCCTTCTTCTCATAACTTGCCCAAAGAAAATGCTTTGCTTCCCTCTATTATACGGAAGACGCATCCTCTGCGCACTGACCTCTTTCAGAACATCCTCACTACTCATTTTAGCTGTCCATGAAAATGTTAATGTTCCTCTGTAAAACCACATCTCTCAGCATTTCCTTTTTGTTTTTGATTCACTTCCGTATGTCATGATTGGTTCTATATAACACTTAAGAATTCTCAATCTTACTTCCGTTGACAAGATTTTTGACTTTTCATTTTCTAGAATACTGCTTTAATCTGGCCTATTCTACTCTTCACTTCTGAAACGCATCTTCCATCCGATGTTATTAACATGCACAGGTATCTGAATCTATTGACTTGTTTTAAAACTGTTCCATTTCTTGAATTTCTTCGAGATGTTCATTACTTCTGACTCTTTTGATATTACGGCTAAGGCCTTTAATTTCATTTTCTTTGACCATTGTATCAATAATTTTTTACAACACCTGTTTACTCTTCTCTCTTTTTTTTTTTTTTTTTTGGCCATTAAGACTGTACTATCAGCGAATCTCAAATAGTCCATCAATTGATATTCCTGGACAGTCCTGTATGGATCTCATTACATTTTCACTTTACAAACTGAACAGATCTTGGAACAGCATACATCCCTGTCTACCACCTTTTTTAGAGGCTTTTCTTTAACTTGCAACGTATGTCACCTTCAAATCTTGCAATCGATTTTTCGATCACTTCCAGATTAGCATTATCCCTGAAACTTGGCATAGTTGTGTATTCACGATGACAATACAATAATCAGTCGTAAAAATAAACAAATGAATAACATTAAAATTAATATAATTTTCTTTTTTTCTGTATTGTTTCAGTGAAATGGGCGATAACTGCAAATAATCTAGGTGTATTCTTTCCAACAAGATTGTCTTTCTTGAGAGAAATATTGAAACTTCTCTTCCCTTCCCCTACACACACACACACACACACACATACACACACACTATCTCACGCGCGTGCACAGACATACACGCAACTGACAACTACATTTAAAAAAATGTAATTTACAACTCTTATGAAAATTTAAAAAAAAAAAAAAAAAAAATTTACTTTTGGTGTAATTAAGAAATCCGCCTCCTGTTCTCTGGACTAGTTTATCGCAAACTGATAATGTCATTAGCGGATCGATTACATTTGACTTAAATGTCCAAACAACAACAAAATAACACTAAAAAGAAGAAAATATAAAAATATTTAAAAAATATTTTTAATACAAGCACTAAAAAGCGACAAATAATTTTTCACGGAGTTTATAGCTTGCAGTCTAAAAAATGTAACATCAAATTGACAAAAAGCCTGAGGCGCTGGTTCTACGTGAATTTAACTTCATTTAAAGTGATGGTCCTGGAAACAGGCTGCATCACTGCAGTCTGGCTGAGAGAGTAGGGATCGAAGAGGGAAGGCAAACCCGGTTCCAAAAAATGCTGTGCTGAAGTCGGATGTGTCGGCCGAAAGGCGCAAATATCGCAGCTCCGGTGTAAACAGACACAACGCAACCAACGTCCTTTTCAGGACGAACGAGGAAGAAGAAGAAGAAGAATTTAACGTTTGCTTTATACTTCATTAGACACTTATGGATAAAATATATAATAAGCGCTTAAGCGCCCCACGCTTTTTGTCAATTTGATGTTACATTTTTTTTTACTGCAAGCTATAAACTCCTTGAAAAATTATTTGAGGCTTTTTATTGCATTAAAAGCCTATGTTTAAAATATTTTTTTTTATTTTTTTATTCACCTGCTGAAATATTCCCATTTGGATACTATACTGAAGCACATTAAAAACGCACCACCTGTATAATCCAGGAACAAAGTGTGAAATGTAAATATAAGTGTTTACAAGTTTACATATTTGGAATCTTTATTCATTTTCCTATGAATCCATGCTGGTCATTAATTTGTACATTTGATTGTTATGAAATTCATTGCATTCTGTGCAGGCAAGGGAGAAAATCAAAAATGCAACCAATAAAAAAATTCATTCACACTATCCTCAGTATCTGGTATGTCCACCGTGTGCTTGCAAACAAGCTTGGCAGTGGCTCCGCATGGAACACACAAGTCTCTGAAGGAAATTCCGGGGAATCAAGTCCCATTCACGTGTAAGAGCAGCTTCGAGCTGTTGCAGATTAGCTGGAGAACCTTGCCCGTAGACTCTGCGTCCAAGCTCGTCCCACAGATGTTCTATAGGGAACATGTCGTGATAGGGCAGGCCAATCAATCGTCACAAAGTTCTGCTGCTGTAGATATTGCTGCGTAATGCATGCGGTGTGCGCACGTACGTTATCCTGCTTGAGAAGCTGCAAGTCTGGATAATTTGTGAACGCAGGAGCAACCAATGCATCCAGAACCTCATCTCGGTATGTCACAGCATTAACATTTCCACGGAAGACGTGAAGAGGCAAGCGATGGTGAAAACTGAATCCTCCCCAAATGTGAATACTGCCACCTCCAAATCGGTTGTGCTGACGAACACAGCAATCTGCAAAGCGCTCTCCACACCGTCGCCAAATCCGCATACGTCCATCAGCAAAGGATATGTTGAATCTGCTCTCGTCTGTGAATAGGACTGCATTCCACTGCAGTCTAGTCCATCTGACATGTTGCTCTGCCCATTGCAGGCGCTGCTGACGATGTCTTGAGTCAAGTTTGGCCCAACATAAGGTCGTCTTGCAGTAAGGCCTGTATCTCTGAGTCGTCGTATGACTGTCATTCGAGAGACTTGCCCACGTCTACCCACTATTGCTCTTGCTGTTTAACTTGCCGGGAGAGAACGATTCCTTAAGTGACTCGGCACAATATGACGATCTTGCGCAGGGGTAGTAACTCGTTGTTGGCCACTCCGAAGTCTATCCCGGGCACTGCCAGTGGTTCCGTAACGTTCATTGAGACGTACAATAGTGCTGTGGTGGCAATTCATCCTTCTGGCAATGGCCCGCGAGCTCATTCCTGTCTCCAACATACCAATGACTCGTTGGCGGTCGTTTTCAGATAGTCGTGGCATTTCAAGCACATGTACTGGGTGTTTTGTCTCACCGGCCTTTTTATACCGAGTATACTGCCACAACGCGTACCCATTTTCAGGGTCATAGCTGTTGGGAATCGTGTTGCACATGTAACTTTCATTGTTTTCATGTAGTCTGTACACAATCCCGTGGGTTGAATCATGCACTTTCCATTCCAGCAGCCATTCGCTCTCTACACCATGACAAACACGGGGAAAATCCATTCCCACACTTTTGTTTTCCAGCTTCTCGGCATCAGTATATATAATAGTGGTGCGTTTTTAATGTGCTTCAGTATATTTCTGAAAGCTGCTTTCTGTTGCCAGTATAAGTTCTTTATTATTCTCAGGTCTTAACCATCATCTGTGATGCTTCCTAACATTTTGATAAATTTCCTCATGTTTAACTTGTGGTCAAATGGCTTAGTGAAGTCAAGAAAGTACAAGTACAAGTACAGATCTGTTTATTGACTTTTGTGTTTCTTTCTATTAATGTATATATACATAGGTATGACAAGAGAACTAATGAGGGAGGTCAAAGTTCGGCAGCTAAAATACTTTGGCCACATAAAAAGGCATAACACCTTGCAGAAGACCATAACAGAAGGGAGAGTTGAAGGCAAACATGCAAGAGGAAGACAGCGCTATAAGTGGGAAGATAACATCAAGAGATGGATAGGAAAGAGTCTATCAGAGTGCTCCACCAAGACAAGAGACAGAAGACGTTGGAGATCCATTACAGCCAACCTTCGTTGTGGAGATGGCAACTGATGATGATATATATATGATAAGAAACTTTGTGCAGAGTGATACAACAGAAAGCGATCTAATCATCAGAAGCTTTCCCTGTCGGACAAGTGTTTGGGCTTTTTATTTTCTTTACACTTTGAGGGAGGTGGGCCTCTAATGCATCATGACTCCCAAGTGTCCTACTCCTGTTGTCTTTCAGGTCTGCGTTGTGATTTTAACCCACTCCCCTGTCACGAATTTGCCTCCCCTTAGCTCTGCAGTAGTGGTCCACCAGTGGCCAACACTAAAGAGTATCTAATATGAGTCTTCAAAGGTGTCTACCTTCGCACAAGATTACTCTTGGCAGATATGTAGATAGAAGGATAATGATACTTCTATCTCAAGGCAGTTCCACAAGATGTTTTCAGAAGTGAAGAACAATGCTGTATAGGGCAGAGGACTATTAAGACTATTAACATATCTGATCCATCAACTTTTGTGAAGAATTAAGCAATGGTTTTAGCCCGTTCAAGCCCCAGTTGGTGTAAATCCATCGAAATTCCTTTTATACGCATTTGCTTTATAGATGTAAATATATGTCTAGATGTATATATATTAAAGGGTTTTGCTCATACGTTAGCTTTCATACCTATAATAACTAAATCAGTAATGATTGTTTAGTTTTAAAATAACATGTAACAAATATAATAATCTTAACGGGTTAAAATAGCGATGGAATAATGGTGAATTTTAGAAGTAAATAAAATTGTCTTCACTGAGACTTGGTTTGAGTATTGATAAAAACAATTGTCCTTTTGCAGTTTCCTTAATAAACTTAGCTGGTATAAGTGAGTCCTGCAGCAGTGGTTTCGTCAATTCTTCTGTGATGAGGGCACTTCTTCACACAACTTGTCCAATTTAGGCGGTTAATGCTGATTCCCTACATTTAACTCATAGCTAGTGGCATAGGAACTTTAGACTTGCAGCCTCGTACCGTAGACAGTCTGATAGCTTCGTTCCACGAACAGTCTGATAGCTTCGTTCCACGAACGTTAGACAAAATAAAAAGAACAAATGTCTCTGTCAAGTACATCTGTGGGCTGCAAATTAACAGGCACATTTTCTCACTGTCCACCCACCAATGTTAGCCTATCTGAATAATTATTCTCTCTGAGCATACACAGTATAACTCGGGGAATATGATTAGAAACCACATTTATTCTTCTGGTTATTGAACTGGGAAAATATGTGCTTGGACAGAGCGAGGGCAATGGCGTGTCTGAATTACAATTAGCAAGCTACATATATCACACAAAATGATATTATACACTTAGGCACATGTGATGTAATCATCACTCATCACTGCTCCATTCGGAGTCAGGGGTTGCTGCTGCTTTCGCGTTTCTGAGCGAATTAGCATAAAACAAACACCAGCGCTTGCTGTAGTGGTTTATGGATATACTATTTTCAAATGTTTTTTTAATGTAGTCGGTTATATTAGGGCGCGTGTTCAAATATAAAAGACCCTTAGGTCTCGGTGGTTGCCAGTCTCATATATAACCACTTAGCAAGGAAAACATGACAAATTCACATTTGTAAAATAAATGTTTACACTTACCACAAAGTAACTTTTGGGAACATAATCTCCTGGCACAGTTTAGAATGGACGCAGCAACTTAGGTTAGATGCTTTCGAATCACTTGGTCTGGGAAATTTTAGCATTCCTCTTATGAAGGGGGATCTGATTCCTTAGGTCCCCAGTCTTTGAATTAAAAAATGCGGGTTTACTTTTAAGTTTCACAGTTGCCCAATTACTCTGCCCTGGTCCTTTAAATTTCCAGTCTTTGTATTTTAAAATGCGTGTTTACTTTTAAGTTTCAACGTTGCCCAATTACTTTGATCTGTAACTTATAATTTTGGAATTTTTAGTCCTTTGTCTCTCTGGCTCCTGGGAGTTGCTAATTTGACGTTGCGATGCAGTCTGATCTGTATCTCCGAGTTCGCTAGATTATATTGCCATTTCTCAGGTCAAGTCCCAGATTGTACTTTTAGACCAATTTGCCAATGAAAGTTAAAGTCTATTCCGGTTCTCAAATCAAACCAATGGTAAGCTCTTTAGAACTATATGGGTCGGGGTGTTAAATCATAAAATTCCCCGAGTATTTTAAAATATTATATTTTAACATTCCAACGCGTGACCTCTTTAAATAAGGCAGTAATACTTCCGATTGCATCTTTATGCAAACTCAAAAACAAATCTGTGAACTTATTTCCTGTCTAGTTACTTTGTGCCCATATTGTGTCCCCAGACAGACTATCGGTAATATTGATACAAAGAAGGGCCAGCGGAAACGATTACTTATCATCACCTGTGTTTTCTTGCATCCGCCAGACGGACAGATACGGATCGCATGCAGCTTAGACAAATAATATGGCTTTCTTTCCGTACTCTGCAGGGTCGTATTTATCAGAGATAGCTAGACGACTTAGGTGATAAACGAATTATCCGCTGGCCTGTCTAATTAGCCTTGTATTATTCACAAGGCGAAACGTAAACAAGCTTGGGGGCGGCGTAGACAAAAAATGTAGGGCATAAATTATGTCAAATAATAGGACGATGAATGCGGAAAATGAAGACATAAAGTGATAATGTAGGAGAGATCGAATGTGATGTAAAAGGCCATACAAAAATATCGTTACATTCCCCTTCGTAACAGCTGGAGGCAATTGTAAAGTAACCATTATGATGTATGTGGATTACTGTTCTAAATTTCATAGCCTGTTGCTGTTGTTCCACAGCCAGCACGATGCCCTTTCAGCAGTTTCACTAAGTCTCTTAAATACCCTTGATTTTGACTGTCCTTTCAACCCCAACAGTTTCAGTAGATCAAATATTGTAATGAGTCAACCACTAGCCGTCTTGCACCTACATCAACAACTATGACTTTTGCTGAGAATTTTCATGTTTAATGCATTAGTGTAGTCTATAAAGTACAAGATCTTTATTTGTTTACGTCTAAGGTTCTTTATATATATATATATATATATATATATATATATATATATATATATATATATATATATATATATATATATATATATATATATGTATATATATATATATATATATATATATATATATATATATATATATATATATATATATATATATATATATATATATATATATATATATATATATATACTGAAGCACATTAAAAACGCACCACCTGTATAATCCAGGAACAGAGTGTGAAATGTAAATATAAGTGTGTACAAGTTTACATATTTGGAATCTTTATTCATTTTCCTATGAATCCATGCTGGTCATTAATTTGTACATTTGATTGTTATGAAATTCATTGCATTCTGTGCAGGCAAGGGAGAAAACCAAAAATACAAAAAAATGCACGTGCGTTATCCTGCTGGAGAAGCTGCAAGTCTGGATAAATTGTGAACGCAGGAGCAACCAGTGCATCCAGAACCTCATCTCGATATGTCATAGCATTAACATTTCCAGGGAAGACATGAAGAGGCAAGCGATGGTGAAAACTGAATCCTCCCCAAATGTGAATACTGCCACCTCGAAATCGGTTGACACAGCAATCTGCAATGCGCTCTTCACACCGTCGCTAAATCCGCATACGTCCATCTGCAAAGGATATGTTGAATCTGTTCTCGTCTGTGAATAGGACAGCATTCAACTGCAGTCTAGTCCATCTGATATGTTGCTCTGCCCATTGCAGGCGCTGCTAACGATGTCTGTGAGTCAAGTTTGGCCCAACATAAGGTCGTCTTGCAGTAAGGCCTGTATCTCTGAGTCGTCGTATGACTGTCATTCGAGAGACTTGCCCATGTCTACCCACTATTGCTCTTGCTGTTTGACTTGCCGGGAGAGTCAATTCCTTAGGTGACTCAGCACAATATGACGATCTTGCGCAGGGGTAGTAACTCGTGGTTGGCCACTCCGAAGTCTATCCCGGGCACTGCCAGTGGTTCCGTAACGTTCATTGAGACGTACAATAGTGCTGTGGTGGCAATTCATCCTTCTGGCAATGGCCCGCGAGCTCATTCCGGTCTCCAACATACCAATGGCTCGTTGGCGGTCGTTTTCAGATAGTCGTGGCATTTCAAGCACATGTACTGGGTGTTTTGTCTCAACGGCCTTTTTATACCGAGTATACTGCCACAAAGCGTACACATTTTCAGGGTCATAGCTGTTGAGAATCGTGTTGCACGTGTAACTTTCATCGTTTTCATGTAGTTTGTACACACACCCATGGGTTGAATCTTGCACTTTCCATTCCAGCAGCCATTCGCTCTCTACCGCATGGCAAACACGGGGAAAATCCATTCCCACACTTTTTTTTGCCAGCTTCTCGGCATCAGTATATATAATAGTGGTGCGTTTTTAATGTGCTTCAGTATATTTAGAAAGTACAAATATATATATATATATATATATATATATATATATATATATATATATATATATATATATATATATATATATATATATATATATATATATATATATATATATATATATACACATACATACATATATAACACGCCCAAAGAAAGTAGATTGCTTCCCTCTAATATTAGGAATATCCTCCCCTTGCACACTGACGTCTCTCAGAATTAGGAATATTCTTCCCTTGCTCACTGACCTCATTCTAAATATACTTATTACTCACTGTATCTGTCCATGATAAGTTTAACAATCTTCGGTAAAACCACATCTCTCAGCATTTCGTACTTGTTTATGATTCACGTCTTGAATGTCACGATTGGTTCTGCATAACACTGAATAATTCTATTTCTTACTTCCATTGACACAATAAATATATAAATATGTATAGAGAGAGAATACTGCATATAAGAGAAGGACTGAATTGACAAGATCACCGACATGACATTGATGACAAGAATCAGACAGGTTTCAGTGGAACAAGAGATAAGTAAAAGCCGTTGGCGATGGATAGAGTGACATAATTTATGCGCTCTCTTTTCCTCTCCGGCAGTATTGAACTGCATTCGTTGTGCGTACTGAATTGTGTGCATTATTCAATTGTTAGTACATTCTTTTCCCTACTTTCATTTTTCACGTTTCACGCTTCGATGCATGGCAGGGTCGGACAAGCGTATTTTCCATCCCTGAGAGATTAATTGAATCACTAAAACGTGTTAATACCACATTGACTCCATGTAAATGCGAACATGAAGTGTTTGCTTAAGATTGCATAATAACTTCCGACTCGATTGCTTGAGACTAGTGATTATAGATAAACGCAATTTTGGAAGACATTTGGAAGAGTGAGCAGGAGGTGTGATCCATTAGAAATCAACTTTGACAACCTTTTACGGTTATCACAACTCAATATATGGAAGATGAATGTTTGAATTTTTCAAACGCACGAGTCATGGAGAATAATACATGAAGAAACGTTTTCATAACATGTACTTTGAATGTATAAGCTGGCATTTGAGGCGCCAATAAACAATCGCGATGATTGGGAGTTTGTCAGAAAGCGCCAGGTGAAAGCTTGAGCCGGGAACCCACGATATAACGTTGAAAAAGTTTGACATACGGCACTACATTCCAGAAATTATCAACGTAGACAGCTCGGACCTTGCCACAGAAAACAATAGAGTTGGATTCTGAATTTATAGGACCGGACAAAACGTATTAAGAGCATCTCTGTACATCAGTAGAAAACTCGCTAATATTAATAAGGAACCCGGAATTCTACAGGACCACTCACAAGTCACAGAGGGATTCTAAAATAGAAAAAATGCCCCAGACGTGTGTTGCCAAGATTATTCTACAGAGCAAGAAGTCTAAGATTTCTCAATTATTCAGGTGAGTGTAATATATTTTTATGCTGTGAATTTGACATGGTTATACTTGCTAGTGGTGTTAAAGATTCATACTAGGCTTGCAACCTCAGCATGTGAAAAGGATACATTCATGAACCACCACAACAAGCGCTGGTGATTGCTTCATGCTAGTTCTCACGGAAGAACCAAAAGCAGAGGTGACCCCAGACTCCGACTGGAATTAATATCAGGCCAACAATTATTTAGCACCGTATATGTTCTTTTATACCCTCTGAAGTTTGTGGTACCAGTACGAGGCGACCCGACTGTGGTGAACTTCTAAATACAATATCTAAATTAGAATATAACAGTCTAGTGCATAAAGTCAAAGATAGGGTAGTACTACAAATTTTCGGCGAGAATTGTAGTCGTCGCCTACGCCTTCAGCGTATTATTTGATAACGCATTGGCCGAACCAAAAATGGTACCCTATTTTTCAAATTCGTCCTTGAGACAAACGTACCACTTTTCCAAGTTCAAATGAAGTATTTGCCTAAAATACATTGTAGAGGGGAGGGGGACGGATAGATAACCAACGCAAATCACGTCTCACATCGTTTCTAAAAATAAAAACAACTTGCTAGCCTTGCCCTTAGGCGGTTTTCAAATTACAATGTAAACGTTAGAAAATGTGGACACTACGGTCATGAAAACACGCTTAGCTCTTGTTGCGAATGACGTAATTCTCGTGTATTACGAGAGACTCTCGTATTTAGCTTGAAAGTACATGGAAAAAGAATTGAACAGGAGGTAGTTTAAAAATAAACAACTAACATAGAAAAAAAAGATAGAATTTTGAACCAAGCCACTTAGCCCCATAAAAATCATATATTCGTGTACCTGAAGACTTGCTGACCAAGAATATGTTGTTGGTTATCTAAATAGTCCATTAGATAATCAACTATAGGTAATAATACATAGAGAATCGGAGATACTGTCAGGTCAGGTCATGTCTGCTTAGACTGGATAGCATATTTTTTTGGGGTAAAAAATTAGGTGAAAGAAAGGCTAAGATAGTACGATGAAGTGGATTGGATGAAATTTGAAGGAAGCCGAAATATTATTGGCTAACCTAAATATACAAATCTAGTTGGTAATAGTAACACATAGTGGTTTGAGATATTTTTTTAAAAATAAAGTTTCATTCAAAAAAAAAGAGATGCTTGGTCTCATTGGCCAAAGCCTTTTACTTTAACGAAATAGTAGGCTGCTCGCTGCCATTTTTTCAAAATATTCTGAGGAACAAGCAGCGATGAGCAGACTTGGGCTTTGTTTTAAACCAACTAACAACAGAAAGCAGTCTGAACAGAGGCAGTGATGAAAGTGTGCCATATTCTATTGCCTAATTCATCGTTACTTGTTTATATTTCCTTGATATGTGGTAAGATTGATAAAAAGAAAAGGCCATGAAAAAGATTGTAATTAAATAGTTCCATGGCAGACTTAGGCATGGCCTAGATGTTGATCCATCATATAAGGGACTATCTAAGAAGTTTAAAACTACAGGACTATATATATGATGGTCATACAGGAACATTACACCTATATTATTGCATGGACAAGATTACTACAGGAACGTCAGAGGCGTAGCATCCATTAGGGAAGAGAAAAGAAAACTGGTACAATTTGTTCCATCAAACTAAAGTGGAGAAGCAGGGTTGTCAGAGAGAGCTGACCATGTTCTTTTGTATTGAATGTATGTTTACATGTAAATTAGGAGGAATTAGTTTGATATTAAGACAGAACCATAACTTGCATCGACAGGGGTTCCTGCTGGCACTTGTCTGGTGCTGGTACTCGATGATAGAGAAATTCAGCACGATTTCTAAGAGTCTCTGGTACCTGCTTGTATTAGAGAAGTTCAAGACCAGAGGAGACTGAAGTGTTTGGCCAAACCAACTACAACTGCTGTGATTCCAGGACCCAGATAAGTGCAATATCTGGCCTGGGACAACTTATCACGACTAAAGAAAAATCTCCTGTATAAACAAAAACGTTCCTCCAAAAGACTAACATAAACAATCCTAGTGAAACAAAAGAACATTGGGATGATGATAATCCTCAACCTGCTTCCCAGTACATGTAGTTAAATAGAGTAATTAACATCAACTTGAAAATTTGTAACAATGTACTATGGACCTATTGTCTGTTGTATGTAAATATCTTTATATATATATTTGTAAATATATCTATCCATCTAAATTGATTCTCATTGAACTGTAGTCCTGACCAAAACAACTTTAGACTCAGGACCAATAAAGTTTAACAAAAGAAATTTTAAATATAAAATTTAACAGCTGGAGTTAGTTGAGTTTATCATAGTAATTAGTATATGTTTGTATATGTTTTTGTATTGAGATTCTTTAACAACACTCTTACAATACCCTAGACACTTTATGTAGCTTTCAGTCACGCTAGTCAATATAGAATATAACTTAGAGAGAGATCGTAGGGTGGTAACAAGAAAGGTACTCTGTAACACAGTTGTCCATTGTTTACCTCAGAGACCTTCACAGTTGATCTCACTCAAGTACAACTATACGCACACCATTCTTCTTAACATCAAAACCCACCCCATATATTGGGGTCTCTAAGTCCGAGATTTGAATTTGGCATATATAGATGAATGTTTGAAATAGGAATCTCATACAGCATATATTAACTAACTCCAGGAATAAAAATTAGCAGTAGTATATAAATTCAAGATTGTATTACTAGGTTAGCAGAGGTTAGAAACACCCCCTAAGAAGATAAAAATAATTAAGAGGAGATTTACAGTGATAGGTTGTCACAGCCAGTAGTAATTAGTTAATTATAGTTAGTATTTATTTTAGTTAAGTTTAAGATTGTCTTAGAACTTGATTAGACCTGCTTGAGTTAGAATGGCTGATTTGGCCAAGTTCAGATCTGCCGCTGTGCAGACTGCTAAAGAGATGGGCATGGATGGACCAGAGTTGGTCCAATATGTAACTTCAGAGGTGGATAAATTTATTGCTCGGGAAGATAAAAGATTAGAGATAGAAGCAGAAAGAAAGCTAGAGGCTGAAAAAGAAATTAAGAGGCTGCAGATTGAGGCTGACAAGGAGGCTAGGGCATTGGAGGCAAATAGGGAGGCAGAGATTAAAGGGCTCCAGTATGAAGAGAAGAAGTTGGAGGCCGAAGAAAAGAGACAGGCTGCTGAAAGGGAAGCAGAGGAAAAGAGACTGGCTGTAGAAAGAGAAGAAAAGAGACAGGCTGCTGAAAGGGAAGCAGAGGAAAAGAGACTGGCTGCAGAAAGAGAAGAAAAGAGACTGACTGCAGAAAGGGAAGATAGGAGATTGCAGAGGGAGCACGAGCTACGACTAAGGGAGTTGGAATTTCAAGGCCATGCTCCTGAAAATGGTACCAGTCCCTTTGCCTCAGATGCCACTGCTAGTCAGGGAGCCTCAACCTCAGCTATGGGTTTTCATGTAGACCATTTTGTTGAGAAAGACGATGACATAGAAGGGTATTTAAGTAGGTTTGAGCTTTTGGCTACTACATATGGGTTAGAGAGAGAGAGGGGGAGCCTCAAGTTAACGCAGGGTCTTAGGGGAACGGCTTATGAAGTTTTTGCCAAAATGAGCAGAGATGACCAAGACAATTATGACATGTTAAAGCAGGCTCTTTTGTTAAGATATGAAAAGAACGGAGAATTTTATAAAAAAATTAGGAATGCCAAGCTACTGTCGGGTGAGACCTATCACCAGTTCTCTGCACGGTTAGAGACCTACTTGGAGAAATGGACTGCTCTGGGGAAAACCCAAGATCTTAAGGAAATGATCCTTATTGAGCAACTAAGAGAGTTCATGGCTCCAGACCTGAGAAAGCTTCTCATGGAACAAGGTGCAGAGAGGCTGGGTGAGTTACTCAATGTCGCTGAGAGGTATCAGGCAGCCCAAGCAGAGGTAGTTGGTAATAAAAAGAAACAGGTAGACAATTTTAAGGCACCACATAACTTTAATAGGTTTGACCATAGAGAACAGAACAAAGGTAAGCACCAGTTTGATAGGCCACGCAATTACTATAAAAATAAAACCCCACAATTCAATGAAAGGAAATATGATGAAAGAAAACCTTTTAACCAAGGAAAGAGGTGGTGTAAAAATTGTCGGATGGACAACCATAACACCGAAGTGTGTAAAAAGAAACCTGTGGTAATGGCCACACTTCAGGTCAAGTCGACCTCTAGAATGGAGGAGGAACCACCAAAAACTATGTGTAAAGGTCAAAGGGGAGTGATACGTACTATACTGATTATACAGTGTGAATTCAGGGTTGTAGCACTTGTCGGCTTGTTTAATTGTGAGTTGTTTAAAACATTTATATGTTAAAAAAGAAAACAGAGTGTACAGAAAGCGTGTGAGCGCTGGTCATGTAGTTATTCTGTACTGGTTTCGGCCGGCTGTGAATAGCTCACGGGTAGTCCGTGAACAGCCGGGTCCGGTGACTGTTTTTGTGCGGGAGATGTGTCATCCCGTGACAGTCTAAGTTTGGTCGGGTGACTGGAGAGTCAGCCCTGTATCTTGTGTGTGTTCCCAAGGGTAGTGTAAGGGAACGATATTTGGCCATTTTTCGAGGTGTACTAGTACTTGCCTATTTAAGTGTGTTTATCTGCAGATAAGATGTGATAAATCTGCAGATAAGATGTGATAAGGGAAGATAAGAGAAGATAAGGTGTACTTTATGTTCTGAGGCCTTGGTGTCTACAGGCCGATGTTTTGGGATCATATTTACCTCCCTGATAGATTTCTATTGTGCAGGAACGGCGCTAGGAGATAGTTAGGCCATTGTTCCTTATGAAGGGAGAGTTATCGAAAAGATTATAAGGCCAGGAGTTGTGTAGGCCAGATTACTTATAGACTACAGAGAGGACAGTCTTTTGAGTATATATAGATTTAAGCCTGGGTGGCGTTTTGTAACTGCAGTGTCAGCAGTCGTTCTGGTGGAACATTAGAACTGCTAGGATATATAGATTCAAGCCTGTATGGCGTTTTGTTAACTGCAGGGGTATGCAGTCGTTGAGGGAGTCCTATAGATGTACGCCTGTGTGGCGGGTTTTGTAACTGCAGTGTCAGCAGTCGTTCTGGTGAATTTACTGATGTAACATTAGAACTACGATGTAAACAGGGTTTACATCATACTGAACAGCTGTAACATTCTGCGCAATTGATTATTATTGATTTTTGTGTATCATGTTGTACCTGTGTAGTGTATCGTATCGGATTGATGTTGCTGTGTAAATAAATGATGTGCTGTCAATTGGAAATGAACACTAGTCTGATTCGTTGATCTAGGCTTGACAGTACGGGGTGAGTGACTGTACTCTTCATACCACTCACTACAGACTTTATACACAGGGACAATACAGAGCTAACCTATTTATCATCTGCTCTGTGTGGGCGCATGTACTACAATCAGTCTAATCACATCAAGAGGGATATAATTTATCACCATTGAATATACCAAGATTATCAGTCTTTATCAGTGGTGGGCCAACCTTTCGGGCGTAATGACCACGAATTCGCGTTATAAGAGCATCAGACTTTATCAGTATCATGGTAAGGTTATAAGAGCAATGAATAGCCCTATGTGGGCGTGACTTGGATTTATAACGCCTTTTCTTACTTCTACATTGTTAAGAAACAAAGGCGAATCTTCTACAATTTTTTGTGTTGATCGTGACCTGTAATCGGCAACGCCTCTACAATACACAGACAGTTGTGTGTCACTCATGACCTTTAATCGGTGACACGGTGAAGCGTCTTGTGTTTACATGCCTCCATATGACATTTTCGCAACGTTTCCAGTTCTACGTTTCGGAGTGAAATTTTCAAGTAAACTTTGACATGGTTATGGCGACCTGTCCTGATTCATCATCATCAGCGATATCTGCATTATGAGAATTACAGTATGTTCCAGTTTTATATGCAAGTGCGAAATATCAAGTAGCTCTTTCCAACAAGAGTGACAGACAGTGTACCTTCGCGACGACAGAGGGAACAAGTGGGTAACTTGCGCTGTTTCCAGTTTCCAGTGCTGTGTACGATCACATAGCATACTGTTTCCAGTTTCCAGTTTCCTATGCTGTGTATGACAACATAGCATGCTGTGTCAGGGTGTAGTGAGAGTTGACATGGGACTCTGCTTATGTTGTGTCATCTTTGATGTTGATGCCCATCGATTGTAACAAGAAAAGAAGGAACTTTGCTATTTGCAAGATAAGTGGTTGTGTTGTTGTGAAAACTGTGTTTATGTATGCATGCTATCAAGTCTTCTCATATCACACATTATATATTCTATTAACTGTTTAGTATAGGTTTTAGTGCATAATAATTGAGAATTGAAATATTTATTGTGTGAGGTGGAAATTAATTATCTAAATTTCCAGGGACATAAACTTATTATAATTAATTTTGATATGGATGCTAAGTGGTGTGATGTAGATCCTACAGATATAAGACCTATGTTGGAGTATGCATTGGTGGTAGGAAGAGATAAAAAGGGATTGAGAGGCCCACGACTTGGAGCATGGGTGATGGAGGATTTTTTGATTAATGTGTCAGCATCCCTAGAGTCATTTGCTGAACATAACTTTAAGTTAGTTTGTAATTTTGTAATGGCTAAGGATTTGGTTGATTTGCTACGGCACCTTCGTGTGTTTGTGCAACAATATATAGAGATTGAACACGGACATATTGTGCAAAGTATATTCAAGATAATCCACAACAGTGTTTCTGACCTGCATAAAAGGGAATTGAATATTGAGAAACAAACAAAAGTAAACAAACAGAGTGCTTTACAGGAAAGTGATAAGTTTTTACAAGATGATGCTGAAAAGAAAAAATTACAAGAAACAGTGTCTAGGCTCACAAGTGAGTTACAGAAATCAAACTTCGATCTTGCTAATGTAACAACAGCATTAGACTCTTCAGGCAGTAAAGTAAAAGATTTGGAAGTTCAGATAGAAAATATGAATAGCGTATTGGGTAATCTCACTCGAGAAATTCAAGAGAAGAATGATATTTGTGAGAAATTAAAAGTTCAAACCAAGAAATGTGAAAACTTATGTAATGAAACACTTACTGGCTTATTGTGTGACAATGTGATTGTTAGTCACCGACTTAAAGAAAAGTATTTTGTACCTCCCGAGAATGTTAATGAGCTTGGGAATGGCCAGAATAGTAACACTAAGGAACTTCAGATGGATTTAACACAGTTGAGTGCAAATGAAGAAAAGGATGATAAGGGGAGATTAGAAGAGTTAACGATGTACAAAAGGAAAATGACTGATATTGAGAAATTACTCATGCAGGAGAAGAGTAAGCTTTTAACATCGAATGACTTAATTAAGAAACAAACTGAAGACATCTCACTTAGAAATGCTGAGATTAGTGATCTAAGAAATAGAGTTAATGGTTTGGTGGATGTTATTTTAGGCATCAAGGGGTTGTCTACTGTCAATGTTGACAATAGTAGACAGAAGGCTGCTTATCAACAAGTAAAACAAGCAAAGATCCAGCCCTATACATTCTTTGCTGAGACGAAAATCGAACATGATGGACGGAGATCCCTACGTGGCAAATACAATTTCCCACGTACTACTTCTGGTAACATTACTGACTCGTGGCGTCAGGCCAGCAAAGATAATTCTGCTATAACAGTCAGTTCTATAGATTGCAAAAAAAATGGAGATAAATTTCAAGGCAGATCTAAAAAGACCAACCATTATTCTGATTATGGAAATACTGATAAACAAATAATAAGGGACAAAGCTATTAGTAAGACTTGTACCCAAAATAAAACTCAACATGTTGATAACCATAAGAATTTAGTTATCACTGGTACTGATCAATTTAGTAAGCATATTGTCACAAAGGAGAATAGAAACAGTTGTGGTGAAAGAAATAACTACAATAAAGGTTATCAGCCTTATAATGATGGTTCTAGAACACAACAAAATCCATCGGTTAGATATTTTTATAGAAGTAGAAATACTAATCATAATAATGTTGCACAACAAAAGAACAATCTTGGTTGTAAACAAGGTAACAGTAAGGGTATTGTTTCAAATACTACTGCTTGTTATGCATTTTGAGTTCTAGAGAATATCTCGTTGTGTTTGAGTAGGATTTTATTTCAGCCTACTGTTGTGATGACCTTCATTTCTGTCAGGATGTCTTATCCTTCTGTGTTATCTGCTGTGTGACGAGGAAATGATGGCATCATATAGAAACCAGACGTTTTCACTGCCACACGTTTGGGTAAATGTAAGACTAACTTTCCGTTTTACTTCAATAAATCTCACAAGTTGATTGAAATAGACATTTTCATTTATATTTTCCCACAGTATTCGGCTTGTTAAGAATCTTCGCACCGAAGTTATTTTTTACTGTGAGAGGAATGTGGGTCAACCTGTGACCAGATGTCTAGTCAAGCGCAACCCAGCCAGCCTGTTGACACGGTGTTGTATGACATCGCCCCGTGCGGTTTTACAGAATGCTATCGAGGACCGCGGATTTGTGACCTATTTATTTTTTGTTTTTTTGTTTAGGAGTTAGTTTAAGATTGCTATAGTGTTTTTTACACTTAATTTATTTTTTGGATAATGAATTACTGTATTGTATAGTAACTTACATTACATAATGTCTTAGGTATTGTGTATGTTCATATGTATGCACTGTTGTGACTCTGTCATTATTTACATGATTGTTTTGTTGATAAACATTGCATGTGTTATGATTGCAATGAAATGATGACATATCACTTTGTAGTGACTTATCTTTAATTTTTGTAATGAGATTGTGGATTTGTGATTTTTTTTTTCATACGCTAGTCGGAAGACTATTCCACTTAGATCATATTATGTATGACCATAGGTGCTACTTTGTGAAGTTGAAGCAATGATAGTTGATTCATCAAACATTGATATGTTTTGCAACGTTAGTTCTTAGGAAAATTTTGGATTCGATGAGATTGCCAGCCCTATGCACAAACTCATTAGCGACGAATATGCGTTAGTTGTTTCAGAGAGTCTTGTTATTCATTAAATTTTTTTTTTCTTTTATTCTGGTGCTATGTCTAATTAATATTACCATATACAGAGGTTATATGCAGTAACTATTGTGTTGTGAAATGTAATTTTGAAACTAAACTTGTATGTGTTAGTTATGATTTTGTATTTGTATTTGTAAACATATTTTGAAACATTGATTTCTGGTATTTTTTTTTGCCATGTGTTTTTTTTTCTGCTGAGTTCTGTTTAAATTAGTATGCGTTTATTATGAGTCTACTTAAGTATTGAAATTCTTTTTTGTTAGATACCATTCATTTGGTTAAAGATGATTTCATTTTGGTATATTAGTTATAGATTTAATCTAGAAAAAATTAAAATACTATTGTTATTTAACTTAGCTTTAAAGAAACTTTTTTGTACTGTAATTTTTTTTTTTTTTGGAAATGTATTTTTCTTTGACATTGTTATATTTTTTCTGCGCCAAAGCGCTTAATTAGGTGTAATAATATATGTTGATATTCCATTTAAAATAGTAAATTTTGTTTTGTTTTGAGATTGTGATAATTTTATATATCGCACTTTTTTGTGTGATGTCTGTGATAAATCATTTTAGTTATGAATAAGTTTTGTAATTTAGCTAAAATTATTTATTATGCGTTAGTTACTTGGATTGTTGTTGGGATGTATTGTTGTCGTTTTTCTATGCATTCATTATTTTGTATTTCCTTCTGCCTTTTCGGATGATTCTTCGTTTCACTCCATTTCTTTGGAAGCGGTCTATACTTGGGTTATGCTTCCATGTTTCATCTGGATGTTACTTGATACTAGTTGTATACGTTCACTTCTTACACTTCTTATACTTCCATACTTTGTATTCTTACGTATTGTAATATGGATTAGTATATGTAATTATTAGTGACAGTTCTATGTATTTCATGCAGGAATTGATTAGCTCAATTATTACTATTAGGTATTATGGATCTTTCTTCCTATTTCGATTTCTTTGTTGATTTTCTGTGCTGATCATGCTTCTTTTGTTTGATCTTGACTTTACTTTCTATTTATTGTGTCATGTTTGGTCTACAGTAATAATACTTAACTTTGTTTGTAAATGATTATTTCGGTGTATTTGGCAGATTATTATGGGTAATTTGTTTATTGTACACTTGCTTTATTTTTTGGCGATGTATTATTTTGACCTTATCATAAAACTATTGTTGTAAGCACATATTAGAGCTTAGCTGACCCCTCATTTGTCGGTGATGTAGTTTTTTCAAAAAAATGATAAATCATTTTTTTCTCCGGACCGGGTGGTAACTGTAAAGGTCAAAGGGGAGTGATACGTACTATACTGATTATACAGTGTGAATTCAGGGTTGTAGCACTTGTCGGCTTGTTTAATTGTGAGTTGTTTAAAACATTTATATGTTAAAAAAGAAAACAGAGTGTACAGAAAGCGTGTGAGCGCTGGTCATGTAGTTATTCTGTACTGGTTTCGGCCGGCTGTGAATAGCTCACGGGTAGTCCGTGAACAGCCGGGTCCGGTGACTGTTTTTGTGCGGGAGATGTGTCATCCCGTGACAGTCTAAGTTTGGGCGGGTGACTGGAGAGTCAGCCCTGTATCTTGTGTGTGTTCCCAAGGGTAGTGTAAGGGAACGATATTTGGCCATTTTTCGAGGTGTACTAGTACTTGCCTATTTAAGTGTGTTTATCTGCAGATAAGATGTGATAAATCTGCAGATAAGATGTGATAAGGGAAGATAAGAGAAGATAAGGTGTACTTTATGTTCTGAGGCCTTGGTGTCTACAGGCCGATGTTTTGGGATCATATTTACCTCCCTGATAGATTTCTATTGTGCAGGAACGGCGCTAGGAGATAGTTAGGCCATTGTTCCTTATGAAGGGAGAGTTATCGAAAAGATTATAAGGCCAGGAGTTGTGTAGGCCAGATTACTTATAGACTACAGAGAGGACAGTCTTTTGAGTATATATAGATTTAAGCCTGGGTGGCGTTTTGTAACTGCAGTGTCAGCAGTCGTTCTGGTGGAACATTAGAACTGCTAGGATATATAGATTCAAGCCTGTATGGCGTTTTGTTAACTGCAGGGGTATGAGGTCGTTGAGGGAGTCCTATAGATGTACGCCTGTGTGGCGGGTTTTGTAACTGCAGTGTCAGCAGTCGTTCTGGTGAATTTACTGATGTAACATTAGAACTACGATGTAAACAGGGTTTACATCATACTGAACAGCTGTAACATTCTGCGCAATTGATTATTATTGATTTTTGTGTATCATGTTGTACCTGTGTAGTGTATCGTATCGGATTGATGTTGCTGTGTAAATAAATGATGTGCTGTCAATTGGAAATGAACACTAGTCTGATTCGTTGATCTAGGCTTGACAGTACGGGGTGAGTGACTGTACTCTTCATACCACTCACTACAGACTTTATACACAGGGACAATACAGAGCTAACCTATTTATCATCTGCTCTGTGTGGGCACATGTACTACAATCAGTCTAATCACATCAAGAGGGATATAATTTATCACCATTGAATATACCAAGATTATCAGTCTTTATCACTATGTCTCGTAAAGAGTGTAGGAAAGCACAGGCTAAAGATAGATCACTGAAGCCGTGTTTTGAAAAACTCCAAAAACTCCATACCCCTCCTAGAAAAGGAGAATTCTATTTGGATGATGGACTGCTTTACAGGGCGGATAAAGCAGGATCATACGGGTGTGGACAGTTGGTCGTGCCCTCGAAATATAGGTAACGAGTTATGAGACAAACACATGTTCTAGACGGTGGACATCTGAGGATAGGTCGCACCTGTTTAAGGACATCTATGAGTTATTACTGGCCAGAAGTGGTTGAAGACATCAGCAAATTTGTCGAGGCCTGCGACCAGTGCAACAAGAAAAATTCCACACGGTGGAAAAATAATAACCAAATGCAAGAGAAGCATTATGGCAAACCTTGGCCTGAAATTAAAAAGGGAAAACCCACACGAGGGGCAAATAATACTCAGGACCTAGTAACGCCACGGGGCAAATTTAGGCCTGAACATGAAAATAATTATAATAATGTAGACCAAGTGGAATGGGAACCCCACTTTCACACACAGTCTTCACTTAAATGTGTTAACATTTCCACTGTGCAGCGAGTACAAAGAGATGTTTTACCCCAGAAAGATAAAAGAGAGAGAAGATCTCTCACAAGGAATTTTAAGTGGGGAGAAAAACCTCAGAAAAGAATTGGCAGTGGACGATTTGTAAGTCATGATACAAGGCAAAAACGTCCTCATTACAAGGCTTCCAATGTTAAGGACCTGACATGTGCCATGAAAAATAAGTTTTTAAATTTAAAAGTCCATATGTAGCCTTGTTAAGGACATGGACCGATGAAAAGGCAGAAGAAAATATTACCTCATCATATCAATATGTGAACGAGCTGACCACTCGTCTTAAAACTGGCTGGAAAATTGCCAATGAAAATTTGAGACAAGCCAGGAAAAAGCATGCTGCCTATTACAATAAGAACGCGAAGGATAGAGAATTAGCTGTGGGAGAGACGGTGCTTCTTCTACTGCCCGGCAGCCAGAATAAATTGCAAATTGGATGGCAAGGTCCATATACAGTTCTAGAGAAAGTGTCTAGAACAAATTATAAGATAGATAAGAAGGGGAAAGAGAAAATCTATCATGTGAATCTCCTGAAAAAATATCTGGACAGAGAAAACCAGGAGGAGACACACCCACTGACCTTGTCTGTTGCAATGGAAATGAAAAAGGAACCACTCACCTCTCACGAATATCCTTTACATCCCTGTGAGACCGCTGCACAGGTAAAAATCAGTACACACTTAACTTAAAAATCAGAGGGAGAGAGTTCAACAGGTTCTGGATGATCATACAGATGTGTTAACGGACCGACCGGGGCATACAAATTTATTAGAGTATGATATGAAACTCATAGACCTAACACCAATCTGTATGAGAGCCTATTCGATTCTGTTCGCTAAGGAAAAATCTTTGAAGGAGGAGATAGATTATCTGTTGAGAGAAGGAATTATCTCGCACAGTGAATCTCCTTACAGCTCCAGTGTGGTTCTGTTGAGAAAATCCTCTGGAGAACACAGACTGTGTATAGATTACAGGAAACTGAATGCTGTCACAGAAGGTCAGGTGGATCCATTACCTGATACAAATCAGCTGTTTGCCAGGCTGAATAGAGCTAAATATTTCTCTAAAGTGGGTCTGAGCAAAGGCTACTATCAGATTCCAGTAAAGCCGGAGGTTAGACCTTATTTAGCCTTTAGCACCTCGGAAGGACATTATGAATTTAACATGTTGCCATTCGGGCTGAAAAATGCACCGAGTGTGTTTTCGAGGATGATGAGAAAATTACTGGATCCCCTAAATAATCCATGCATCACCAACTTCATGGATGATATTCTCATAGCGACTAAAACATTTGACGAACACATTAACTCTCTGGATATGTTGTTTAATCGACTTAGAGAGACAAATTTGACAGCTAGACCGACGAAATGCTGTGTTGGATGTAAAGAGCTGGAATTCTTGGGACACACAGTACATCAGGTAAACATAACCCCTGACCCCAAGAACCTGGAGAAGTTGAAAAGAGCACCAAGACCACAGACAAAGAAAGATGTGCGATCTTTAGTCTCATTATGTGGTTTCTACCAAAAGTATATTAAAAACTTTAACTCAATATTTGCGCCATTGACTGGTTTAACGCGCAAAGGAAATCGTGATAGAATTACTTGGTCAGCGCAGTGTGAATTAGCCTACCAAGAGTTGAAGGAAAAGCTCACAAGCAGGCCTATTTTGAAATTACCTGACTTGAGTCAAGAATTCATTGTGAGAACGGATGCTAGTAATATAGGTTTGGGTGCAGCTCTATTACAAAGGTCCACTTCACTTGACGGGGAATTAACCCCAGTTGCTTATGCTAGCCGTAAGTTGAACTCAGCAGAACAAAAATATTCAACAAGTGAAAAAGAATGTTTAGCTGTCATATGGGCTATAAAAAAGTTCCAGATTTATCTCTATGGTAAATCATTTAAGATCCAAACAGATCATAAACCACTCGTGTGTCTGTCACAAGCAAGGCATGAAAATGCTAGATTATTACGTTGGTCGTTGCTCCTACAGCCATACCAGTTTACCATAGAATATATTCCAGGCAAAACCAATGTCGGTGCCGATTTTTTAAGCAGACATCCGTACGACGAACATCAGAGTAGTCACCAGGCATAGGTAGTAAATTTATCTATGTGTATTTAGAAGCAGGAACTGACATATGATAGTCTGTTCTAAGTGGGGAGATATGTGGTGAACTTCTAAATACAATATCTAAATTAGAATATAACAGTCTAGTGCATAAAGTCAAAGATAGGGTAGTACTACAAATTTTCGGCGAGAATTGTAGTCGTCGCCTACGCATTCAGCGTATTATTTGATAACGCATTGGCCGAACCAAAAAGGGTACCCTATTTTTTCAAATTCGTCCTTGAGACAAACGTACCACTTTTCCAAGTTCAAATGAAGTATTTGCCTAAAATACATTGTAGAGGGGAGGGGGACGGATAGATAACCAACGCAAATCACGTCTCACATCGTTTCTAAAAATAAAACCAACTTGCTAGCCTTGCCCTTAGGCGGTTTTCAAATTACGATGTAAACGTTAGAAAATGTGGACACTACGATCATGAAAACACGCTTAGCTCTTGTTGCGAATGACGTAATTCTCGTGTATTACGAGAGACTCTCGTATTTAGCTTGAAAGTACATGGAAAAAGAATTGAACAGGAGGTAGTTTAAAAGTAAACAACTAACATAGAAAAAAAGATAGAATTTTGAACCAAGCCACTTACCCCCATAAAAATCATATATTCGTGTACCTGAAGACTTGCTGACCAAGAATATGTTGTTGGTTATCTAAATAGTCCATTAGATAATCAACTATTGGTAATAATACATAGAGAATCGGAGATACTGTCAGGTCAGGTCATGTCTGCTTAGATTGGATAGCATATTTTTTTTGGGGGGGGGGGAAATTAGGTGAAAGAAAGGCTAAGATAGTACGATGAAGTGGATTGGATGAAATTTGAAGGAAGCAAAAATATTATTGGCTAACCTAAATATACAAATCTAGTTGGTAATAGTAACACGGTGGTTTGAGATATTTAAAAAAAAAATAAAGTTTCATTCAAAAAAAGAGATGCTTGGTCTCATTGGCCAAAGCCTTTTACTTTAACGAAATAGTAGGCTGCTCGCTGCCATTTTTTCAAAATATTCTGAGGAACAAGCAGCGATGAGCAGACTTGGGCTTTGTTTTAAACTAACTAACAACAGAAAGCAGTCTGAACAGAGGCAGTGATGAAAGTGTGCCATATTTTATTGCCTAATTCATCGTTACTTGTTTATATTTCCTTGATATGTCGTAAGATTGATTTTATTGACTTTTTAATTAAAAAGGGTTGTGTGAGAAAAGAAAAGGCCATGTAAAAGATTGTAATTAAATAGTTCCATGGCAGATTTAGGCATGGCCTAGATATTGATCCATCATGTAAGGGACTATCGAAGAAGTTTAAAACTACAGGACTATATATATGATGGTCATACAGGATCATTACACCTATCTTATTGCATGGACAAGATTACTGCAGGAATGACAGAGGCGTAGCATCCATTAGGGAAGAGAAAATAAAACTGGTACAATTTGTTCCATCAAACTAAAGTGGAGAAGCAGGGTTGTCAGAGAGAGCTGACCATGTTCTTTTGTATTGAATGTATGTTTACATGTAAATTAGGAGGAATTAGTTTGATATTAAGACAGAACCATAACTTTCATCGACAGGGGTTCCTGCTGGCACTTGTCTGGTGCTGGTACTCGATGATAGAGAAATTCAGCACGATTTCTAAGAGTCTCTGGTACCTGCTTGTATTAGAGAAGTTCAAGACCAGAGGAGACTGAAGTGTTTGGCCAAACCAACTACAACTGCTGTGATTCCAGGACCCAGATAAGTGCAATATCTGGCCTGGGACAACTTATCACGACTAAAGAAAAATCTCCTGTATAAACAAAAACGTTCCTCCAAAAGACTAACATAAACAATCCTAGTGAAACAAAAGAACATTGGGATGATGATAATCCCCAACCTGCTTCCCAGTACATGTAGTTAAATAGAGTAATTAACATCAACTTGAAAATTTGTAACAATGTACTATGGACCTATTGTCTGTTGTATGTAAATATCTTTATATATATATATATTTGTAAATATATCTATTTTGGTTACATTTGTTTCAAAGTAATTGATCATTAAATTTGTATATCTTGATTTTGACAAATTCATAGTTGAATTAATCATTACAGAGAGAAAGGCGTATGTATGTTCCAGAACCTCTAGTATATATATATATATATATATATATATATATATTCATATATATATATATATATATATATATCTATATATATATATATATATATATATATATATATATATATATATATATATATATATATATATATATATATATATATATATATATATCTATATCTATCTATATATATATATATATATATATATATATATATATATATATATATGCATATATATCGAGCTAATAAGAGGAATTTTGCTGAATTAAATCAGCTGGGGGCTTGAACGAGCTAAATCATACAATATCCATCTGCACATAATGAGGTGGGTCAGATAAAAAGTTAAACTTGCTCAGACTAATTCAGCATTGTTCTTGACTTCTGAAATATCTTGTAAAGATACCTCGAGACAGAAGCATCATTATTCTTCTACCTACAACTCTGCCAATCTTGTGCGAAGGAAGACACCGTTGAAGGCCCACATCAGATACACAAAGTTTTGGTCACTGTTGAACCACTTCTGCAGAGCAAGGGGAGGCAACTCGTAACAGATAAAACGCACACTGAGGAAATATGTTGGTAACATTACCTGGTAGTCCTTGTTCTGGAAAACTCAGGGTACGGGAGGTTGATGAAGACAACAACAACATCAAAAATCCTCATGGAGAAGAGCACAAGAGACAGAAATAAAAAGAGGTCAAGGAGACACTGCACGATCTTCAGCGGATGACCAGGAAGACCTGTCATAAAACTGTTGGAGTCTTATGCTGCCTGGAGAGGTGAGACGTAAAGGTGGCGAAGAATCAGAATACAAAACCAGGTTGAGAGAATCATTGATGACGCATGTGACGTATAATGGAAAAAGAGCCTATAGTAATCTGACAGTCTTTTGTAATCTCGTGGTGATCTATGATGTGCTGGCAAAACCATGCATTTTCTGTCTGTGTTTACTTACACAAGCGTACTTTTTCGTCACGCCTCTTTTCTTTGAACATAAGCAAACGAAGTGTTTACAAACTTTCGTGACCTGCCCGTCATAACAGGTAGCGAATCAGGGTTGTTTACCTCGTCCCCTAACGCGAGTTTATCTGTCAATCATACGATACATGACAGACCACACGTAAAAAAACACAGACCCTTTGAAGTACGTACTCAGGGGAAGTCAGAAACCCATGGGCTCTTTGATCTTCAGAAGCGGGCATCCGTGCAGAGAAAACCCGTTACACGTAATAAGTCTTTTGATGCCGGTCGAAAGCGCTCGAAGGAAGACCGGCCGTAAAGCCTTTATCTTGTAACTCTGTTTCTGATTCCTCGTTACACATAGTAACGCGAAAAGTAACATCATCGATAGATCAGATAAATATAATGATATATAAACTGTGTTTTCTTAAACCTGCTATCAGTTGTCACTCAAAATTTTTGGATAGTCTAAGAACGCAGTTTTAGAACCATTTTGCCAAATTTGTTATTAGCTATTCGTGGGAATTTTTCATTCTGATCTCTGGAAATAGAAAATAGTGCTTACGTGTTTAAAAGCGGTTCTAGCTGTTAAACTAGTGAAATAAAATAACGCGTAGCTATTTCATACTAGATGTTCAGTTATAATGTTAATTTTCACCACACGCTTTCTCACACAAGAAGAAACGGTTTTAGCTGACTGGTTTATATGCTAGGCGCGACTGATAGTGAGAGAAAAGAATTCACGTTATATTTCATTGGGCGTATTTACTATGAGTGCCTGTTATTTTAATACCAAACGATGACCAACAATCGCCAACAATTTAATAGCTATTAAAGACAGGCGATACTTTGTGTAAGTGCGCATATGGATAATTAAATAATAATTAACATTGTACGCTGACTGCCGCGCGAGAATGGGGCGGGATAGTTGCATAACTCCCTCCGACCTAAAAAAAACTCAGCGCTAGCGAAGGCTGACTGTTTAGGCATAAATGAAAACACCATGTGCCCTTTAAATTTAATCAGGACTGACGGAGTGGATAAGAGATCGTCATGTCCCCATCTGTGTGCATATATGTAGCTATGTAGAATAGTAGCATTTTTCCATAAATGTTCTCCTATATTCCTAGCAGACCTGATCAAGAGCGTCCAGCGGTATTTTTCTTTTTTACTGATTGGTTAATGTTGTCTTTTTCTTGGCTTGTGCGTCACCAATTTCATTTGTGAGCTAGTATTTGCCAACGATACATGAGAAACATTTTAACTGATAAGTTTAACTGGACTTACAAAATCCAGATATCTTTTCCACTTTTTACCAGCCCACTGGGGTGTACAAAATAACATTAATGTTCCCGACTTCTGACAGTGTATTCAAGCGGATTCATCCAGATTTTACGCTGTGACGAATCGAAGCTCTAACATAGAGTTGTCCGATAGGACTATCATCATCATCATTGGTAACAGTTTTTTTTGCAACCAGGTGTTTCTCAATACTGGAGGTATTCTTCTCTTTTAACTGTGAACCCCAAGAGCATGGTCCTACTCAACTACTGGTGGTGACACTTTGTTCAACCAGGAAAACAAAAACACCAGATTCATCGTTCACCTCACTAGTCTTTGTTTGTTAGAGGATGGACTGGGGCCACTTTGGGAAGTGAACCTGACATTCTACATATTCAGGAAAAATTTTAATTCCAAGGGATATCACCAAAAGTAGGTAAGAGCGATTGAGTGGCCTGTATGAAAGAGTGCGTGAGTATTTTTCTTTGTTTCAGGGAATTTACCAACATTGGATTTGCTTAAACATGTTTACTTTACTGGGTAGCATATAGTAGGAACTTGCTTACTTTACTGTCTACTCTGTAACATAGTGCAAACCTTCGACTTTTGGGTTATTAACTTTTTGGGTTCTTTTCTCCATAAGAGAGGGCACATTTATTCTGCTATTTCATACGTATGTAAATCTGATTTTATTTGATCTTTCTTTAGATATTGGTGTTTTCAGTTTTAATGATAATAAACAACAAAGAAACTTACCTTTGTGTGTTGGTCAGACCCATACCCAAGTAACCGTAGCTTTTTTCACGTTTGTGTGTCTTGTTGTCACATAGCTGTGTGTGTGTATGTGTGTAGTTAAACGTATATTTATGAGGAGGGCAAGGTTGTCTTGTACTAAATTATAGTCGTATAGATAGACTGGAATAGAGAAACTTACTCATTCTAGAGACCTATCTTTTTCCTTAAGCTACCACCCGTGAAATCCATTTCTCACACCTTTCTCACGTAACTATCACCACCCACTCCTCTCAGACGGGCCAAAAATAACTCACAACCTATCTGTACGACAACGCAGTGAAATCAATCCTAATAAAGGAACAACATAACAAGACTACAATCCTTAACGGACAGAAGTGACCTCAGAGTACTACAACAGGCAGACACATGTAAATATATAATCATAAAAGCCCCTTCAGTTATAACTGACTATGGGAATGCGCCCCTGAGGTGACAACCCTCAGCTGCTTATTTTCCAGGTGTTCCTTTCGGCGTTTTCACCTCTCTTCTACTTACCATGGTTTTAAGGCGCCAATGACTCCCCGTCGCCTCTTCTCCCATTAGTGGTAACAATTTCGCCGGGCTCAAATTGAGCCACACATGAAGGCCGTGAGCTGGGCTTGGTTGTCAGAGGAAATTGAGGCGCGTGCCATAGAAGCATTTATCTGCAGTGAGAGCTTATCCTCACTTCAACTCCCGGCTATGGCAACCTTTGGAACCTGTAAATATATACTTATGTATAATGTATAATTCCTAGCTGTCAAACTTACATCCAGTTGTACTGATGACTTGTTGAGGAGCAACAGGTGCTCGGTTCAGCGGACGAGGACTCATACAACATATTCTTCTGATGAAGCTCTTATTGACAACGAAAACGATAACCAATATCACCAGGACACCAAAACTCACTATCCCGATAATGAGTCCCGGTTTCTGGATGCTGTGAATAGATAAGTCGTCAATATGTGAACTTCTGTTAAATAACAGTACACTTGTGTTATACCAAGAACTTCCATTAAAAAAACCATTTCGTAACATTACTGAACTTCTATTAAACTAGCAATAACCCGTCAATACTGACGGAAGTAAATCAAAATCAGTAATATATTTGTAAAATATTTTTTATTTCAATATAAAAGTTAATTGATGACAATATTTTTTTGAAAGTGAGTGGATTTGTTTCAAAGAATGTTCCCTGATAAAAAGTGATTTTAACAAAAACTTTCAAGTTTTCCTACGTGATCAATTGATTGTCCTTGCGCCTTATTGATCGTCATTGCAAATGCTAAAATCACTGGGAATTGACGACGTCGCATTCTAAATGGCAAACTGCGCTCGCTCGGTTCTAAGTCAATACGAGGAATTAAGACTCGTTCTCCCTTATTACTGCCAGTGATAATTTCTGCATCAATGGAATTCTGATGCAAAACTTTTATGACCAAACGCGTGCCATTCAATAGTACGTTTTTTTTGCGTTCGGATTTCGCAATAGCATGATACATGCAGCAACCTTTAATTTCAGCAAATGCGGTGGCATTCCTGATGGGCGCTGACCGTTAAGGAATTCGGTTGGGAAATCAACTGCGTCGTTGGGATCATCGGAAATCATGGTATCTATGCTCCAATAAACCGTTTCATTTCCATCGAGTAGCTCCAACAATAAGTCTGCAATACTTTAAATTACAATTTTGTGTTTGAGGAAACTATCAAAAACTTACTTTTTAAGGTTATTTTTAAGAAAATGATGAGTTAAATCCGTTTCCGGAATGAAACTGGGTTCTACAATAAAAAACTTACATTTTATTCCTATATTACTGTCACTCACTTTGTGTTGCACAATTCACCGACTTTTCTTCGTTGAGTATTACTATTTTCGGGAGAGTACATATAAGGGAAACAATACAATTAAGTCTAACTTTCAACCACAGTTGCATCCCTTAGATGTGACCGACGTACAAACGGCGAGAAGTATGGAGTTTGATGAAACCATTACGACTGTGTCATATAAGAGAACTTCCATCAAATAAAACGATTTTGTAACATTATAGAACTTGTATTAAATACCATAACGACTGTGTTATACAAGAGAACGTTCATTAAGTAGTAATACGGTTATGTCATATAAGAGAACTTTCATTAAGTAATAATTCAGTTGTCATATAAGAGAACGTTCATTACGTAATAATTCAGTTATGTCATATAAGAGAACTTTCATTAAGTAATAATACAGTTATGTTATATAAGAGAACGTTCACTAAGTAATAATACGGTTATGTCATATAAGAGAACTTTCATTAAGTAATAATTCAGTTATGTCATTTAAGAGAACGTTCATTAAGTAATAATACGATTATGTCATATAAGAGAACGTTCATTAAGTAATAATACGGTTATGTCATATAAGAGAACTTTCATTAAGTAATAATTCAGTTATGTCATTTAAGAGAACGTTCATTAAGTAATAATACGGTTATGTCATATAAGAGAACTTTCATTAAGTAATAATACAGTTATGTCATTTAAGAGAACGTTCATTAAGTAATAATACGGTTATGTCGTATAAGAGAACGTTCGTTAAGTAATAATACGGTTATGTCATATAAGAGAACGTTCATTAAGTAATAATACGGTTATGTCGTATAAGAGAACTTTCATTAAGTAATAATTCAGTTATGTCATTTAAGAGAACGTTCATTAAGTAATAATACGGTTATGTCATATAAGAGAACTTTCATTAAGTAATAATACAGTTATGTCATTTAAGAGAACGTTCATTAAGTAATAATACGGTTATGTCGTATAAGAGAACGTTCGTTAAGTAATAATACAGTTATGTCATATAAGAGAACGTTCATTAAATGACAACGAATGTGTCATATAGGACAACATTCATTAAATAATAATACAATTTTGTCATATAAGTGAACTTCCATTAAATAACACGAGTTTGTCATATACGTTGACTTCCATTAAATAACATGAGTTTGTCATACAGAGAACTCTCATTATAGAACATTATTATTCTGTCATAAAAGAGAATTATCATTTAATAATAACAACACGATTATGTTTTATATCTTTCAACAAATAACAAAACTATTTTATTACATAAGGGAATTTTCATCAAATAACAATATAATAGTGTTATATAAGAGAATTTTCATCAAATAACAATATAATTTTGTTATATAAGAGAATTTTTATCAAATAACAATATAATATTGTTATATAAGTGAATTTTCATCAAATAACACTATGTTTTTGTTATGAAAGTGAATTTTCATCAAATAACACTATGACTTTGTTATATAAGGGAATTTTCATCATATAACACTATGATATTGTTACATAAGTGAATTTTCATCACATAACAAAACAATTTTGTTATATAAGAGAACTGTCATTAAATAGCAATGTTATTATGTTTTTATTTTGTCATGTGACAGATTTATGTTCATTAAGTAAACTTGCGACATCTACATATAAAATAATTACATATATATAAATAAATAATTTACATAGTTATCTACATATATTAATACGTTGAACTGTAATACGCACAAGCAATTGCGCATATGCTTACATGCATTCACATATAGTTATGTGTTTACATAAACATGTATTCGTCCTCTCCGTACACTCTCAGACGTCTACTTGAATATTTTTCAAAGAAAGCAATGGTCAGCTTCAAGCTATTTGCATGTCCATAGAGTTTTTTCCGAAAATGGCTTTCTATGTACCTCATATGTAAAGCATCTTTGAAGCAGACGTTCAGCAGTCATTTTATCAGTGTCACATTTACACTCATCGGTAGTTCATATGTTTTAGCTTGTTGAATAGATGATATCCTGATTAGCTGTGGCCTGTGCAGAGTCCGAAGATTATCACGTTTTCTTTCCTGCTGACCTGATAAAATGCATCATTTTGAGTGTGTGATGGATGCTCTGCATCCCATTTGTTTCTGTATCTGGTTCTGATATAACTCTTTGCCTCTTCGAAAGTTATGCGTGTATCAAGTTGGGGTAGCTTTCCACCTTCCTTTGTCAATCTGTCAGCATCTTCGTTGCCGGGGATGCTACGATGAGATGGATCCATTGTATCACAGCCCTTTTGAATCGCTGACATAGTTTGTGAAGCACTACTCATAGGTCCACAAGGTCAGCATTTTCTGGCTACTCAGCGTTGAAAATACTGACAGTGCGTCTGTGAAGAAACCAAGTTGTCAGGGTGCTTTCCTCAGTTATTAGAACCTCTGCTGCACTTTTTAAGTACTCTGTCTCTGTTCTGTACTACACTTGGCTTGACGATTGACTACTACACTTGGTTTGACGATTTACTACTACACGTGGTTTGACGATTGACTACTACACTTGGTTTGACGATTTACTACTACACTTGGTTTGATGATTTACTACTACACTTGGTTTGACGATTGACTACTACACTTGGTTTGATGATTTACTACTACACTTGGTGTAGTGGATTGATGGTATTGTATGATGGTGATATTATTAAGTGTGATGCATGAGGTCAGCTGTGAAGGCTCCTGAGATAAAATGTAGCTGTGAATTGTCAGAAGGCCCTTCTTGCTACCACTACGACCTCACACCTATCTTTTTTTACTAATGAATGTGGCTACGTTAAATGTCTAGGGTAATGATATGTAATGTGTTGTGGTAGTTTACATACACACACACACAGATATTTACTAAGTCTAATAATATTACTAAAATGTTATAATACACTGAACTAACTCAAGTGTGTAAAATGTGGATAGTAATTTTCTTTAAATTTATTTGTTCTGAACCAAGGTTTTAATTTGGTCAGAACATATGAAAGGTTTTGCAATTATGAAAGAAATGCATGAATATTACATAATAAATGCAAGGTGTGTACATATGTATGTTACTAGACTAGTTAATATTACTACTGTTTATAGTTGTAATCTATTTGGGAGAACACTTAATGGATGTGCTGTTGGGGTGGCCTCATCACTCTGTGTCTATGGTGACTACACATTGTCCAGTTATTTGATGGAAATTTTATGGGTGTGTTAGGAAATAAGTTGAGTTGGTGAATTCTCAGCAGACCAGACGCTCACGTAGCTTGAAGGTGTAGCTCTGGTGCTGAGATCTGGTGGCCCCACCTCTCCGTGCTTGGGGGCAATATCAGAAGTCTGGTGGCCCCACCTCTCCGTGCTTGGGGGCAATATCAGAAGTCTGGTGGCCCCACCTCTCCGTGCTTGGGGGCTATAATAGGCTGCTCTGACAAAATGTTACTGCACGGGTCCACTCTTGTAATATTCAACAACTCATTTGACACCACATTGGTGCCAACTGAAACTCACAGCTCTGCAATCAAAGTATTTGTCATGTGTCAGAATTCCATCCTCTAACCATTTCTGGACACAACACCACACAACAACAACACCATATAGACGGGTCAGATCTTTCTGACCAAACAACACATCTTACCAAGTTGGTTTCACATAGGATAAGTTCTCCCAGACTACAGATTCTGAAATATGTTCATTAGCTTCCTGCCATAGAATAGGATAGGTGATATGTTTCACTGATCTCAACACTTGATCTGTCCTTCCTAATCCTTGTTGGAGTTTATGTATTTTATTTGTCTCTAGACCCTGAACTGGGGCGGGGGGTCTAGAGCGAACCCTTACTTGTTGTAAGGAACAGATTATGCTATTGCAGTATCAAATCACTCGAAACCTTAAACAAATATTAAAATGTACAAAGAAATAATTTCGGTCTTACCAGAATTATGAATATAGTACACAGTTAAATAAATGCTAGCAAAACTCAGCTGAGCTGCTGGCCTTAGGATGGCGTCCCTCTAAATATTTCAATAGCTTCTGGGAATTACACCACTTAATAATTCACTGTGTCTACAAGGACAACTAATACTGAATGGCACAAAATGCGCATCTATGGCCAATCACTGCCTTTTCTTTTTTCAAATTCAAATATCCTACCAAAAAGTCAGTTCAGTCATACCTCAGTCAAGTATGCCTTATTGTCTGTTGGTCCGTCCGTCTCTACTTGCGTTTTACACAAAAACACACTTGTTTTTTGAACCAACCCTGCCTTCCCCTACACAATTTTGCCTTTTAAAGTTATTTTTAGCCACAATTCACCATCCCACCCCGTCTCTTCATTCCAACTAGATTTTAGCACTTGCGTCTTCAAGGCCACAATTTTTTGAAAATTAGTGACATGTTTTATTTCAATGCAGACGCTCGCTGATATGAACAACACAGTCTTTTGTCAATATCTTTCTTATTATCTGTCCGTCTGTATAAATAAAAGCATATTATTTCACTGCTCAAGATGGGCCATCCGGCCAGCTAGGTTTTATATTCCTAACATTATTATTAAGAAAAGTTACTTTTCAAATATTTTCTAGAATCTTCTGGAATGCGTTCATCACTGCATTCAAATAAACGGACTAAGTTATCGCAAAAGCGTCCAAGAAATGACTGTGGCGTATAATATCCAAGGTCCCTTTTGTCGATTTCTTTACTTTATGTCAACTTGGGGAACGTGACTTTTTCCTCCTTTCCCCACCACTTGCGTCTTTTAGCCTCGCTAGTTTCAAGCACGCGTTCAGTCAGATTTTTCCTTTTGATCTCCGTTCTCATCCCGTTCCGTTTTGCCTTCAAGTCTAACAATTTAATTTCCATGGCGGGTGATGACCCGCGGCGTGGGCGATCATGTATTCTAGCAGCTTACGCATTAGTTTTTATCCCTACGTTGTATCATTGGAGATATTTTAACGTTGTATCACGGTTAATTTTGTGACACATCTCCCCACTTGAAAACATGCCTACGGCAAGTTCCAAAACCAGTGATACACATAGATAAAATCTCTCCTTACGCCTGCCATTACTCTAATTTTGATCACAGGGGTGCCGACTGAGGAAATCTGCACCGACATTCAATTTGCCTGGGATATATTGGATACTAAACTGATAAGGTTGAAGCAATAAAGACCACCTCAGCAATCTTGCGTTTTCATGCTTAGCCTGAGATAAGAATACGAGTGGCTGATGATCCGTCTCGACCACAAAAGTCCTACCATACAGATAGATTTGAAACTTCTTTATTGCCCAGATTAACGCTAAACATTCTTTTTCGCTTGTGGAGTATCCTTGTTCCGCCTTATTCAATTTGCGGCTTGCATAAGCGACTGGTTTCAGTTCCCCATCAGGTGAAGATGATCTTTGCAACAAAGCCGCTCCGAGTCCTACATTACTTGCATCGGTTCTTAAGACAAAGTCCTGTGTCAAATTAGGTAGTTTGAGAATAGGCTTGCTAGTGAGTTTTTCCTTTAAGTCTTGGAACGCTAATTCACTTGCGCAGTCCAATTAATTTTATCTGGAAGTCCCTTGCGAGTCAGATCAGTCAGAGGAGCACAAATAGAGTTAAAATCTTTGATATATTTTTGATAAAATCCGCATAACGACACGAATGATCGCACATCCTTTTTTGTTTGTGGTCTAGGTGCTCTCTGCAGTTTTTCCAAGTTCTTGGGATCAGGGGTCATGCTACCCTGATATACAGTGTGTCCCAAGAATTCCAACTCTTTGCATCCATGGGTTATTCAGGGGATCCAACAATTTGCGCATCATCCTTGAAAATACACTCGGAGCATTTTTCAGTCCGAATGGTAGCATGTTGAATTCATAATGTCCATCCGAAGTGCTAAAAGCCAAATAAGGTCTCACTTCAGGCTTCACTGGGATCTGGTAATAGCCTTTACTAAGATCCACTTTTGAAAAGTATTTTGCCTTGTTCAGTCTGGCAAATAACTGTTTTGTGTCTGGTAATGGATCCACTTGTCCTTCGGTGACAGCATTCAGTTTCCTGTAATCTATGCACAGTCTGTGTTCCCCAAACGGTTTTCTCAACAATACGACACTAGAACTAAAAGATGATTCACTGTGTGAAATAATCCCCTCCTTCAACAAATAATCTATTTCTTCCTTCAATGCCTTCTCCTTCGCGAACGGAATAGAATAGGCTCTCATACAGATTGGGTTTGAGTCTACCAGTTTCACGTCATACTGTAGCAAATTTGTATGGCCTGGTTTATCTGTTAATACATCTGTATGTTCCTCCAGAACCTGTTGAACTCTCTCCCTCTGGTTTTTAGTCAGGTGCTTACTGACTTTTACCTGTGCTGCTGTTTCACAAGGATGTAATGGGTATTCATGTGAGGTGAGTGGTTCCTTTTGCATTTGGGTTGCGATAGCTAAGGTCAGTAAGGGGGTGCTTTCCTGGAGTGGTCTGTCCAGATACTTCTTTAACAGGTTTACATGATAAACTTTCTCCTTCCCCTTTTTGTCAATTTTATAGTTTGTTCTAGACACCTTCTCTAGAACCGTATATGGACCTTGCCATCCAATTTGTAATTTATTCTGGCTACCGGGTAGTAGAAGCAGCACCTTCTCTCCCACTGCCAGTTCTCTGTCCTTTGCCTTCCTATTAAAATATGCTGCATGTTTCTTCCTGGCTTGTTTCAAATTATCATTTGCCAGTTTCCATCCAGCTTTCAAACGAGTGGTCAGTTCGTTCACGTATTGATAAGATGAGGTAACAGTCTCTTCCGCCTTCTCATCTGTCCAGGTCCTTAATAGCGCTACATCTGGACCTTTAATTTATCATACGTATTTTTTCATGGAACCCGTCTGGTCCCGTCCATTAGAAGCACTATAGTGAGGACTTTTCTTCCTAGAATCATCACTCACAAATCGACCACTACCAATTTTTTTCTTGGGTTTGTCTCCCCACTTTAGATTGCTTATGAGAGATCTTCGCTCTTTTTTCTGTTCTTCCAGTTTATATAAGTCTGACCGAGGGATTGTCATCTTATCCTGGGTAAAATTTCTTCTTTGTACTCTTCGCATAGTGGCCATGTTAATCCATTCAAGTGAAGACTGGGTGTGAAAAGGGGGCTCCCATTGCACTTTGTCTCCTTGAGTATCATTAGTTTTCCTTCCAGGCCTAATTTTGCTCCGTGGCGTTTCTAGGTCCTGCACATATTTTCCCTTTGTGGGTGTTCCCTCATGAAATATGCCACATGCTTCTACAAAGTTTTCAATATCGACATTTACGTCGGGCCAATAGTATTTGCGAGCAACTTTTTGGCAGATGGTACCGACTTTTTCATGGTCCCCATCTTTTCCAACATGTAAGCTCCTTATTAAATTTGCCCTATATATCTTGGGAAGAACCAACTGTCCGTGACCAGTGGATCTAGTTCCTGTCTTCCTATATAGCAATCTGTTCTTCATAAAATATTCCCCCTTGCTCGGAGGTGTGTGGCATTTGGGCAATTTTTTAAAACATGGCTTGAGTGTCCTATCCTCAGCCTGCGCCTTCCTCATCTCCTCTGGATGAGCATTTATAGGTTCACCTTCTTCCTCCTTCTTCTGTGACCTGGTCTGCACTGTCGCCATTATCACAGGTCTCTCGGGATTCCCCAAGAAGACGTATCTACACCCCAATATCAGAGGGTAGATTGGTTCATCTATCACTGCTGCTCTGATTTCTCCTTCCACATAGCGAGTTTTCACCGTTATCCTTGCGATGGGAAGTGTCATGAGTGGTATGTCCTTAGTTGCCCCTTGTATTTCCACTGTTTCTGTGGTATACTGACTTGGGTCCACTAGGCTAGACTTCACATCTGAATCATAATCCAAACCTGTATCATAAAGGCACCTTATGGTGACCCCATTACAAATAACATCCTCACAAACTGGGGGGTGATAAGGTTCCTGCTGTCCCTTAGGATTAACTTTTAATCTTTGAGTCCCCGACTTCATTGCAGCAATGTTTGAAGGTTTCCTTCTACAAAATTCGGTGTTATGGTTATCTTTCTTGCACCATTTACACCATATTTTTCCTTGGTTAAACGGTTTTCTTTCATTGGATTTTTGGTCATTGAACTGTGAGTTTCTGTCTCGGTAGTCATTTCTTGGCCGTTCAAAGTTTGTCCTACCTTTATTTCCCTGCTCTCTATTATCAAATTTATTAAATTGCTGTGGAGCTTTAAAATTGTCTATGTGCTTCTTTTTAGCACCACTTACCTCTGCCTGGGCTGCCTGATACCTTTCAGCGACATTTAAAACCTCTCCCAATTTCTCTGCACCTTGTTCCATGAGAAATTTTCTCATGTCTGGAGCCATGGACTCTCTCAATTGCTCAATCATGATCATTTCTTTAAGATCTTGGGTCTTCCTCAGAGCAGTCCATTTCTCCAAATAGGTTTCCAGTCTGGCAGAGAATTGGTGGTATGTCTCCCCAGACAACAGTTTGGCATTTCTAAATTTCTTACGATAAAATTCCCCATTTTTTTTCGTACCTCAATAACAACGCCTGCTTTAACATGTCATAATTCTCCTGGTCTTCTCTGTTCATTTTTGCGAAGACTTCGTAAGAAGTACCTCTCAGTCCCTGTGATAGCTTTAAACTCCACCTCTCTCTCTCTCTAACCCATATGTAGTAGCTAATAACTCAAAACGTCCTAGGTACCCCTCTATGTCATCGTCTTTTTCAACAAAATGGTCTAAATGAAACCCCATAGCTGAGTTTGAGGCTCCCAGACTGGGCGTAGCATCTGAGGCAAAAGGGCTGGCACCATTTTCAGGAGCCTGGCCTTGTAGCTCCAGCTCCCTTAGTCATAATCCGTGCTCCCTCTGCAACCTTCTATCTTCTGCCTCCCTTTCGGCCTTTTTATCTTCTGCCTCCCTTTCGGCAGTCAACCTTTTATCTTCTGCCTCCCTTTGCTGTCGTTTGTCTTCTGCCTCAATCTGCAGCCTCTTAATTTCTTTTTCAGCGTCTAACCTCTTCTCTTCAGCCAACCTTTCAGACTCTAATTTTCTTTCAGCCTCTTTTTCTAATCTTCTTTCTTCCCGTTCAATATACTTATCACATTCAGCCGTTACATATTGAATTAAAATCTGACCATCCATTCCCATCTCCTTTGCCGTCAGCACAGCAGCTGATCTGTATTTTGCCAGCTCCGCCATACTTTTTAAACAAATCTAGCAATGTGCAAAATAAAATTTCCAACCACTAAAGTAATTCAAATTACTCTAGACTAAAATAATTCTAATTAATTAATTAACTACCACTGGCTGTGAAGATTCACCAACTTTTATTTTCAGGGACACTTTTAATTTTAAGGGACACTTTTAATTTTTATAATGTGTTCCCCTAATCTTATTCTCCCCCCAGGAGATCCTAATATACTTAATGGGCTAATTATCCCGCGACAAAGAGACCCCAATATATGTAGTGGATTGATGGTATTGTATGATGGTGATATTATTAAGTGTGATGCATGAGGTCAGCTGTGAAGGCTCCTGAGATAAAATGTAGCTGTGAATTGTCAGAAGGCCCTTCTTGCTACCACTACGACCTCACACCTATCTTTTTTACTAATGAATGTGGCTACGTTAAATGTCTAGGGTAATGATATGTAATGTGTTGTGGTAGTTTACATACACACACACAGATATTTACTAAGTCTAATAATATTACTAAAATGTTATAATACACTGAACTAACTCAAGTGTGTAAAATGTGGATAGTAATTTTCTTTAAATTTATTTGTTCTGAACCAAGGTTTTAATTTGGTCAGAACATATGAAAGGTTTTGCAATTATGAAAGAAATGCATGAATATTACATAATAAATGCAAGGTGTGTACATATGTATGTTACTAGACTAGTTAATATTACTACTGTTTATAGTTGTAATCTATTTGGGAGAACACTTAATGGATGTGCTGTTGGGGTGGCCTCATCACTCCCTGTCTATGGTGACTACACATTGTCCAGTTATTTGATGGAAATTTTATGGGTTTGTTAGGAAATAAGTTGAGTTGGTGAATTCTCAGCAGACCAGACGCTCACGTAGCTTGAAGGTGTAGCTCTGGTGCTGAGATCTGGTGGCCCCACCTCTCCGTGCTTGGGGGCAATATCAGAAGTCTGGTGGCCCCACCTCTCCGTGCTTGGGGGCAATATCAGAAGTCTGGTGGCCCCACCTCTCCGTGCTTGGGGGCTATAATAGGCTGCTCTGACAAAATGTTACTGCACGGGTCCACTCTTGTAATATTCAACAACTCATTTGACACCGCATTGGTGCCAACTGAAACTCACAGCTCTGCAATCAAAGTATTTGTCATGTGTCAGAATTCCATCCTCTAACCATTTCTGGACACAACACCACACAACAACAACACCATATAGACGGGTCAGATCTTTCTGACCAAACAACACATCTTACCAAGTTGGTTTCACATAGGATAAGTTCTCCCAGACTACAGATTCTGAAATATGTTCATTAGCTTCCTGCCATAGAATAGGATAGGTGATATGTTTCACTGATCTCAACACTTGATCTGTCCTTCCTAATCCTTGCTGGAGTTTATGTATTTTATTTGTCTCTAGACCCTGAACTGGGGCGGGGGGTCTAGAGCGAACCCTTACTTGTTGTAAGGAACTGATTATGCTATTGCAGTATCAAATCACTCGAAACCTTAAACAAATATTAAAATGTACAAAGAAATAATTTCGGTCTTACCAGAATTATGAATATAGTACACAGTTAAATAAATGCTAGCAAAACTCAGCTGAGCTGCTGGCCTTAGGATGGCGTCCCTCTAAATATTTCAATAGCTTCTGGGAATTACACCACTTAATAATTCACTGTGTCTACAAGGACAACTAATACTGAATGGCACAAAATGCGCGTCTGAGCGCCGATAATATATTCATCTATGGCCAATCACTGCCTTTTCTTTTTTCAAATTCAAATATCCTACCAAAAAGTCAGTTCAGTCATACCTCAGTCAAGTATGCCTTATTGTCTGTTGGTCCGTCCGTCTCTACTTGCGTTTCACACAAAAACACACTTGTTTTTTGAACCAACCCTGCCTTTCCCTACACAATTTTGCCTTTTAAAGTTATTTTTAGCCACAATTCACCATCCCACCCCGTCTCTTCATTCCAACTAGATTTTAGCACTTGCGTCTTCAAGGCCACAATTTTTTGAAAATTAGTGACATGTTTTATTTCAATGCAGACGCTCGCTGATATGAACAACACAGTCTTTTGTCAATATCTTTCTTATTATCTGTCCGTCTGTATAAATAAAAGCATATTATTTCACTGCTCAAGATGGGCCATCCGGCCAGCTAGGTTTTATATTCCTAACATTATTATTAAGAAAAGTTACTTTTCAAATATTTTCTAGAATCTTCTGGAATGCGTTCATCACTGCATTCAAATAAACGGACTAAGTTATCGCAAAAGCGTCCAAGAAATGACTGTGGCGTATAATATCCAAGGTCCCTTTTGTCGATTTCTTTACTTTATGTCAACTTGGGGAACGTGACTTTTTCCTCCTTTCCCCACCACTTGCGTCTTTTAGCCTCGCTAGTTTCAAGCACGCGTTCAGTCAGATTTTTCCTTTTGATCTCCGTTCTCATCCCGTTCTGTTTTGCCTTCATGTCTAACAATTTAATTTCCATGGCGGGTGATGACCCGCGGCGTGGGCGATCATGTATTCTAGCAGCTTAAGCATTAGTTTTTATCCCTACGTTGTATCATTGGAGATATTTTAACGTTGTGTCACGGTTAATTTTGTGACACTTGGCTTGACGATTTACTACTACACTTGGTTTGACGATTTACTACTACACTTGGTTTGACGATTTACTACTACACTTGGTTTGACGATTTACTACTACACTTGGTTTGACGATTTACTACTACACTTGGTTTGACGATTTACTACTACACACTTGGTTTGACGATTGACTACTACACTTGGTTTGACGATTGACTACTACACTTGGTTTGACGATTTATTACTACACTTGGTTTGACGATTTACTACTACACTTGGTTTGACGATTTACTACTACACTTGGTTTGACGATTTACTACTACACTTGGTTTGACGATTTGAAAACGTCACTTGGCATGCTGTGGCACTTTCCAACAAGGTTAACGGGAATCCAACTTCATGCTATGACTCTACCAACAACGTGGACGCGTGCATGGACATTTTCTGTAGAGACGTACTACATACTAACGTATAGAAACATACTATATACAAACTACATCAAGTTATAGTGATATATTCATTCACTGACACACAAAAATACCCACATTAGAGATGTGCAGCAGTGGTCGGATGATGAGCAGCACTTCCAGGGGCAATAGTAGGTGACCTTGCGGAAATTCCCACTGGAGTAACATAAAACGCTGGCGACTTCTGTAGATGAAAACAACGATAGGTACAGTCATCATAATTATCTCTGATACCATCATTGCTAGGACTGGCACAATTTACTTGTCCGTTAACTTATCTCAGTATTAGTACTTTTCTCAATCTTGTCCGTTGTAAATGTCATTTGGAAAATACCGTGCACAAACTATTTCCAATCCTGTAAAAATGCGCCATGATAAAGATTGCAAATTTGGAGGGAAAGGATGGGACTAATAACAAATTCTTTATATGGGCAATGAAGCTAATATTTATACACAGGACACATAGTTTCGTGACATACATAGACAATATGTACTGATTAGTCACGAAATAAATATTTATACAGAGGACGAACACAAATAGTTTTTTGACACACACAGACAGTAATTAGTAACGAAATAAATATGTATACAGTGGACAAATACTAATACTTACTTACTTAGTCGTTCCCCTTCTACCGTGAGGTGTAGAGGTTTGGAATAGAGAGCGCCAGACTATCCTATCGGCTGTCTTCCCCCTGACCTGGTTCCATTCTAGTCCTCGGTCCTTCAAAGATTGTCTAATGTTGTCCTCCCAGCGGACTCTGGGTCGTCATGGGGGTCTGGATCCCTGGCTCTTTGTTTCCTATGCTTGTCGTGGTAGCCGATCTTTCTCCCCATTCCCTGCCAGACATGGCCAAACCATCTTAGTTGGGACTGTTTCACTTGGTCTGTAGCGGATGGGATTTGGCCCCCCCAAAGGCCTTTGACGTATTCGTCTGGTGGGTCTTCGTGAGCTCCATGTCTCTTCTTGTTACTTCAATCAACCACCTTCCTCAGATACCTCATTTCTGTGGTTTGATCTGGCTTTTGTGGGTCCCTAGTCAATGCCTATGACTCGCATTATGTCAAGACTGGGTACATAGGTTTGAGCGGTATACAGCCATCTTTCGTTTTCTTACCAACCTTTCTCTTGCTGGAGAAACTCCCTCGATTTATGGCCTAAAGAAAGTCCCCAGCTTTTACTGTTATCGAGTGGCTAACATCTTTCTTTGATGCCCCCCTTTTCGGTCTTAATACTCCGAGGATATTTACAGTATTCGACCTGCTTTAGACACCTGTTCTCCCAGCTTAATGCTAATGTCTTCTTTTAATTACTCGTGATATCTCCCTTTTTTTTTGAGCTGCTTATGACCATCCCGAAAATTTCCAGCTCTTCCTTCGAGACTTGCAGGTTGGATTGGAGATGTGCCTCTGATTTAGCAATCAGGACAACATCATCAGCAAATGCCAGCTCTGAAATACAGACCTGTCTCATCTCCCATGTCCCTGAGTCATTCAGTTGCACACAGTTTGAAAATTTCACGAGTTCTTATAACATACTTCTGAATGTCTCAAATCACTAATTTACTGTACGTGTTACGGTATATGATATTAACGCCGTCTGCTAAAGGTTACCAGACGTGCAATTGTAAAAGGTTAAGGCATTTAATATATTGCGATAGAGGTTTCAATTTTGAACGCTTTAGACACGATCGATTATGACGTGTATAGAGTTGTTTAGGACACAGTCGGTAACTAAGAAACGCTACCCTTTTCACATTGACCGTCAAGCTGTTAAGACGCGTATGACTTTCCTTCCAATGTTGGGCATGGTATTGCCATACAGATATATTTTATGCAAGTACGGACATGGGTCAGTCCATTGCTATTACGAAGATTTGAAATGATTAAAGGTCAGTACGAAAGTGAAAATTAAGGAAGGATGAATTACAGTCCATAGTATTTGATTTTGCCAGACTCATAGACTCACTGTCGGCCGTTGGAAAACCCCAACCGCGCGTGCATACAGCTATGACAATCTGCATACAGTAATTTGATTATTGGACAAGGACTGATAGGATATCTACATATCTATGCCATATATTTTCAAGTTATAATATGTACCTTTGTGATCAACATGCATGAATCGTCTTGACGTGTAATCTGTATTAAATAATTGTGGACTCAATGGAACCGACTTGTCACATCAATCGTATTCCAAAGTTCAATAATAGATCCAAAACATCCACCCCTACATTCGAGAAAACTTACATAGAAGGCACGATACACGAACACTAAAGAAAATCCAGAATATAAAACAATGACCAGAATTTATAACTACGTTATTTACAATATATGGAACATTGTTCAGAGCTAACCAAACCACTACTTGCATGCAACACTCCACTTGCAACAGTGGTGTCCGGTGTCTGTGGGATCGGACAAAAAAATTTCGGAATGACTTTCGAATGAAATGTTTACGATCAAGTTACGATCACATGATGTGCTGAATTATGACCTATGACGCAGTACTCAGTCTAATGCCTAACAACGCGACGTCACTGAAATTCGTGTAGGTGAAACTATCGGAGAAAAACTGAAGTCGTTCTTTTAAGCCTAACCAAGGGAAAAATAAGTCATTTGAAGCAGACACAAGAAATGGACTAAAGGAGCAGGCAGTCAAGGGCATTAGCCTAGCTGTTGACGACCTATAGCAGTGACCGAAGCAACGGGAAAGATAAGTCTAGCTGTTTAAATTGTCGTCATTGCAAAACCGTAATACTGAGTCCATTTCGCTTTGATTAGGCATGTCTATGTATTTTCATGTATATATGTTAAATTTGTTTTCCATCGTATGTATTTGTTGTTAATTCGTGTGCCGGTTGGAGAGGGAACTGAAATCTCTGGGAATGTCGCGAACAGCTGACCACCTAGATTTCAGTCGTTCTTAGGGAACTTAAACGATCGCACTTTTGGAAGCCCATTGAGGTTGCCATTGGACAGTCTGTCCAAATTTGCTACCGTTTGACAATTTGCGTTAGCTGTACTGTCCCGTAGATAATTGGTGTATTTTATTCGTATTCAGTTAATAATTTTGTTCAGTTTCTGTACCATGTTCGTTTACTATTTCGTCCATTCTCCTCTGACTATCATTTATTTTATGATTATTAAATTTTCGTCCGTTATGAGTCCTGTGAGGTCCTTATTTTTCGTAGTATTCTTTTTTTTGTGTACTTTGAATATTAAGTTGACCTCGGGTCAGACCATGACCTTCATTTGGTCTGTGACATTTCCGCTTATTTTATTTAGTTCATAAATTCATTTTAATTGTGAAAATGTCTTGTTTGCGTCTTGACATTGTTTGTACCCTTTAGTTGCATCATTGCTTGTCTGTCCTCATGATATATATTTATATTACATTAATAATATGCTATTATATGCAATAATACACTTGTAATCTAATTTAATTAATTTTTTCTGAAATTTAAGGGTAATATGGGACATTGCATAATTATGCAGTGATAGTCCAAGAAAGTAGCACTACAATTTATCATAGATGCCTAGGGCATAATAATATAATATATATATTGACAAAATAAATAATCTTATAGCTACCTTTGAGGTAATAGACCCATTGTATATTATTTAATATACTTTTCTGGTACTAAGAGAGTGACTTAGTACATTGAACAATATCATTACTAGGAATTATACCCAACATTATTGGACATTGAAATTAATTGTGTGATATAATTACATTATATTTAACAGATATCATAACTATTTATGATATAGTATTATTTAGATACAATATTGTTACAAAATATTGTCTATTAGGTGAACTTAAACATTAAGTTCAATACTATTGTGATTACTTATATTGAATATTTCTAAGTTGAGTAAGTATAATAATTACTCTGAAGCTACTATTGACTATTTTAATCAGTAATTATCAATAATTACTACAGATAAAAGTCAAAATGCTTACTATAGACCATTTCGTTAAAATTGGCCGTGATTATGGCTACAAATCTCAAGAACTTCGTCAGTTTGCTGAATCAGAACTCGAAAAATATGAAAGAAAGGAAGAAGAGAAAAAAGGCTGCATTAAAGAAAGAGGAAGAGGAACAAAAGGCAGCATTAAAGAAAGAGGAAGAGGAACAAAAGGCAGCATTAAAGAAAGAGGAAGCAGAACTTGAGATGAAGCAAATTGCCAAGGAAAATAGGTTGAGAGAGATTGCTCAACGTGAAAGAGAAGAGCAAAGAGCAATCTCCAGGCAGGAAGAAGAGAATAAATTGAAACGAGAGGAAATTATTTTACAACAAGAAATGGAATTGGCGCGTATTAAATTGGAGACAGCAAGATTACAAGCACAAAATGCTGATGCAAACCAGAATAATAACGCACAAAATGGATCATCATCCAGCCAGCCTAAACACTTCTACAACTTTAAACTACCCATTTTCAACTTGAACGTCGACGACCTTTCATCGTTCCTGGCACGTTTTGAACAGACTTGCAAAACAAACCATTTGCCTGAAGAGTCATGGGTACTCAAGTTAAATGAATTCTTGGTTGGAGAACCACTGACAGCTTCTCAAAATGCTGACCCATCAATAGCTAATAACTACGGTGCTATTAAGTCCTTGCTTCTACGAAGATTTCACCTGGACGAGGAACACTGTAGGTTGAAATTTAAGGGAATTTTACCTGAATCTCCAAGGGATTTTGCAGGATTCATTGCGAATATACGCAATACATTGAACATAGGGTGTTGACTGGCAGAATTCAACAAATCATACTACAAATTAGTTGATTTACTACTACGAGATAAGGTATTATCTTCGTTAGCCAGCCATTTTTTTGCATATTTGAAGCAGCGTAAACCAAGTACTAAAGATGAGTTAGAAAAAATTTCTTTAAACTACTGTTCGGCACACCCGAATGCAACCATTTCTAACTCCTCATTAAGAGAACCTCTACCTGTGGCGTCTAATATGGCCTACAATCACAATAACAAACAAAGACATCACAGTGTAGACAGAAGCAGGTTCCAAAGAAATCACAATGTTAACTTTCAGAAGGGACATAATAATGATTTCAACAATAAAAATGAGTTCAACAGAGGTAGATCACGAGATAGAAATTATTCACCTCAAACAAACTACCACAATGGTCAACATAACACTCATTATAATCGATCACATACTCCCAATGATAATAGTAACTGGAAGGGTAATAATCATGGCTCGAGACATCGAGATAATAGTTACTATAGAGGACGACGAGATAATTCTAACAATTATACTCGGAATCGATCTCATTCTCGGGGATCATCTCATTACAACCATAATACAGGGGCGGCAGTTACAAATAATACTACCCCTATAGCTCAGGTTCCACTTGACAATAATACAACACAGTCTTCTGCTGCATGTTTTGCTATTAATTATAATGTGGCAAATAGTTGCCAGCAATGCAATCTTATTTTTCAGAAGGCGAAAGAAACAGTGCTTAACTGCGGACATATTATACCACAGGTAGGTCTTGCAGTCAACGATGGAACAGGCCTACTAATTTTTAACAGGGGATTAGTTAATGGATCCGTCGTCTCAGTATTGAGGGATTCGGGATCCACAACGATTGGTGTACGACAGTCGCTGGTACATCCCAGCTGTGCAACGGGGGAATATGTTCGTTGCATGACGTTTGGTGGAACAATAGAGTTTTACCCCACAGCTATTATTCATGTCAACACTCCTTTCTTCACAGGAAACGTAAAAGTATGTATGCTAAAAAAGCCTATAGCTGATTTGATGGTTGGTCGTATACACGGCAGTAAAGATTGTACTCCAGATGAGATTATAGAATGGGAGAAACATAACCTATGCACTGGAAACGCCGTCACGACTAGAGCACAGACTCAACTCATGGAGAAAGTTGATGATAATAAAATGGATGCAGACAACCAAGAGGAATTTGTAGTCAATTCACCTATTGACAGGGAAACATTTGCAACCAAACAAAAAGAGGATAAATCTTTAAAAATTTTTTTTACGTTGGTTGATAAAGTTGACAATCTATCCTCAGGTAATAATAACAAACATTGTTTTGTTATTAAAAATGGCATATTGATTAGATGTTTTCATGACAAATCACAAATGAAACAACAAGTTATGGTCCCATATACTTTCAGACGGTACATTCTTCAACATGCACATGACTCACATTGTGCTGGACATATGGGATATACTCGAACACGATCTCGAGTACTGTCTTCATTCTTTTGGCCAGGGGTGTCAAGAGATATTTCGCAGTATGTACGTTCCTGTACTACATGCCAAGAAGTGAAAGCACGTGGAGCTTTTCACACGGCGCCTATTCAGGCTTGCGATATCTCAGTGAGACCTTTTGACAAGATGGCAATAGACATTATTGGTCCATTGCTACCATCGGCCAGAGGACATAGATTCGTCCTTACGTGCATTGATTTGTGCACACGATGGCCGGAAGCTATCCCATTAAAGACCACCACTACCACAGATGTAGCTGATGCACTACATCTCATCTTTTCTAGAATAGGGTTTCCTAGAAAACTTTTATCAGACCATGGGTCACAGTTTATATCTGACACCATGAAGGAAGTCATGAAAACTTGGGACATTGATAGGAATTTAAGTAGTATTTATCATCCGATGAGTAATGGTGCGGTTGAAAGACTTAACCGTACACTTAAACAACTACTACATAAGGTTACTGCTAAGCACCCTCATGACTGGGACAGAGCACTCCCAGCTGTTCTATTTGCTTATCGGGAGGTACCGCATGAACAAACTGGCTTCTCTCCCTTTGAATTAGTTTTTGGTGCTCCCCCAAGAGGTCCTATGGGACTAATAAAAGACTTATTAATTGACGACGAGATGACTCAGGACACTCAGTCATCTTACGAGTACGTGATTAATCTTCGGAAGAACATTATTGAGTCTTGCCAGTTGGCAACAGCTTCTTCTGAGGCTGCAAAAGCTAAGGCTCGATCTCTACAAAATATGTCTCGACGATTACGCCAATTATTCCCAGGCGACGAGGCTTATGTGTTACTTCCTCACAATAACAATAAATTATTGATATCTTGGAATGGTCCTTACAAAGTCATTGATAAAATTTCCGACGTCGATTACGTCTTAGATATCAAGGGACACAAAAAGATATTTCATATTAACATGCTCAAGCAATTTCATACACGTCCTGAACACTTACAGTCAATTTTTCATGAACTAGATGACAACACAGTATCCACTTGTCATTATACTAACTTATCTGTCATCCAGGAAGAAGAATCTTCTTTTCCTGAGGTACAGTTACCGTTACCTGTACCAGTAGTTCAACCTACTGAATCTTGGCGGGATGTAACCATCTCTTCAACGGTTACACCGCAACAGCGTCTACAGATTGCTAATCTATTACAATCTTATCCAGATGTGTTGACCGACGTTCCGGGTCGCACATCGGCTATCAGTCATGACATTACTCTCAATGACGATACACCTATTCGTGTACATCCCTATTCTGTTCCTTTACATTTCCTTGCTAAAACTACTAAAGAACTTGAACAGATGTTGTCTCTGGGAATCATTGAGACTAGTAATTCGCCATTCTCTTCTCCATTAGTGATTGTCCGGAAGAAGGACAATAACATTAGACTATGTGTTGATTATAGAAAATTAAATGCTAAGACTATAGTTGACAGCGAACCACATCCACTTATCGACGACTTACTACCACGTCTATCCAACGCAACTATATTTAGTAAGATAGACTTAACTAAAGGTTATTGGCAGATACCACTGACCGAAAAGGCTAAGTACTACACCGCATTTTCCACGCCACAAGGTCTATACCAGTGGAATGTGATGCCTTTTGGGCTTGTTAATGCGCCAGCTACCTTCATTCGCCTGATGCGACAAATTTTATCAGGTAGACCAGACGTTATTACATATATTGACGACATATGCTTGTTTAGTTCGTCGTTTGAGGAACATGTTTCGGGACTTAGATATGTTTTTGACACTCTAAGGAATTATCATCTAACTGCTAAACCTACAAAGGTGCAAATCGCGTGTAATGAGATAACCTTTTTGGGACATATCATTGGATCGGGATATATCCGAACGTTACCTAGTACAGTCTCAAAAATTCTAAACATAGCAGTTCCTCAGACGAAGAAACAGGTCAGGAGTTTGTTAGGACTTGTTCAATATTACAGTAGATTCATACCAAACTTGTCATCCATCACGGCTGTATTGTCTTCATTGTTAAAAAAAGATATGCCGGTGAAGGTGACATGGACTGGTACATGCAATGAAACTTTCAACAAAATTATAAATTTGTTCTCACATGAACCAATTTTAAGACTTCCCGATGCTTCCAAAAGATTTTTCTTACGAACAGATGCTAGTAACTACGGCATTGGTGCATGCCTGCTCCAGAACCATGACGGCATTCTACACCCCACCTTATATATATCAAGAAAGCTGAAGCCGGCTGAAACAAAGTATTCCACAGTCGACAAGGAACTTTTGTCTGTGATCTGGGCAATAACGAAGCTGGAGAAATTCTTACTCGGTGCCCCCTTTACCATACAGACGGACCAACGTGCGGTCGCATCCTTGCGTCGATCCAACCACAAAAGCCAAAAAACTTGCCAGATATTCAATCATCCTACAGCCATTCGAGTTCTCCATTGAACACATACCTGGCACTGAAAATTGTGTGGCAGATGCGTTGTCACGTAATCCTATTGACGACGAATAATCAACATTGACACTCTTAAACTACATCAATCAGAACTACATTGGATTGAACGAAGTATCAACTATAAAGGAACTAACCTTGCCTTCAATTCAAACTTTATAAACACTATATGCATCACAGAATTGAACGACAAGACAATCAAGGTATATATACTTACATTCGAACTTCGTATAATATCCATACACGATATACGAATATCATTGAACAATCATGGAATAATATCTGACGACAAGTCGAACTTATTATCCTATGGACTCTTAATTCTTCGATGCAGTTATAAATGACATTTCTTTCCGACGTGGACATTTGAACACTTTTGCCTAAAAGAATTCATCAGGATCAAGACTACGGATGGATCATCATATCCTATACTAATTAATTAGTTAACTTAACTTCTTAATTGAATTATTATCAATAAAATGAAAAGTGAGAAAAAAATTAAATGAAAAAAAAAAAAAAAGAGAACGAAATACTAAAAAGAAGAAATTATGAAAAGAGAAAATAAATCTCACACAAGTATTAGATTAATAATTTTTTTTTATGTACCTATACATTATTTAGTTAGTTAAATTAGATAGTTATTATTCACTAACACTTAACACACACAATTAAGTTAAAACTTATATTCGAATTTCTTTCTATTTCTTCTCACTTAGTTTGTCTTTTCTTCTCTCATAACATCGCGTTACATTAGAATCTTAATAATTTAACTCTTAGTTTAATTAATTAATTTAATTTTAATTAGTCAAATTAATTCCTATATGACATACTAATACGACAGACCTTACTTTAATTTAATTTTATCATTCACTATTAACATTGGACATTTATTTAGTTGATATAATGACATGTATAATATTGATATATAATGTGATTTATGATTAGATGACTATGACAAATAGTTAGTTGACACGACCGCAACACGGTTCTACTCAGAACATCGTCGGCCATATGTCACAATTGTGTTAAATTTTTTTGAAAAATTGTTAAGTCGGATAGATATTGAAAAAAAATCTATCGATTTTTTTTTTTCCCCGGTGTACAGGGAATTGTTACGGTATATGATATTAACGCCGTCTGCTAAAGGTTACCAGACGTGCAATTGTAAAAGGTTAAGGCATTTAATATATTGCGATAGAGGTTTCAATTTTGAACGCTTTAGACACGATCGATTATGACGTGTATAGAGTTGTTTAGGACACAGTCGGTAACTAAGAAACGCTACCCTTTTCACATTGACCGTCAAGCTGTTAAGACGCGTATGACTCTCCTTCCAATGTTGGGCATGGTATTGCCATACAGATATATTTTATGCAAGTACGGACATGGGTCAGTCCATTGCTATTACGAAGATTTGAAATGATTAAAGGTCAGTACGAAGTGAAAATTAAGGAAGGATGAATTACAGTCCATAGTATTTGATTTTGCCAGACTCATAGACTCACTGTCGGCCGTTGGAAACCCCAACCGCGCGTGCATACAGCTATGACAATCTGCATACAGTAATTTGATTATTGGACAAGGACTGATAGGATATCTACATATCTATGCCATATATTTTCAAGTTATAATATGTACCTTTGTGATCAACATGCATGAATCGTCTTGACGTGTAATCTGTATTAAATAATTGTGGACTCAATGGAACCGACTTGTCACATCAATCGTATTCCAAGTCATTCAATTATTGTTCAGAATCTTCCACCCCTGCATTCGCGTAATCTTACATAGAAGGCACGATACACGATCACTCAAGAATATCAAGAAGATAAAACAATGGCCAGAATTTATAATTACTTTATTGACATTATATGGAACATTGTTCAGAGCTAACCAAACCACTACTTGCAACAGTCCCACTTGCAACAGTACGAAGAATTCGATTTTTATGTCTTGTTGTTGTTGTTGTTGTTTTTTGTTTGTTTTTTAATGTTTATTTTTATTTACTTTATTTTTAAATTTATTATTATTATTATTTTTTAAATTTTATTTTAAAAACGTACTTTAATTATGATGATTATTGCAAATGTAATATTACTTTTATAATGATAAATGCCTTAATTGTGCTTAAAATAAATGTGAGGATGAAAGGATATAGTATACATGACGAGAGAGAGAGAGAGAGAGAGAGAGAGAGAGAGAGAGAGAGAGAGAGGAAGGGCAGAATGTCAGACGGGCCTGCGTGCCCAATTCTTAACCTTTTGAAAATAAAGTTAGTTAGTTCGTTCGTTCGTTCGTTCCGGTACCCCACTGAATACTTTCTTGTTCTCTCCTTACATGCCTTGATGACATCGTCCATGTGGAGTATGAAAAGATAAGGTGACAGGATATCACCTTGTCTTACACCAGTGGTGGTCCTGAACTCTTCTGACTTATGGTTTGCTGTCCAAACATAATTTCTGCAAGACTTGTAGAAGCTCTGTATAGCATGAATCAGAGGTGCTGGAATGTTCTTCTTTGCCAAACAGTCCCAAAGTTTGCTCCAGGGGACCCTGCCAAACGCTTTTTCCAGATCTATGAAACAAAGATGGATCTCACTCTTATACTCAAAGGCCTTTTCACTCAGCTGTCTGAGTGTTAGGTCTTGAGTACTTCGGTTTGCTCGGAATCCGCATTGGACCTCATCCAATTGTGGCTCAGCTAGGCGTCGGAGTCTCTGCTCTAGGATTCTAGAGTAAATTTTACCAGGGACGCTGATAAGGGATATGCCTCTATGGTTTCCACACTGTCGATTGTCACCCTTTTTGAAAATTGGTATTATGATGGCAATCTCCCAATCCTTTGGTATGGTCTTGTTGCACCACGCTGCCTGTAGGACCCTTACGAGTAATAGGTCCCCTGATGCTCCCATGTACTTCACCATTTCTGATGTTATACCATAATGCCCTGCTGCTTTGCCCATCTTGATTTTCTCCAGTGCTGCCCTCAATTCTTCCATCTTTATGTTATATTCACCACCATTGGTTTCCTCTTCTGTGCTAGTGGTTATCATTTCTAATGCTTCACCATGCTCACCATCCAGGAGTTCTGAGAAATATTCTTTCCATCTTTCCATTACTTTCTTCGGGGCAGTAAGCAATTTGCCTTGCTTGTCCTTTATAGATTTGAGAGGGCATTGTTTTCCTTCCTCATGTTCTTTAGGGTCTTATAGAACAATTTCTAGTTTTTTTTGCGCATCTTTTTCTAGCTTTTCTCCAAATTCTTCCCAGGACTTCTGTTTTGCTGCCAGCACCTTGCTCTTTGCTTCTGTTCTGAGTGACACATATTCTCTATATTTCTCCATTTGTCCTGTTCTGCTTTTAGCTCCAAAGCATTGTTTCCATGTCATTTTCGTCTCTATTATTTTCTCTTTGACTTCTTCTGTCCACCAAGGTGTCCTCTTTCTCTTGTTTCCAAGTCGGACTTCACCACATGCTTCTGCAGCAGCTGTCTTTATGATGTCCTTGAATTTAATCCAGAGGGTTTCCAAGTGATCAGGTTGTTCTTCTGTGTTGCTCACCGATGCAGCAATAAGCACCTGATATCTGGTCTTAATTTCTGGCTCTCTCAGCTTGTAGGTCTTAATGCTCATTTCTCCCGTTCGTTTACTTAGTTTCTTGCGTGATGTTGGGCAGTTCCTAGGCCAGTTGTTCTTTTGATTGTAAGCAGGTAGTGATCACTTTCAATCGCTGGCCCCCTCCCGACTCTAGCATCCCGGACATATTTGAATGAGCTTCTCCTAACAATGGCATAGTCGATCACTGACTTCTCATTCTTTGTTGGTTCACATCTAGTGTATGCATGTATGCGCTTGTGGGGGAACTTTGTGTTTGTAATGATCAGATTCTGCTCATTGCAGATTCTAAGGAGTCGCTTTCCATTGTCATTGAGAGTATCTTCTCCATATCTTCCGATAACTCCATCCCATCTAGGATGGTCATTTCCAACTCTGGCATTGAAATCTCCGAGCATGATAATTTCATCTAAGCAGTCATCCACTGTCCTTTGAAGCAGCTCGAATAATTCCTCCTTGACCTCTGCTCTCTCATCCTCATTTGGCCCATACACTATGGCCAGGTTGACTATCGTTTCTCTTTCTTTTAGTTTTACAACCATAATGTGCTCCAAGACAAAGTTCCATCCCTTGATACAATCTTTTTGGTTTTTTCCCACAATGCAACCTACGCCCCCTTTAGCTCTTTTAGATGTGGGTACACCACTGTAGAGCAGCGTGTTGCCATAGAGATCCATAACCCCTTGTCCTTTTTTCTTTGTTTCCGTTATAGCCAGGATTTCTAGTTTTGCTTTCCTCATCTCTTCCACCAGCTCCTCGTTTTTCTCATTTATACTTCTTGTGTTCCAAGTTCCATAAGTCGTAGTCCGTTCCAGTTTGTCGTCTTTAGAATCAGTCCGGTTTTATCTCTTGTACTTCTCGTAATCAAAAGTTTAAAGCAAACATGTGATTGGCCTGTTGTGCCTTTGCATGGTGGAGGGGCTGCCTCCTTACGGCCTCCATGCAGGCCGCCCTCCTCCTTTTTCAGCCGGGCTTGGGACCGGCCTAGGCGGAGTTCAAATACTAATGCTTTCGTGAAATATACGACTTAGGATTGAGTGACCCAGGATTTAGTTCAGTATGTTGATAAGTCAGTAAGAAAAGACCAGGACAGGACAGAGAAGGCTGCTATTCGTGACGAGGGGAAGTTGTAAAGAGCAGAAAAGGAAAAGCAAAGGAAACACGTAGCCGAGGAAAGAAAAAATGATAGGGCATTCCAAGAAAAGAAAGAACAGGCCGAAAGAGCCCACGCAGAAAAGAAGAATCAGACCGACAGAGCCCACGAGATCCGACTGAAGGAACTAGAAAATGAAGGAAGGAGAACCGAATCTTGGCCCAGTGCTAGCAGCTCGGGAAGTTCCAAGGCAATGATGGGGGAAACATCTCTCATGCAGCGGCGCCTGGTGCAGCCTCTTTCCAACTAAATGTTTATTCAGAGGCTTCTGAAGAAATAGACATCTATATATCTAGATTTGAGTCTTTAACTGCCCCTATGGATTAGAGAGGGAGAAATACGACATGAAACTATCCCATAATCTGAGAGGATCAGCTTTTGATGGGTTTCTAAAGGTGCAAAACAACTTTGACATATTGAAGAAAGCTTTGTTCCTGCGTTTTCAGTTGAGAACAGAGACGTTTCGTAGCAAATTCCTTGAGGCTAAGAGGCAGAAGGATGAGTTATTTAGGCAATCCGCTACCAGGCTAGAAACATACCTGGAGAAATAGGGATCCCTCAGCATCTTCGATTAATCTTACGAAGGGCTGCAGTTTGTGGAGCAGTTCACGGACTAGTTCACCCATGACATGAGACAGTTCCTAGCGGAGCACGGGGGCGAAACTTTTGAGCAGATGGAGTTATTTGCCGATAGGTATCAAAGCGTCCAGGCAGAAATTAACCCTGTCAGGAAGCGCGGCCATGATAATCACCCCCGCAAAACAGATCGTCTATCCATGGATGTGCAAGCAGCGATCAACACACACACAAAACGGCACAGCGACCACAGGACAGCACCAGACAGATACAGAGTAATCAGGCACAGGGAACTGGAAGGCGATGGTGCAAATCGTGTAAAAATGAAACACATATCACATCGAACTGTAAGAGGCCGAAAACAGGCACTTATATTGTTGCATGCCTGCTAACAAGATCGACAGGGGAATATGATCTACCGACATGCCAACACAACCTCAGTCAGCCGCCTACCCGATAAAACGTAACAGCTGGTACTATACTTTAGTATGTTTATTTGACTCTGGATTTGAATACGAATCTCTAATCTCACTATCTTTGGTGAAGACCCACCAGTACACTGGGGAAACTGTAGAAATACAGGGGCCTTGGAAGAATATAGAGCCTATGATTCTTCCGGTTGCGGGAATTGAAGTTTCAACCCGTTTGTCCGGGAACAATCAAAGTCGAAGTGTTAGATGATTTAGTATATACTCTGATTTTAGGGAGGAAATATGTCTTCCTTGAGGATCCCTCACGTGACTCCAGGCCGACACAAGAGAAAGAGAACCCAGGACAAGCTCTAGCGGCCCATGAGCCGCCCTGAGTCTCTAACCAGCCCGAACATATTGGAGCTGAAGAAGGCACAAAGGGATGATAAAATCCTAAAGCCTTGTTTTAAAAGGTTGTATGGCAATAACTCCCAAGCTCCACAGGGAGCATATTATAGGGAGAAAGGGTTAGTATACAGACGGGTGGGAAACAAGAGATAATTAGTTGTCCTAATCTCCTATCGCATCCGCCTGATGCAACAAATCCATAAACCCCAGTCATAACCTCATCGAGATGCACGCACCATATTAAGGCATGTTTCCCTCGACTACTTCTGGCCGAGCATGCAACGCGACATTCGACAACATGTGAAAGATTGTTCTGTTTGCTATAGCCCAGGAAACAAGAATGGTGAAAACCATAATTTATCTACGAGCAAGGAGATGGAGCAGAGCACCCAATTCCCAAAAATGAAGGGCGCTGACAATTACCCACCACTTCTCCTCAGTATAGCAGAGCTGAAAAAAGCGCAGGCTGATGATGTCACCTTAGCGCCCCGCTCTGATCAACGTCATAGAATACTGACCCATACTTCGGCTGAAACATTCCACAAAGAAGATGGAGTCTCATATTGACGGACGAGACCTGGTGCCGGACAATTAGTCGTGCCACTCCCATTAAGATCTCATATTATGAAAGCTAGACATGTATTGCCTTCAGTGATACACATGTCAGTAGACAAGACGATGAGCAGTATAAACGCACATCACTTTTGGCAAGAACGAGGAGTGAACATAAAGAAGAACGTACAAAAGCTGTACTAACTGCCGGCCGAAAAAAAATCAGTCGAAGGAAAAGAGGAAAACTCTCAAAAAAAAAAAAAAAAAAAAAAAAAAAAAAAAAGGGGGGGGCGAACATGGCACAACAAAACCCAAGGAAACGTGAACGCCCTATATTTAGATATTAAATAAATATCTTAGGAAAGGGGTCTGGGACAGAATTGTCCGTTCTCTTTTCCTAGCATTCATGTTTATCGCCGATATTATTGCGCTACTTCTTATTTTCTGTACTTAATTATTTTTTATATTATCTTCGCTCAATTCTTGTCATGTCAGGACTTCAGCGGCCATCTTTTGTTGATTAGGCTAATCAATCACTTTCGTTAGAAACCATACTGTCACTTGAATCCGTAGAGTGAAATGTTGTAACACATTTACGAGCAGACTGTGTGTAGGAGAGACCGGGTAAATGAGATAAACATTTCTGGATTAGACGGATCGGAGAATAATTATCCATCTTGAAAGAGATTACGTGTGATAGATTAAGTAGTAGTGAGTGTAAACATAATCAATAATATTCGGAAGCTGGCAAACCATTTATGGTGAATTGTAAACAACGCATTTGTTTTTGTGTTTGTTACGCAGGAATTTTTTATCGAGATAAGGGAAAATCTGCGCATCTTACATGCTATTGTAAAAATACAACATTTCTGATAGCAGCCTTGTCATATAGTAGCAATCTGGATGTTGGCCGAATGTTGCCTTACAATTAAGTGCCTTGTGAGTTTACCGCACTGTGAAATTCAACTCGTCAAGAAGGCAGTCAGACAAGCCAGAATAAGAAATAGGATCATGATTCCACTTGGACCGGACAATGTGTTTGAGCATCTTGTGAATTAACACACGACAAATGTACTTTTATTAATACGGAAAGCCCGGAATCATAGGAACCTGAACACTAAGTCATAAGGGGTCTATTGTAAAGTAGCACCCCAGATAATGGGTAAGAGCATCTTAATCAAGTTGCCGAAACTATTTCACTGAGCCAGAAGTCTGTATTGCCCAAAAAGATAAATTGGGGTGAGTACATGTGAAAATTGCTTGTGGATGTCCAAGTCATACGAGGCTGGCAACTTCAGCATATAGGACGATGGTTTCATGAACCACTGCTGCAAGAGCTTGTGACTGCTTATTGCGGGTTTCACATAGAGAATCAAAAGCAGAGATAGTCCCAAATTCCATACGGAGCAGGGAATGGAGGATGATAGAACTGATGTACATACACTGGGATTAATATTAATGGTCAGAGCGGGTAAAGTTCTGAGACATACTCGTATGTGATTGTGTAATGAAAAAAGGAGGGGGGGTGGGGGACACTTGATTTTGTGTCAGGAAAACCAATACTCAGGAGGGTATTTGTTTCTCTCTTATTTCATGACACTAGGGGTAACTATGTATAGCGATATTAGTACATTGAAAAGTATTTTTTCTGAGGTTGTGATGTATTTTTTCTTTGCCCAGCGCTTGATTGTGCGCTAGGGGTAACTACGCATAGCGATATTATTAATTGATGTCTATTATAAGTTCATCATTGGTACTTTATAAGTTTATTAACTTGGTTATCATGCACATTATGTTATTTTTAAACAGTACCTAGTTATTTTTCTTTTGGTATAAATATGCATTGTTTAACTTATTGTTTACCATGATATATCATTTTCTGCTCATTCTTCTTGTACTTCATCTGGTCTTTTTACTTTTCACTTATGGTGTCATAGCTAGGCTATACTTGATATACTTCATATTTCTTTGAATTTGTTGATCTTCATGTGCTTATCTCATTATCTTTCTATACTTCATTGTTTTTTACTTTACACTTACTTCTATCCCTCTTTTGTTCTTTTTTGTTAACATGACTTAACATAGTGTAATCCTTGTGTGTAGATACTATGATTGCATCGACCTCAATTTTTATTTTTTTTGTTCGAAGTAATTTTTTTCAAAAAAAAAAAATGATCATAGCATTTTTGTTCTCCCGGGGGTCGGTGTAGTCTGTTAAGTCATATTTTAATTAAGGGGAGTTAAGTGTTAAAGACTGGAATGTACGGGTCGGTTTTTTGTACACGCTTGTAAACACGCTCTGTGTGATGAGAGAATTTATTATTTGAGGGGTGGAAGGCGGAGTAATGTTTAAACTGTCACCTGTCTAACGTTTACCATTTCGCTAGTGTGTTCTATAATATATTTTTGTGAAGGGAATTTAATAGCGATGGAATATATTTTCAGGCCATGGATTATACCGGCCATTATGATTATCATGATTCATTTTCTCTCTGATGGATATTGTTCTCATGGATGTTATTGCACTGAGAGAGTTGCTGATGTTTAATAAGAATTATGATGTTTTTTCCCTCTGATGGATATTGTTCCCATGGATGTTATTGCACTGAGAGAGTTGCTGATGTTTAATACGAATTATGATGTTGTTCCCGTTGATGGATAATTGATCCTGTGGACTATACTGATGTCTATTGATACTATGTGCTACAGCCATTTGCCACGTATTTTATACCCGTAGTAACCTGTGACAGTGTGTTGTTTCTGATGTCAACGTTTGCTGTGTCGTCAATAAACTGTTTAAAATGTTACAGCTGTTCCGAACATTTCCTGACTCCTATGTTTGCAGTTGTGTGTGATTTCAGTCTGTTCAGGTATGCCAGAACCCTTTAACATTCGCTTATGTTGTTATCTACATAGTCACACACCTGTCGGCCACCAGTAAGCCCGATTAGAGCTGATTGCCATTTATCAGCAAAATTATATATATATATATATATATATATATATATATATATATATATATATATATATATATATATATATATATATATATATATATATATATATATATATTAACATTGTCCAGCAATCCCGCCTGCAGAAGGTGTTACCGCAATTCCAGCGGTAACAGCCAGCTACTGTCTTTTGTTGATCATGTTTACACTCACAACTTCATAATCTATCACAGGTAATCTCTTTCAAGATGGATACTTCTTCTCCGTCAAGTCTGTCCGGGAAGGTTTACCCCATTTACCCAGTTTAGCCAACAATCAACAAACTGGTCAGGCAGAACTATTATCAGTTGACTATAATCGGCTGTGGCCAACCCAATGTTGTTTTCTCACTAATTCGGTCGATCCTACACACTGTCTGCTGTAGTAATAGTTCAGGTAAAAACTGCATTCAGTAAAGTGAAAAGTATTTAATCCGACAATTCTTAGTCAGTGGAAGTAAGAAAGAGAATTCTTCAGTGCTGTATAGAGTTCACGCTAACATAATGAATCGAGTCTTTCACAATTAGTAAACAAACATGCAAACCTTGGAGGTCAGAAAGATGCGGTCTTACTGAAGAATGTCCAGAATACCATGAATAGTTAAATAGAGTAATGAGGATGTCTTGAATGAAACCAGTCGACAAAGGAAGTTTACTACTCGAATTAGACGGAAGAAATTCACTTTTATTTGGTGTGTAACGAGAAAAACAAAGCTGGACAATATTGTGACACAAGGAAAGATTTAAGTCTCAGTCCTGACGCATGGATCCAAGTCATGAGCAATGACTGCAACCCACAAAAGTCAGACCCAAACCTCAGAAATGAGGTATCTGAGAAAGGTGGTTGAAGTAACAAGACGAGACATTGTCCGCAACCAAACGACACGTCAAGGCCTAAAAACCCAACCCCTGCAGACCTAAGTAGAACAGTCCCAACTAAGATGGTTTGGCCATGTCTGCAGAATGAGAGAAGATCGACTGCCATGGCAGGTATGGGAGGCTAAGAGCCAGGGATCCAGACCTTCAGGACCACCCACAGTCCGCTGGGAGGACAACATTAGACAATCTCTGAAGGACCAACGACTAGAATTGAACTAGGGCCAGGAGGACGACAGCCGATAGGATAGTATGGCGCTCTCTCTCTCTTCCAAACCTCTACACCTCACGGTAGAAGAGGGATGCCTAAGTAAGATACAGGAGGACAAAGAGATAAGATACTGGACAGTTTAACATCATTACTTGGAAATAGGTCAACAACAGAACTGGTGAATAGTACAGGAGACAGGAAGTTGTAAAAATACATGATAATCTACACCACCACCCTTGGTCCTTTAAGCAGATGAATACTCTAAAAAGAAATAATAGTCAAAAGAGGCAAGCAGACAGACCCACAGATAGATCTTTGGACAAACAGACAGAACATTGTACGGGCACTCTTGTAAATGGCACAGATCTGACAAATGTATAGGCATATACAGACATACCATAGGTTCAATAAGTCCTAACGCTTGGATAAAAAAAAGGATTTGCATGCAGAAACAATTCATATATTTACCTCGTATACATGCCGCGAACAGTAGAAAAATGAAAAGCAGTTTCGTCATCGGGTAGAATTGAATTGACTGTGACTACATAAATAACTAGATCGTCTCCTTGGGCTGGAATATTTCTGTAACCGTGAGAAATAACAGAGTAATAAAAGAACTAAAAATAAAGGGCATAGAAGGAAACGGTTATCCTGACTAACTAAATGACACTGACTTTATAATGTCCTACTGGTTCTCTAGAAATGTGGGATTAATTTTACGTGACACGAAAACCCAGACATTGGCTTTCCCTAAACATATGGGTTGCCGTGTCTTCAATATAATTGATTGTTTGTCTACCTCGCTTGTAGATCCATGATTATAGTTACGTGATTGAAATCTTAGATAACAAGTGTTTAATTTTTAATGCAGTAAATTATTCGCGACAGCATGAGGCTTCGAATATGCATACAGTTTTTGCACATTTAGCTGACGTTTTTCAATATAAGTATTAGTTTGTGATATGTCTTTACGAATGATATGGCAGACTAAATTCTTCTCAGCAGGACTGTGTAGTCGGAGTCGAAGTCGTGGAGTCGGTCATTTTCTAGTGGAGTCGGATTCAGAGTCGGTTAAAAAATGTCCCGACTCCGACTCCTAATTTTACGAGACTTTGAAATAACATTTTAAAGTAGTAGAACTCACAAAACCCCTATCATGTTACAGTACATCCATTTTTACATAATGTAGGAAAATTTCTGTTGCTTCTGATCATAAATAAAGTTTTTATAACAATTGGAAATGTGTTGGCACATTTAGAAAAATCACACACGAATTGAAAATAAACTTTATACACTGTCAATTTTCCCGGCATTGTTAAAATGAAACTATTATGCCTCATGGTGTTTGTCAAAGCAGTCATTTGTGTGCAGATGTGGATTACTTGTTATTTTGTATTACTGTATGAATGAACGAATAGTTTAAAGTATTGTCTACGAAAGCCACGTATTCATTTATTCACACACATGCCATACGTATACATATAACTCCATATAAGTGCAAAATTTTATGCCATATCGCTAGTTAAAAAACTGCTGTCGGTGTCAGAGTCGGACTTCTAAAATTTCCTGAGTCGGAACAATTTTTGGCAGACTCCACAAAACCTGCTTCTCAGTCTTAGGTCACATCTCTTGTTCAACTGGCTCTTGTGTGGTTCTTGTCATCACTTCCACATGGGTGATCTTTGTCGTAACGTTTTAAGCGTTCTCTTCTGCCCGTGCACAGATTTATGAAAGTCTGTAACTGTAAATGTTCTATTTTACTTATTTACTAACTGTTTTTACAAGTGTCGTGTGTGTGGTGAAATTACAGTGATGCAACGTTAAAATTCCTCCATTTATAAAGTAAACAGGTAAAATAACATGTAGGGATAAAAATATAGGTAAGATATGCCGATGCTTCTTCACCTACGCCAGCGTTTTCTAGCGCCATTGAAACTAACTAGTTAGAACATGCAGACTAAACGGACTATCCTTTTAGACGGGGTAGAAACGGAGATAAAAGAAAAAAATGTGACGGTCTGAACACGTGTTTGAATCTAAAGTCTAAAAGACGCAATTTGTAGTTTTTAAAGAAAAAATTACGCCACTAGTTGACACAATGTAAGGAATTGGAAGAAAAACGACCTTAGCTCTTGTTAGAAACAGACGTATCTTGGACGTTTTACGGTAATTAGTTGTTTTTAGTTTGAATATAGCGGCAAACGCCGTACACGAAGGTTCAAAAACAAATTTCAAAACTAACCTTGAAAAAAGTAGGTTTTTTTCTTAATAATAAGTTTAGGAGAATAAAAACTAGCTAGTTTGATAGCCCATCTTTTCTAGAGAAATAATATGCTTTTAATTACACAGACGGACAGATAACATGGAAGATATTGACGAAAGACTGTATTGTTCAATACAGACTAGCCAACAGTTATTTGTGCATATTTTCACTTAAGTTACATTTTGACGCGTCCTTGAGCATAACGCATAAAAACAAACTGCAGGTGGACTAGGGGCAGGGTAGGAGGATAGTAGCTAAAAATAACTTAGCATAGAATCTTAGAAGTAGGGGGAGACAAAATTTGTGTAGTTTTTTCTTGTAGTTTTGTCCAAAAACAAGTGTAATTTTGGGAAAAACCAAGTTGGGACGGACAGACCGACAGAAAAATACTACACACTAGACTGAGACTAGACCGAAATTGGACATTTGTAGTTTGAATATTTGAAAGGTTGAGGGGAAGTCCGCTGATTGGACAGAAGCTTTCATATTATAGAAAGAAAGACGACCGCTAGTGCCATTTTATAGAAGACTGTCCATTTACACAGTTCGTTAATGCAAGAGTGTGATTTCCAGGAAATATTAAATATTATCAGTGGGACGCCATAATCTAGCCAGCAGCTCAGCTGAGTTTTGCTAGTACAACGTAACTGTGTTTTCAATTTTGAATTGTGGTAAGGGAAAAAGCATTTACCTTTTTTATTTTAATATTTTGAGTGATTGATACTGCCATGCCATGAAAAATGATTACGACAAGTGAGTGCTTATTCTAGGTCCCCAGCAGCAGTCCAGGGCCTAGAGGCAAAACAAATAATATAGGAAAACATATCTAAGACTATGGAAGACAGATCTATATTTGAGATCAGTGGGAACATATTACCCACCTTATTGGATGGAAGAGGAAACTATTGAACATATTTTGGATGCAATGCAGTCATGGGAAACTAGTACTATTTGATACCACCTGGGTGAGATGTGCTGAGTTGGTCAGAGAGATCTGACCCGATCTTTGTAAGGTTTTTTTCGTTGTTATGTGTAAAAATTGGTGCAGTAGGCAGTGTGTTGACCATGGCACAAATTTTGGTTTCAGAGTTTCTGGTCTGGCACTACGCTAGTGTCAGATGCTTTGTAGAAGTCCAAGTTTGGATGCCTAAGAAGCGTACCATTTCACGCCAGCTACTGTGAGGAGTGGGCCACTTGAATTCTTTACTGCATCGTCACAGGCCAGATAAGTGAAAACCTGGCCTGCTGTGGATTCATCAAAACTTGTCCAAAAATAAATAAATAAATAAAATCCTGTTGTACAAACACTAAACCTCAGTCCATATTTCAAAGACAATGAACATTATAAACAGAGATTGGGCATGATGAAACCAACCCGACTAGACATCCAGTGCTAGTTTTCCAAAGACACTGTAGTTAGTATTAATATTAACCAATGTAACAACATATTTATGTATAAAATTTTCATTTGATTATTCAATATATATATACACTTTTATTGATAAATACATATTGTTTCATACGTCCTGACCAGAAGAAACATTTGGTTCAGGACTAAATAAATTCAAAAAATTGTAAAATCTAAACTTCTAAAGACAGTGTTAGTTGATTTGATCATAGAGCTTATTATTATTATTATTAGACTTAGTGTTTACATGTGACCTCTACACCTCACGGTAGAAGGGGAACGACTAAGTAAGTAGTAAGTAAGTTTACATGTGTGTGTCTGTGTATTCAATTACCTACACATCACATTTCATTACCCTAGACATTAAACGTAGCTAACATACATAATAGTAGAATAAGTCTGATTGAGGTCATAAGTGGTAGCGGAAAGGCATTCTGTACTCACTAAACTTTTACCTTCAGGAGCCTTCACAGCTGACCTCATCCAGTACACTAGGTAACATAACAACCACGCAATAACATCAAAAACCACTACAGTGTAGTAGACACATTTTGCTCTTTCTTAATCACGACTTGTATTTAAGGTGTAACTTTACACGCCTTTGATTTATTCCACACCTTACGCTATCTTTCGGAACACGCCTGGCTTCATCAAAATCTTGGGAAACCCACATAGCTATAGAACTAATTCTTTTGATACATAGTCCCCCGGTTAAACAACGCGAGTAATTCCACATTGAGTATTGTTTACTTTGGGAGACGCTCTGCTTGGCAATAGAGAGAACTCTTTTCATTGCTAATCCACAGTTTAAAAAAAACCTGAGTCGTACCACACTGGGACAATGGCGCTGGCGCAGCCGATGGACAACAAAGGACTCGTGACGTGACACGCAGAATGTGGATAATGAATAGAGAGATTAAAAGATTGCACGCGGAGAATGACACGGGAAGCAACCAAAAGACAGAAAGCTTTGTGATAGAGGAAGCGTGGGTTTCTGCATTAGCCAGCCAGTCATCAAACACCTGTTTGCACATGCAGCAGGGCATTGAAAGTTTGTTGCGAGAGCCCACCCCTTATTTAGCCAGTAACATGCACAGGGGACAAGAGAGAGAACGAACGAACGAACGAACTTTATTTTCGAAGGGTAAAGAATTTGGCGCGCAGGCCCGTCTAACATTCTGCCCTTCCACTCTCATTAATCTTGCATACTATATCCTTTCATTCCCACATGATGCTTTAAGCATTAATTTAAAGGCATGCAACATTGATTAGGCGACCAGATGGACTCTTGGCGATTGGTTTGTGGACGGAATTAGACGATTTCTGACACACTGGATACCCAAGCATATAGTGAGAAGTTCGCCAGGACGGGAGTACTGAGTTTTCAATATCGTGGCAGAGGCGATTTTTCCAAAGCATAGCCGGTTATAATATATTATTCTTGTGTGGATTTTTAATTCATACCTTTGGAGCTTATAGTGTTTTTAAAGAATTTGCAAAGGGAAAAATACGTTTGTAAATATTATAAAAATTATTTTCTTATTCATTAGTTAAAATTAGTTTCTTGCACTTAGCCTCATAGCAGCTAAATGTGCGGAAGACAGTTTTTTCAATTAATTCTACTAGTAAATGATTAATTAAATCAAACGAGTATTCCTCTAGAACGATAGGAAGTAATTGATAGTTCATAATTCACCTTCATCTATATTGTTAGCTCGTCCTTACAGACTTACATGTGCACGCACTCCCATGCGCAATATATTTAACCTTGACCAGGTGTGCCTCATGTCATCCATAATTACTAGAGAATTAAAATAAGAGAGATAAGTGGTGAGGATTTTTATAAAAGAAAGTCAACCATTGATATTAGATGTGAAACTTACGAAGTCACTTTGGGTGTCTTCAGCCCAACAAAAGTATGAGTCTACCCCATATGTGTTTGGCGTCTATCCGGGAACTCCGCCCATGCCGGTCCCAAGCCCGGATGAAAAAGGAGGAGGGCGGCCTGCATGGAGGCCGTAAGGAGGCAGCCCCTCCACCATGCAAAGGCACAACAGGCCAATCACCTGTTTGTCTTAAACTATGATTACGAGAAATACAAGAGAGAAAGCCGGACTGATTCTAAAGGCGACGAACTGGAACGGACTACGGACTACGACTTATGGAACTTGGAACACAAGAAGTATAAATGGGAAGGAAGAGGAGCTGGTGGAAGAGATGAGGAAAGCAAAACTAGAAATCCTGGCTATAACAGAAACGAAGAAAAAAGGACAAGGAGTCATGGATCTCGATGGCAACACGTTGCTCTACAGTGGTGTACCCATATCTGAGGGAGCTAAAGGGGGCGTGGGTTGCATTGTGGCCCAAAATCAAAAAGATAGTATCAAGGGATGGAACTTTGTCTCGGAGCGCATTATGGTTGTAAAACTAAAAGAAGGAGAAACCATAGTCAACCTGGTCATAGTGTATGGGCCAAATGAGGATGAGAGAGCAGAGGTCAAGGAGGAATTCTTCGAGCTGCTTCAAAGGACAGTGGATGACTGCCTAGATGAAGTTATCATGCTCGGAGATTTTAATGCCAGAGTTGGAAATGACCATGCTAGATGGGGTGGCGTTATCGGAAGATATGGAGAAGATACTCTCAATGACAATGGAAAGCGACTCCTTAGATTCTGCAGTGAGCAGAATCTGATCATTACAAACACAAAGTTCCCCCATAAGCGCATACATGCATACACTAGATGTGAACCAACCAAGAATGAGAGGTCAGTGATCGACTATGCCATTGTTCGGAGAAGCTCATTCAGATATGTCCGAGATGCAAGAGTCTGGAGGGGGCCAGAGATTGGAAGTGATCACTACCTGCTAACAATCAAACGAGCAACTGAAAGAGTTGCTCAGCCTAGGAACTGCCCAACATCACGCAAGAAACCAAGTAAACGAGCAGGAGAAATGAGCATTAGGACCTACAAGCTGAGAGAGCCAGAAATTAAGACCAGATATCAGGGGCTTATTGCTACAGCGGTGAGCAACACAGGGGGGCGGCCTGATGACTTGGAAACCCTCTGGAATAAATTCAAGGATATCATGGGGACAGCTGCTGCGGAGGCGTGCGGTGAAGTCCGGCTTGGGAACCAGAGAAAGAGGACACCTTGGTGGACAGAGGAAGTCAGAGAGAGAGTGGGAGAGAGGGGAATGGCGTGGAAACAATGCTTGGGAGCTAGGGACACAACAGGACAGATGGAGGGATATGGGGAATATGTGATACTCGGAACGGAAGCAGAGAACAAAGTGCTGGCGGCGGAACAGAGGTCCTGGGAAGAATTTGGAGAAAGGCTGGAGAGGGATGCACGGGAAAACCAGAGATTGTTCTATGGGACCCTGGGGAACATGGGGGGGGAGAGGCAGTGCCCTCTCGGGTTTATAAAGGACAGGCAAGGCGGGTTGCTTACTGCCCCGAGGGGGGTGGTGGAGAGATGGAAAGAGTATTTCTCAGGGCTCCTGGATGGTGAGCATGGTGGGGCAACAGGGGTGATAACCACTGGCACAGAGGAGAGGGCCAATGATGGTGGGGATGGCATGGGGATGGAAGAGCTGAGGGCAGCGCTGGAGAGGATCGGGATGGGCGGGGCGGCGGGGCATGGTGGTGTAACACCGGAGATGGTTGGGTGCATGGGAGCATCGGGCGACCTGTTACTCTTAGAGGTCCTACAGGCAGCGTGGTGCAACAAGACCATGCCGGGGGATTGGGAGATTGCCATCGTGGCACCAATTTTCAAAAAGGGTGACGGTCGACAGTGTGGAAACCATAGAGGCATGTCCCTTCTCAGTGTCCCTGGTAAAATCTACTCTGGAATCCTGGGGCAGGGACTCCGACGCCTAGCTGAGCCACAGTTGGATGGGGTCCAGTGCGGATTCCGAGCAGGCCGGGGTGCTCAAGACCTGGTCTTCGCACTCAGACGGCTGAGTGGGAAGGCCCTTGGGTGTAGGGGTGAGATCCATCTTTGTTTCATAGGTCTGGAGAAGGCGTTTGACAGAGTCCCCTGGGGCAGGCTTTGGGACTGTTTGGCAAGGGGGAATGTTCCAGCACCTCTGGTTCATGCTGTGCAGAGCTTCTGCAGGTCTTGCGGAAATTGTGTGAGGACAGCAGACCGTGAGTCGGAAGAGTTCAGGACCACCACTGGTGTGGGACAAGGTGATGTCCTGTCACCTTATCTTTTCATACTCCTCATGGACGATGTCATCGGGGCATGTGGGGAGAGAACAGGAGGGTATTCAGTGGGGTACTGGAAGATGAGACAGGTCTGTGTTTCGGAGCTGGCATTTGCTGATGATGTTGCCCTGATTGCTAAATCAGAGGCACATCTCCAATCCAACCTGCGGGTCTGGAGGGGGGGGCTGGGGAGGAGAGGGATGGTCATGGGCAGCTCTAGAACAAAATCCATGGTGATATCACGAGAAGAAAGAAAACATCAGATTAAGTTGGGAGAACAGGTCCTGGAGCAGGTCGACCACTTTAAATATCTCGGAGCTATTGTAGACCGAGGGGGAGGCATCAGGGAAGAGTTGGCCACTCGAAAAGCAGCGGCTGGGAGACTTTTTCGGGCCATAAATCGTGGATTCCTCAGCAAGAAAGAGGTTGGTAAGAAAACGAAGATGGCTGTATACCGCTCCACCTGTGTCCCAGTTTTGACATATGGATGCGAGTCGTGGGCAATGACTACAACCCACAAAAGCCAGATCCAAACCTCAGAAATGAGGTATCTGAGGAAAGTGGTTGAAGTAACAAGAAGAGACATGGTCCGCAACCAGACGATACGTCAAGGCCTGAAATCCCACCCGCTGCAGACCCAAATAGAACAGTCCCAACTAAGATGGTTTGGCCATGTCTGCAGAATGGGAGAAGATCGGCTACCACGACAAGCATGGGAAACAAAGAGCCAGGGATCCAGACCTCCAGGACGACCCAGAGTTCGCTGGGAGGACAACATTAGACAATCTTTGAAGGACCGAGGACTAGAATGGAACCAGGCCAGGAAGAAGACAGCTGATAGAATGGTCTGGCGCTCTCTCTTCCAAACCTCTACACCTCACGGTAGAAGGGGAACGACTAAGTAAGTAAGTAAGTCTATCCGGGAAGAAGCTAGCCAAGTCTAAGTCCGAGTAGCAGATTTCACAACTTAGGATATCCTTCACTTCCTAGGTGACAAGGAAGATTTCTCGCCAACGTTTTACACGGTGGTTGCGCAGCATTTTATTTACCTGCTTATCAAGTGCTCACTGGTTGATTCGCATATACAGCTAGCACGTTCAACTCACTCCAAAGCATATTTTATGAATCAGGATTCCATATTTACAAGTTGAGTCGCATATACATTTATCAATTTTAACTCATTCCACAGCATATTTTATGAGTCAAGAGTACATAATCAAGTTGACGAGTCTACAATCCAAGATCATTTCGTGAAGAGCTCCAGTCTAGCCAGTGCTTTTCAGAGATCAGACAGCAGATCTTTTTCTGCGACAGCTGTAAACGGGTTATCATTGCCAAAACGATTGAAGGACTGTATATCGTCAAAGTTCTCATTACTGCAAAAGTTTTCATCAGTACATCCTCGTCTTGGAGATAACCTACACAACGTACCATACACCTAAATTGGACAGTCTATACATACCCGTGAATCATCATACAGTGGAGGAGCATTAAGCGACGCATAGACAGTGTAGATTGGACATCAGTGTTGTAACACTCAAAATATCACATCATCATTCACTCTTCACAAAGTTTCATTCTCATAGTTGACTAACTACAATATTTATATCTCATGTGTGTGTGTTTTGTGTGAATTGTCTTCACCATCATCACGTTGTAATTACTACTAACCCCATATGTGTAGATATTTAATTAATAAACTCAATAATCGGTTGATCATTATCTAGGTCGTTAATGTATCACTCGTGCTGCCGGTGTTAATTTAAGTAAAATTCTACATTTAGATGAGGTTGGGAGCTTTTTCTTTCTCGAGATGTAAGGGCAGAAGCTACGTTCGTGGAGGAATAGAACACTTTCCATAACTGACTACAAAACGCTTTCTAGTGGAGAGTATTTGCATTCTCTTTTTCTTGTCCTTATCTTGAATAGATTTCTTTCTTTCTTAACGAGCCAATTTCTGGACAAGCTGTTGCGTCCTTTTTGGGTCCTTAACAGTATTAAAGTAGTCATAGGTCCTACTTCTGTTAAGAGGGTACGCATCAACAAATGTGGTAAGAATATATTTATATTTAAATTCATCGCGCACGGAAACGCACATATTTGTGCGCTAGGATTTTTGCGTCTTGTTGCTAAACGTTAGATGACGTAGTGACCTCAGTGAGAGAGGTAATGGCTGGTATACAAGTCAGACATTGGTCTGTTTGTTTGTGCCCCATGTTGGGGGTAAGCTTCAAGTGATTACTATTTGATATGGCCTTCCAAGTGGAAGCCATCGCCGTGTAGTTCTCACAGTAAGTCTTTTCATTGAAGTAAATGAAGATAAATATTTATGCAGTTTTTAACCATGTTGGAATCTAGTCAGAATATTCAATTAGAGTGTACTGAAATGGATCAACTATGAAGTAAGGTCAGTAGAGCCAGCCTAGTATTGTTCAAGTGCGTGCCGCTTGAAATAACTGTATTTCCAAAACGTGAATACATAAGATAAAGTATATTTCCGCCGTCCTATCGGATTACGGCAGATAATGAGAGGTCAATTGAATTCAGGACTTAAGGATTTATAAAATGCATTATTTACCATGACGCCTCAATTATGATGATCGAAGATTATATGTATATTATTTACGAGGCCAGTTTAAAGATGGGATTTTCTGTGATGTCTGATATACCTCATGACCATAAGATGTACGTCTGCCCTTGAAAGGTCAACCGTTATAAAGTATAAAGTTATATGTGGATCAAGCTCATGAATGTAAATGGCCTGATCATCCATGGACATAGATACGCTAACTAAGATGTCCTGAGATTATAAGATGAACTGTTGTCATGTTGCCTATGATTATGTTTATGATCGTCTGTTTTACGTCCGTAAGAAAAAGTGATGTCTATTGTGAGGATCGGATTTCAAGATGAATCTTTTGACAGTTCCAAGTTCGTTTATATTAACCTTGGCCCACGTTTTTTCGGCCCACGATAATTACATTCGCGTTCTTTAAATTTGTCGGCCATATGTAAGCCCGACCGAAGCTGATTGTAATTTAAGTCAGCCTTTCAAGAGTAAAAGCACGATTACAGTTAAAGACCATTTGGATCTGAAAAAAAAACAGCCTTTACACACCTTCTTGATAAAATTACATGGGCAATCCCCAGCGACAACTGCTGTTGTAGTTGCACCTATATAAACTTACGACAACAAAACAGACTTATTAGTTATATGGCGAGTGGGTGCGCTTAGATGATGGTCTAGACAACAATGATGATTATTTACTCCAGTAAAATTTCTGAGAATACGTGTGGCGGGTGTCTCCCCTGTTCTGCAGTAGTGGGTCCAACAATGACCAGTATTCGAGTAAAGGAATGAGTTTTTACAAGATTATTTTTGGCAAAATATAAAGAGAAGAATAGTGTTCAAGATTAACGCTTATCAGAGATATAAAGAGAAGAATAGTGTTCAAGATTAACGCTTATCAGAGATATAAAGAGAAGAATAGTGTTCAAGATTAACGCTTATCAGAGATATAAAGAGAAGAATAGTGTTCAAGATTAACGCTTATCAGAGATATAAAGAGAAGAATAGTGTTCAATATTAACGCTTATCAGAGATATAAAGCGAAGAATAGTGTTCAAGATTAACGCTTATCAGAGATATAAATAAAAAAATTATGCTTATATTTCAGGGAGTTTCACATTGATTTCAAAATGGCGAGTATAACAACTGAGTCATCTAAGTTTGTTATAAATTCTGTATTCTCTGCACACTTCTTGTGAGAAATGTTACTTTTGACTTTATGAGCGCCCAGCTGAAGATGATTCAGCAAAATAGTTATTGTATGTTTAGCTCTGCATATTGTATTTTTTAAAATTATTCATACGGATGCAGACATCAAAGTCACTCAATAATTTGTAGACTCAACTCTAGATTTATGTTTACATAAATACAAGAGATTTAATTAAGGAATATGTTATCAACAGGGTTAAAAGAATGAAAATTGCTTTTTTCAAAACAAACTGTTAAATTTATTTTCACAGGAAGATCTTAATTGAAAGTGGATAACAAATTAAAGCATCCATATGCTGGGCCAGTATTTTACTTAACTGGCGGTGTGGGGTCAGTTGGATTCTGGTTCAGTCACTGCTGGTTCCTCGTGGAGTTTTGACTGTACCTTCTCTTCAAGAGTCGAATATTTTGGCAGCAGCATATCCTTGCTGCAAAGCCGGGGTAATTGCTCAGTTTGCCTCTTCAAATATCCTCAAGACCCGTCTGTTGTAGGTGTCTAACGTTGACTTCTGGCAACTAGTACTAAACCCTTGGAGGAAACAAATACCTCTTTTAAGCCTCATGTCTCCTGGTACAAACATCAGGCGACCTCCGCTTCCTTCCAACATTTAATCTTCCTCAGAATTTTGCCCGATACCCCTGAACATTAAATTTCAACCCATCGAGTCAGATTAAAGTGATGTAGGAGAGCGGAAGAGTGCACATTCCTTCTTTACATATATATAAATATACATATAAAACTGAATTTAAAAGGTGGGCATAATAAATATATACACCATGATGTTATCATCATCCACTCCCTGCATATGATGAGGCTGCCAGCCTCATATGCAACTTACATCAATAAGTAATTCATACATGTCAAAATGCAAATAATAATTACCAAAATTTACATGCTACAACTTACCCCAATAAATTGGATGAATTATAATGATATAACATTGATGTAGAGAAAGGCCAAACATTCGTCGTGCGCCGGTTTAAGGTGCAGTCGTCCCTCAAGTGGTTTGGTTCACTTGCTTAAGTAGATTCCTAACTGTTAACACAGCAGGACGGTCCATGGACTGGTGGCACTCAGTACTATTTTTGAAGATTCGTCCTTTCTAATTTTTGAAAGTACTTCTACTGTTGTTGCCTGTCCTATAATGGAATTCTTATTTCTGGCTATAAACGCTTTGAACAATTATTTTGGGGTTTTAGTGCATTAAAAACGAGTGTTTAAAATTTTTTTTTCATATTTTTTATTTCTCTCCAAGAAACCTGATTTTCTACACTCTCCTGGTGCTTCTCACACCCTTGACCTATATATCCAGAGCAACTTTAATTACATACAGCAGCTCCGCTCACAATGCCTGCTTTATTCTAATATTATTTCTGCCAAGTCATTCGCTCTCTACCAAATTTGCTATAGTGATGACATGGTCATTAAGCTTGTTGATAAGGGAGGAGAAATCTTTGTTTGACGCAAGGACATGCACCTGCAAGAAAGTAACAGTCAATCGACCAACAGTTCCTTCTACCAATGATGTCACGGTCTTCAGCAATCTTCAAGTTTGCAATACTATTTATCAGCCCATCACCAATAAGCTACTTTCTTGTGCATTTCATCTTCAGATTCTTGATAGTCTGTATTCTACACGCTTCCCAAAAGTTTGTACTTAGCAACTAAAGCAGATTAACTGTATCGGTCTGTGCCTGCCCCAGTGACTACATCTCAGATTTCCGTATCAGCATCTTCCGTATCAGCATCTTCCGTATCAGCATCTTCCGTGTCAGCATCTTCCAGCTCATTGTTGAGAATCTTCCTTCCCTCTTAAAAAACAGAAACTGTAGTCTCAGAACATTCTCGTCTCTTCAGCTCTCCACAAACTGTCTATATCGCCTTTTCTTGTTAGACATACGTTCTCTGTACACTTCTATTCCCCACTCTACCGGTCTCCGAGCTCTCTGATTCTTTCTTGACCAACGCACAAATCACTCTTTAACCAAAGACACTCTCCTCCGTCTTGCTGAACTGGTTCTTGACCTCAATTTCTCTGAGTTCAATTGACAGCGACTAAATCAGTTGTATTGCCGTGAGCACGAAAAAAAGGTCGTAGTTAAGCTTGCCTCTTAAAGGGCTTTTTTGAGCATCAGGTGAGACAACACTACTCAGGTCCTTGGCCTATGATACATCGATGACGGCATAGGTCTCACCAATATGTCAGAGGCTGATGTATCTCGCTTCATCGACTTGTAAACTACTTCCACACAGCCATCAAGTTCACCTTTCACATCTTCACTGTATCTGTCAACTTATTTGACATAACAGTCACTATCATTCCCTCTAGCCTCAACACTTCTGGGAACCACACGTTCATTAATGCTACAACTACCTTTTGCTTACATCTTCTCATCCTAGGGCGTATCGTAACTCCCTATCATTTGTCCACCTTATCCGTTAGACGATGATAGCTTTGAATGCCGAGCGAACGAGGGTCAGACTTTTTCAGAATCAAAGGTTATCCTGACATGGTCCTCACCTCTGCCTTACAACGCATTCTATTAACTCTCGTCATGAGGTCCTCAACCCCGACATCACACTACTTCGCATAGAGTTAAAGTAATTTTGGCCTAAAATTCCAACAGCACTGCAGTTAAGAAAATCATATTTCGCCACTCGTCAAAATCCACCCATCCATCCATCTATCCATCCATCCATAAACACATCAACCTATCATCAATATATATCTGTCTGTCTATCTATTTACCCATTATTCGAACATCTAGTGTATCTATATACATATTTCTCCACTTGCCTCTTTTCCGTGCTGATTCTGCGACCCATCTGACTACTTAGTATATCTGTATCCGATGGCTTATAGATATAACAAGAGCTTAAGGGACCTCCTTGTTCACAGCCAATTTACTACAGTGGATGCTAGCCACTTTGGCATACAACATTGTAACCGGACATGATGCAAGACATGCCAGTATGTCATTCAAACACGCACAGTGTCATTTTCTGAGGCAACATCCACGATCACGAACATCTTCATATTCGAGTCACGCAACGTCATGTACAGTAACGTACACACAAATTGCAGCAAAACTTAAGTTGGCCAAATGGGTCAACGACTTGGGGACCGATTCAGCCGACATTTTTACACCTCTCGGATGGAATCTACACCAGTAGCCATTTACCTTAACAGCCCGGACCACCATGGTCCTACTAATATTCAGGCCACAACGATCACAGATCCTGTTCCTGAGATGCTAAAATGGATAACATCTTCAAAGACGTCTCATTCACCCTTCACATATATTATTCTTATCATCATCAGATTTCATAAATCTCCTATTTTTATTTATTTATTTTCGTTGCTTTCTGTTTCTTTTCCCTGCTTAGTATTTACTCTGTTACACCCTGAAACGGACGCGTTATTTGTCCATATCAACACTTGGTGCCTGTTGCGACCGGGTGATGTACTGATTATTTTTTCTTTTTATTTATTTTCACATGTCTCGTACTTAGCTCTTGCTTTCTTTGCTTTCACTGACGATGAATTGATCTAGCCAACGTATTGTGGAATGTTTGATTGGCAGAGTGGTTACAATGCTGCCCTCTCGTGGCTAAGGTGCCAGAATCGAAGTACGATGGCTTCAATGTAAAAGGATACCTGACTCTGCTTGTGAGTTAGAGAAGGAACGGGCAGAGAGGAAGGGAACTGGTAATCCCAGCTCCCGATACTGAACCTAGTATAGAAAAGTCTCTAACACTTTACTCCCCAACGGCAGTATCTGCTATAGGACTACCTTTACCATTATCCTATTCTGGCCTACAGATTGCGTTACGAAAAAACATCTAAAATAGACACAACGGGAGAAAACCCTTTCCTGGTATTACCTCTCACCATTTTTCTTAGTTTGTTAATTTTATTTCCCTTTGCATACTGAGACAAAAAGTATATTAGAAAATACGTGCGTTGGAATATTTCATTAACTTTTCAGTAATTTTGGCTCTCACTGGATATTATAAGTTGAAGGTAGATGATAGTTGTGCAGCAAACATGATATTATTACAAAACCCCACCCCAGTCATGTTTCAAGGAGATATCACATCTAAGTTTTGTTGAGGATTGTTGCATGGTCAGCAAGCATTTTGGTTTGAACCTGATTCAGATGGTTGCACCATACAACACCTCACTCGACCGAAATGAAATGGGTCGCGCGTGGCGATGCATGACGCGTTAGACTAAGTTACAGTAATCTTTTGTGTGGCCTTGGAGCCTTATGGTCGTGTTTATAAAATGTCGCATTGCCACTTAAGTATAATAGTGTAGAACAATAAAGGAAATATTACGGTAATGTGAAGCCGGTAAAATAAAGGGATAATGTGTAAGGGCCATTGAGTCCGAAGATATAAGTCGGTAGTACTAACAGCAATCATTTTTATTATTAACGGAAGCCGTGAAATACGAAACGCAGTTAGAATATATAAGGCTGATAGAGTCGGGCGATGTATGCCAAAGTAAATTCATAATATGGTTGAGTTCCCAGTAGAACTAGTGGCAGAATGATTAATTCTGTATTAATAATAAGTATACTAAGCTTTTAATTACAAGACATTGATTATTAACTAATCAGGAAAGTAACAGACTGTGATGTCTGATAAAACTGTGATATATTGCGTGTTCTTTAATGTGAGACATATTAGTATTAAAAACTCATGATGAAAATTGTGTGCTGATTAAAAATGATTTGAAGTCGTCATAAGAAACTTGATGAATAGTAAACGTTCTACAGTTCACGTTATAAAGGTTGTATACGTTTTTTGACCGTTATTTTCAAGGTCGGTTCCGAATAGAACAATAAAAACTCTATCAAGCATAGAAGAATTGAAATGAAATAAAGATTAATATTCAAACTACAGAAAAGAAATTCAGAAAAGAATCCAGTGTTGGGGCAGAAGATCGATACTTAAATAAGACAGATACGAGGATAAACCTCACTGAAACGAAACTACAATATCAGCTCAAGCAAACAAAGAAAGCCCGCAACAAGTTTAGAGTGTTTTTAAGGTTATCAAACGAGTGCTTTTATCAGCATTTCTGGACAACTGTTTCTAATAACGTCGTGGGAAAACTGATTGATGTCGTGCCAATGCACGGTTAATAACCTGTTCTCGTGTATCACTTACTCCGTCAGTCAATCTCTTCATTGGGCGTATCCTAATGTTTTTTATCATGATCTAGCTCTTAAAGATTGAAAAGTTTTTCCCACTTTTGATGCAAGTAATTTTAAGTCGCTTTGAGTTTTCATATAGTGTTTTAAATTGTCCCAAAGTTTAAGACTGCCTGGCACATCCCATCACCTTTAATCCATGCTATACAGGCTTTCTACAAGACTTGTACAAATTACGTGAGGACAGCAAACAGTTCAGGACCACCACTGGTGTGAGACGAGTTGACATTGTGTCACCTTAACTTTTCATACTCCTCGTGGATGATGTCATCAAGGCATGTAAGGAGAGGACAAGAAAGTATTCAGTGGGGTACTGGAAGATGAGACAGGTCTGTATTTCAAAGCTGGCATTTGCTGACGATGTTGCCCTGATTGCTAAATCAGAGTTAGATCTTCAGTCCTACCTGTAAGTCTGGAAGGAAGAGCTGGAGAAGAGAGGGGTGGTCATCAGCAGCTCCAAAACAAGAACCATGGTGATATCGTGAGAGTAATAAAGGCATCAGATTGTACTGGGAGGACAGGTCATATAGCAGGTCAACCAATTTAAATACATTTGAAGCTGTCATAGACTAGCAGGGATGCATCAAAGAAGAGTTGACAGCGTGCAGAGCAGTATCTAGGAGACTTTTTCAGATCATAAACCGACGATTCCTCGGCAACAAAAATATGGAAAAAAGATGAAGATTGCTGAATAATGTTCCAATCTTGGCTTATGGATGCGAGTCATGGGCAATGACTACAACCCACAAAAGCCAGATGTAGACCTCAGAAATGATGTATCTAAGGAAGGTGGTAGAAATATCAAGAAGAGACAAAATCCGCAACAAACAATTCGTCGTGTCATCAAAATCCAGCCCTTCAGACCCTAGTGCAATAGTCTCAATTGCGATGGTTTGGCCATGTCTTCAGAATAGGAGATGATCGGCTGCCACGACAAATATGGGAAATTAAGAGCCATGAATCTAGATCTCCGGGACGACCCAGAGTTCGCTTGGATGACAACATTAGACAATCTTTGAAGGACCGAAGACTAGATTAGAGGTAGGCCAAAGAAGACAGTCGGCAGGATAGTATGCGTTCACTCATGCAAATCTCTTCACCCCCGGTGGGATAGGAACGATTAAGTAAGTAAGTTTTCACCCGTGTGTTACCGGGGCCCGAAAGGGGAGCAAAGAACAGTTACTCTGTTCCCTGCCAAGCATGCCGTAGAAAGCGACTAAGGATGGTTGGGCATGGGGCTGGTTACCCCATCCTGTAAAAAATTTAAACCACAAAAAACTTCAACAAATAAGGACAAGTATATTAAGGAAAATAAAACACAGCCATCCAAGACAGGGGAAGGTCCTCTCGCAGGGAGGCGTATGATGCAACACAGAGAAAGCCGAAAGGAGTCTGTGTTACTGATTAACCTTCTTTCTTCTAGGAGAACTTCCAGATTTGGCACCTGGAATGTTCGGACATTAAACGAACAAGGGAAAGTGGCACAAGTAGCAGCAGAAATGAGGGAATATAAAATCGAGGTTCTGGGACTGTGTGAAACAAAGTGGAAAGGGGTAGACATGAAGAAACTCATCACAGGTGAATTTGTGCTGTCCTCAGGACATGAAGACGTAAGTTTACACCACAGTGAAGGGGTAGCTCTTATGTTATCTAAAGAGCACAGAAAGCACTCATTGAATGGGGAGCCGTTGGACCCAGAATAATAACAGCTACTTTTAAAACAGCTAAAAAGAAAATAAATGTAAATGTCATCCAATGTTATGCACCAACTGATGACAAAGAAGAGTCTGTGAAAGAAGCATTTTTTTTACTAGACTACAGGAAATTATGGAAAAAATAAAAAGAAGAGACATCACAATTTTGATGGGTGACATGAATGCAAAGATAGATATAGTCAACACCGGCTTTGAAGAAGTCATGGGAAAACATGGGTTAGGAATAATGAATGAAAATGGGGAACTATTCGCAAACTTCTGTGCTTCAAATCAACTGGCTATAGGAGGAAGCATGTTTCCACATAAGAGAATACACAAGGCAACATGGATATCCCCAGACCATAGAACAGAAAATCAGATTGATCATATATGCATAAACAAGAAGTTTAGATCATCATTGCAGGATGTAAAGGTATATAAAGGAGCAGATGTGGCATCAGATCACCACCTTCTGATAGCCAAAGTAAAAAATAAAACTCAAGAGATATGCAACAATGCAAAATTATAGGCAAAAATTTAATGTAGGACTTCTAAGAAATCAAGAAACAAGAGACTAATTTGCGGTCACAATATCCAACAAATTCCAAGTTCTCCAACAGCTGAAAGATGTAGAGAATACAGAAAACTATTGGCAGCAAATAAAAACGGTATGGCATGAGACATGTGAAGAAATACTGGGTAAAAGGGAACGGCAACAAAAAGCATGGATAACAACAGAAACCATCAATAAGATAAAAGACAGAAAAAACAAGAAAGCAGATTTAAACACAAGCAAATCCAGAAGTTCCAAAGCCAAGGCTCAAGAAGTGTACACAGAAGCAAACAAAGAAGTAAAAAGAAGTATAAAAAGAGACAAGAGGAAGTATAGTGAGGAGTTGGCAAGAGAGGCAGAAGATGCTGCAGCCAAAGGAAATATGAGAGAACTGTATAGCAGCACAAAGAAGCTAACAGGGAAATACAAGCAAACAAGTTGCCTCATAAAAGACAAGAATGAAAAACTGCTCAGCAATATACAAGAGCAAATGAAGAGGTAGACAGAATATTTTGAGGACCTTCTCAATAGACCAGCTCCACAAAACCCTCCTGACATTCAGCCAGCAGAAGAAGAGCTACAAATTAACTTTGAAAGACCAACGAAAGAAGAAAATAAAGAAAGCCATAAAGCTTCTAAGCGATGGGAAAGCGTCTGGGCCTGATGGCATTCCAGCAGAGGCCATCAAAGGAAATATCGACACGGCTATAGAGATGTTATATAAATTACTTGGTAAAGTCTGGGAAAAGGAAGAAATTTACAAGAGTGCAACCATTATAGAGAAATGGAGCCGCGCTAGCGTAGTTGTTACAACACCGCTCTGGCGACCGGGTGATTCAGGATCAAACCCGGGCGACGGCATTTGAGGATTTTTCGTCGATCGGGAATTGGACTGGATTAAATCGAGACCTGGCGAGTACATTTGAAGGAGTGTCGTCGACCAGGGATTGGCGGCTCCTGAGCCGACCCAGCTCTAATGGGTACCTCCGAAATCGGTGAGTATCTGCCTGAATGGCGAGGGACACCTGTCTCTGTACAAGAAAAGTGATACTCACGTAAAATCAATGTCAGGTTAGACATTAATAATAACCTGAGATTTCGCCTCGAGTATTAGCGGGCGTACGAAAAAAAAAAGAAATAGAGGAATAATGTTACTATCAGTGCCAGGAAATGTATTAAACAGGATTATCCTCGAGAGATTAAAATAGTCCATAAACAAGAAACTAAGAGATAAACAAGCAGGTTTTCGACAAAACAGATCCTGTACAGACCAGGTAGCCACTTTGAGAATAATAGTTGAACAAAGTCTGGAATGGAATTCACCACTATACATCGGATTTGTGGACTACGAAAAGGCATTTGACAGTGTCGACAGAGAATCACTTTGGAAATTGGTGAGGCATTATGGAGTTCACCTGAAGATCATTAATTTAATAAAGAAAACATACGAAGACATGACATGCAGAGTTCTTCATGAAGGACAGCTTACAGAACCGTTTGGGATAAGAACAAGAGTGCGACAGGGATGCCTCTTGTCTCCATTTCCTTTCTTACTAGCAATAGACTGGGTTATGAGAACATCGACAACACATAACAGAAATGGAATCCAGTGAACTCTGACTAAGCACTTGGATGATATGGATTTTGCTGATGACTTGGCTCTTCTGTCACATAATCGTAATCAGAAGCATGACAAATTGAAAACACTAGATGAGAGGTCACAGCAATTGGGTCTGAAAATACACAGGGAAAAGACAAAGATAATGAGAATAAATGCAGGTAATGATAACAGGGTTGAACTTGAAGAAGCACAAATACAAGATGTAGAATCGTACACATATCTTGGCAGCAATATAGACAAAGTTGGAGGGACAGGCAGTGATATCAAAATAAGAATACAAAAAGCAAGAGGAGCTATCACTGCATTGGGAAATATATGGAGATCAAGAGAAATCCGATCCAACACGAAAATAAGAATCTTCAACTCAATTGTGAAGTCAATCCTATTGTATGGCTCTGAGACATGGAGAACAACAAAGACAACAACCAAAAAGCTACAGACTTTCATAAATGGGTGCTTGCTTAGAGTTGAGGGATTAAAATGGTATGATAAGGTTACCAACGTGGAACTGATGACAAGAGCTAGACAAGTGCCAGTGGAACAAGAGATGAGAAGACGACGATGGCGATGGATAGGACATACGATGAGGAAACCTGTTGATAGCATTACAAGGCAGTACTTGTTCTGGAACCCCCAGGGCAGAGAGACAGAGGTAGACCAAGAAGTACATGGAGAAGAGAGCTGGAAACAGAGGTGAAAATGAGGAGAACGTGGAAAGAACTTGAGATGATGGCACGTGACAGGAGGACTTGGCATGTGTTTGTTGAAGGCCTATGCTCCTTTGGGAGTGAAGGGTTATGAATGAATGAATGAATGAAGTAAGTTTTAAATTGTAATGTTGAGGGCTTAATTCTAAGATTTCAGTCTGTTCAAATACTCCATGACATTTTCAAAAGATTTGGGTCAAGAAATCAGGTAGGAACTCTGAGTGATCAAAATTCTTGAATGACCGTGTTTGACCTGGTGACAGAGTTTGGAAATTCGAATATTCTTTTTCGTCCACGTGCAATATATGGGATAGTGATCACGTAGACCACAAACAGGAACATAGACTTGTATAACGTGAGTGTATTAGTGACATCGCGGTGATCTGTGCAAGTTGATGTCTTGTCTGAGACTCGGGTTAGTATCAATATCATCTGTTGTCGCTAGAACAGGGCATACACATTTTCCCATTTACCGTTTTGCTTCAGTGTATGAATACTGAGATCTTTAATTGTTAATAGCACTAATGAAATAATGCAGACTTTGTTTATCGTGTCCGAGATTCTTATTCTGGCCTTCACTTTGGGTACAAAAACCAAACTAAAATGGATACAACGGGATAAAACTCTTTCCTGTTATCCCCTCTTCTCTTTCTTCTTAATTTATAAATTATTCCCCTTTGCTTACTAATGACAAAAAGAATACGAGAAAAATTAAGTACAATGCAGTCCTTATAAGCAGAAGTCGTTGGGATCAGAAATTCTGCTTATCAGACGTTTGCTCAAAGATGGACATTTACATTCAAAATAAGAAGTAAAGCAATGAAGCAGTTATTATTTCACTTGTTAACTGACATTTCTGCCTCTTTTAAGTTTTTCAAAAGCCATTTAACGAAGCCTAAAATTAAGTATCAAGTTAATTGCATGTAGCATAGTTGCATGTGTAAAAAACGTTCAAATAGCGTTTTGACTTATCTATCTGTGTAATCTGTACCGGTTCATGCATATGTTGCTAGAACGATAACCGCTAATGGACAGGTAAACCGTTCTAATAGTTACCTGCCCCTGTAATGTTTCATTTGTTTGGCGTTTTCCTTCGCTTTTTTCTACGAGTGTTGCCACGAACGTGTTTGTGTTTATTATGTACTATTAACAAGCCTCTAATAAATGAAAGTTGGAAACTATTCTCAAACTTACATGCTTCAAATCAACAAGGGCACGTTTCCAGATCAGTTCAAGAGGTAACTTCTTCTGGTCAAGGCAGGTATCTTCACAACCCGTGGAACGTAGGTTTCCAGTGTCGATCACAAGGTTTGAACCACAGAATAGTAGTACAACTTGTATCTTGGAGTAGTACCTCAAATGGTCTCTTCGATTCGTACCACAAACTTTAGAGGAAATAAAAGAACAAAACCACTGCTAAGTTTTTGCTTTCCTGATATTAATCAGGAGTTTTTCCCGTTGTCCGTCTACCGATTCCTTTCTCTGATTTTTAAAATCTAACTGAGCGTACATCGCATAACTCAGGGGATATGATGAAAAATCACCATCCTTTTAGTTACTTTAATTGAAAAATTGCGACTGGACTGCAGCAAGTACAGTGGCTTGTGCCTGAGTGAAAATGTTCAGTATACATACAACTTATTACAAATGATAGTAAATATATACATATGATGTAATCATCATTTTCCATGAACCAATCGGAGTCTGGGGTTACCTCTTTCTTGCTGTAGTGTTCAGAAGGAGTTCCGATACGTGTTTTATCTAGTCCTATGAAGTCAGAATCCTAACTGTAATCTTTTCTTGTCTTCAGTCCGAGAAGTCTACTTTTGCGATTATGGAATGCAGTGTGTTTTAGCCTCCGAATGTGCAAGGTTATTTTGCAGTTTTCAGGCCACACCTGGCTTTTCCGACAAAACTTCCAATCAGAATAAATGTTTATTTCTGACTCTCATATGATCCAATCCATGAGCAGAATGTAGTGAGTCGGGGTGTCAGTTATTTACTTTTCCTCCGTGTATTTTTAAATTTAAAAACATGACCTCATCTCCCATATATGGCCCGACTCCTTCCGTCACTCTTCGGTAACCTTTCAATTACGATTTGTAACCTCGTCTGCAGATAGTGTCCTCGCTAATTTGTCTATTCAGACGGGGTTTTTTGTAATAATAACACAGACAATGTCTGAACGCTTTTGTAGCGAGCAATGCTTCAGACGGGCATGCGTGTCTGACAGGAAAGGATTACTTAAAAAGTCACCAATACTTTCCGTTTACCGTATGAAGTCAATCTGGTTCAACAACTTAAGCGATTATAATTAATCCATAAGAATGTTCAAGTAGCCGTGAAATAACACTGTCGCAGTGTAAACAGATGTCAACAAATCTAAAGCGCTGCGATGGGGCAGGTTTATGTGCGTAAAATGAAGAAATAAATGGAGAAAGTAGGATGGAAAGAAGGAAAAGTAAAAGAACACAACCAAATTCCGTCACAGTTAGTGACTCGTTCTCCATGTACTGAATTTTCGTAGTGTTCCGTTACGTTCGTCTGTAACACATTTCTACTATCTTTTAACCTTCTTACGACGCATTTTCGGGAAATTACAGAAATGCCTGACAGTACAGTGGGGAAACTAAATTACATGTCCTATTGCGCTAACGCGCATGTCTTCCAATCTTTTCATACCGCATTCCTTTATTAGAAATATTCATTCCTGTGTGCGGGTATCACATAATTTTGTTCGCTCTCTTTTCCTCTCCAGCACTACTGATCTACTTTTATTGTGCGTACTAATTATGTGCGCCATTCGATTGTTGGCACATTCTGTGTTCCACCTGCAACAGTATTTGGTATTTTCGTGTCATTGTTTTCACTTCTTCCATTCATACGTGTCATGTTTGCCTGCCCATCCTAGCGGAGATGAGTTACAGGTAAACCCAGACTGGCGACCCGTCATTTTCGAGTAATGACTCCCGAGAAATGCGGTAATAAACTTCCGGACTGGCTCGTTATAAGCAAGATAAATGTAAGACGATTCAGTGGTAATCAAAACCGAGAATTGACGGAAATACCAATTCCATATACGGAGAGTGACCGTTTGAATTTTACAAACGCATGAGTCGTGCAGAAAAATACATGAGGAAAGTTATCATAACACGCAATTTCAGATGCTATTGGCTTAGCAGTTTAGAGGCTAATTTACATTCACGTTGATTGGAAGTTTTATCGAAAACGCCAGATGTGAGCGTGGGCAGGAAATCTGCAATATAACATAGAACATTTTAGACATACCTTGTACATCACTGCATTTCAGAATCGTCAAAGCAGATTGCTTGGACTGATGCCAAGAAAGAATATACGTAAGGATTCTGACCTTATACGACCGGGTGTATTGGAGCACCTTTTGAACACTACAACAAGGAAACTCTACAATTTAATACTGAAACCGAACTCCTACATGACCTACTCACAAAGTCACAGAGGGATTCTGTAAGAGAAATAATACCCCAGACGTGTGTTCGAGGCATCTGCATCAAGTTGCCGAGACTATTCAACTGAGCAAGAAGTCTATGATCAAAGTATTGGGCTTGCGATCGACACTTGAAATCTACATTCAACAGGTTGTGAAAATACCTGCTGTGACCAGGAGACGTGCCGTCGCCGCAGAGACGAATTGACAGAAATAGCATCATTAACACTCCAGCAGCTTTGAAGCTAAGTGGCATTTTAGAAGACCAGTACAACAGAACTTATTGATCTTTATTCCATAACTAAGCTTCCAAAAGCCGATATCAGTTTCAATGAAGAAACCTATTTTTTTTTTAGTAATCACCAGTTCATATTTATTTATATTTATTCCAAGGTAATTGATCATTGAATTTGTTATGTTCTTTTGTATAAATTCATAGTTGATTTTTTGTTTTTTTTTGTTTTGTTTTTACAGAGAGAAGTGCACATGGATGAATCAGCATCTTTTATATATCTATACTTATATCTATAGAACCAAATAATAAGACGAATTTCACTGTTAATTCAGTTGGGGTCTTGTGCGAGCTAAATTAAATTACATAATACCTCTTCACAAAAGGCTACGGGCAGATACAAGTTAACATTGCTAAGACACGTTCAGCATTGTTCTTGACTTCTGAAATATCTTGTGAATACTGCCTCGAATTAGAAGCACCATCATCCTTCTATTTGACTCTCTGCCAAGAGTAATCTTACACGAAGGTAGATACCTTTGAAGACTCACATTAGATATTCTAGGTTTTGGCAAGTGTTGGACCATCACTGCAGAGCAAAGGGGAGGCAACACGTGACAGCGGTTTTTTGTTGTTGTTTTTTTTTTTTTTTTAACGAAAGTTCCGGCGCCAAGTGTTGACTTGCTCGTGAGAATTTAAAGTTTTTCTTTATGCATTTATGACCACTTTGGTTTTCCGTCCTGTCGTCTTGTGATGTCTATATTGCTATATGATAGGAAACTCTTTACAGAGCGATGCAACAGGAGGCATTCTGATCACCAGAAGGACCCCCCCCCCCGCATCGAACAAGTGTTTCGGCCCTGTATACTCCTTTAGACTCTAAGGGGGCGGGCCCACTTGGGTCATGACTCCCAAGTGTCTCAGCCTCCTGTTGTCTTGTATCGAAAATGAACCTATTTCACTTTGGTAGCAGCTTTAAAATTCACAACTCCGCCAGCCGTGGAAGCAATTGTGAAAGTCACAAAGAGAAGACAAATTATTCCGTTCGTTCCGTCGCACACCACGACTAGGGACAGACACTGACACACTTGCGCGAAGCCGACGAGGCTAGCCACTGCGCGCTAGCAACTGATATTCTGTGCCCAACACCTCTTATAAAATACGCCGCGTGTTACCCGTCAGTCACAGCCTTTTCACCAGTACACCGAATTGTGGACTTAGAAAAACTCCTGGTGTTTTCTGTACCGCAGAGTTTATTGTCACGATTTCCATAGCCCATTGCGGTTGTTCCACAGCCATCATGAAGCCTTTTCGGCAGTTTCACTAAGCCTCTTCAGTGCCCTTGTTCTTCACTGTCCCCTCAGCCCCAACAGTTTCAATAAATAATACACTGATGCAGCCACGAGCCCTCTTGCTCCCATCTCAAAAGCCATGACCTTTGCAGTGAACCCATCGTGTCTCAGATCCGCGGCCAGATCACTGTACATGGCCGCTTTGAACGAATGTTGCTCGTCCAATCTGGATTCAAATGGCACGGTCAGTTCAATCAATATAACCTGCTGCGATGACGAAGAATGCAGCCTTAAATCCGGCCGTCTCCGCGATTTTCTTATACTCTCTGGATATGCACCTCGTGCAGGTAGTGTAGCCGTGTACATAGTTGTTCCTTTGGAAACAGGCTATAAAAAAAACCAGATTAGCATATAAATTTCTACTTTCCGAGAAACAGATCAAATGTTAATTGGGATAGAGTCGCGTTACATGTCAAAATTAGTCACGTGATTTTTATCCAATCGTGAGCTCAGAAAAATTTAGAAGGGACACGAATTTCCCCAACAACCTAGTTAGTGGAAAAGGACGCGTCTAGCTAAGGAGACAAGCAAATTTGTGCTGATAACGCAGTGGTTTTACTGCATGAAAGTTATTCAAGTGAAGAATTAGAAATTCCAGGAATGATGGCATGTTCTCTTCAATGTGCATTTTTTGTGTATTTAACTTCTATATTCGAAGTCTGTAAGTAGGAGCTAATTACTAATCAATTACTGACCCATTGTTGCAGATTTAGAAAAAGGATTCATGGCCGCAAGTTGCGCCTATGAGTTGAATGCAGAGATGATGGAATTTGCTCTGTACAAGCATAAATTGATCAAATTGCAAAATATGAGCATATAACGAAACCCCTTGAGAATAATGAATTAATCGGTTTGAAGTGGAACAGCCTATATGAAATTGGATCAACGCAAACTGGTATTTAAACAGAAAAAGTAGACAGGAGTTGGATAGGCCTGATTCATACAAGTGTCAATTCCCCATGCTAGATCATTGAGAGCGACTCGCATTTTATATTATGAATGAAAAATGCATGTTTGTAACTTCACGCTATCATGTATATATTATGATTATTAAATAAAACGTTGACATCAAAAAGAGGTCGTATATTTGATTGCTAAGCCTTAACCATGAATGGAAGGAGGTAATGTCTGTTGAGACACCTATAAATTCTTACTAACTGCTCACAAACTACAACACCTTAGAGGATAGTCCCCGAACCTGGTAAAATCCTGTAAGTCTGTAGAGAGCAATCATCACCTCTAGCAGGCTAGCTAGTCATCAAAATCTGATACTCTCGATTTAAACAGCAACCCCCACTACCCTACCCGGCCACACATCTCAACTTGGTGCCGTATGACCAGTCCTCTAAAAAAGAGCAGAAGCGAAGATGGACCTAAGGAGGAAATACCCACACCAAGAGTACAACAACAGCAGCAAACGCATGCACAACCATTACAGCCCACCGATTGACATGGCTAAGAAATATTTGCTGACGGGAAGTTACCCTATGCAGCATGAGCCATCACTGTGTCAGAGCTTTGCCCATCAGTTCCCCTCCCCAAGATTCTCCAACCCACGCCGCCCCTCTGACTCTGACAAGGAAAAAAATCGTTTTCTGACGGGAGGTTATCCCAAACGTAAATCCTTGAGCTTACATCCCATTATTCATGGGGCAGATATGAAGTATTGTAATCACACCTCTATCAGGAGGAATACAGTAACAACACACGCGGATGCGGAAAGTTACTCTGTCGAAAATTTAAGAAACCTACGATACCCATGTCTACCAACACATCATACCGAGGACACAGATAGTACGCTGTATCATTTTAACAGACGTGCTAAGAATCACTGGACGAGTTTAAATAGAAGAGATTGCCGCATTGCAGTCCGAAGCCTATTCACCAATGTCAAAAGTCATAAGACCTACGAAATAAAGAATCTCCATGCATCTGACAGGGCATGCATTGTCACCACAGATGAAGGTTTTCGTGCTGTTGTAAAACCACTACATCCATGGCGAAGACCATTTCTTGAACGTCAACAGGTCAGTTCTGTGAAAGTAAACACGACGCTACATACCCCCCCTCATAATAGACTAACCCGAATCGTGCACAAACAAGAAGAATTTATGAATGAACCAAAGACGACCTCTGTCGCGACACAAACAGAGAATAGAGCTGCAGTTTCAGCAACACAGACAGACACTGACACACCAAGTCAAGTTTGCGACCCCGTAGCACCAGTAAAACAGTTCGCCCAACAGAAATCCTTCAATGCTATCCCAGTTACTGCACTGAGCACAGAGAGGCTGCAGGATGAAATAAATGACATCTTGAGGAAGGGTGATTTCAGCGTTCTCACGGTCAAATTAGTGTATGAATTACTAGAGGATAAATTTGCTGTGAACTTGTCTGCCAAACAAGATGAGATACGTTGTTTAGTAATAAACACGGTTCAACAGGATGATGGCACTCTTGAACACTATAACAGCACGTTAGATCGGGATGAAAGCAAGATTACCCTACAAGAGAAGAATTCTACAGAAGTATCCATCCGACCCATTAGAAGGGCAAAATATTGTTATCGCTCCACATGTTCGGTCCCCTTTAACGACACAGATTCTGACATGGACACACAAGAACCAATAGACCAAAGTTTTCACACCGACGAAATATCCAATATCTGCCCTGTTCAAACATACGGTGAGATAGTAACCAACAAGTATGAAAGAGACTCTGGTATAGATTCGCCTGGTCCTAGTTGCACAACTGATACATCATTCGCTAGTACGTCATCCCCGGAGATTCAAGCAGCTGGCAAACGTACCTGTTTTTCTTCATCAGACGCATCATCTCCTGTCATTAAATGCATGAAATTGCCACAAAATGAGATCAGACGAAAGATTCTGAAGAAACGCTATCGAGTGCCCAAACCAAGCCGAGAAGTGTTAGCCTCATCTCAACTAGTCAAAAACAACAGTGTGCAAATTACTGCGCCCACTGTCAAAGACGTTAACGTACCACAGGCCCCAGTCAGAAGAAAAATCAAGGCGAAACATATACCTGCCTCAAAACTAACAGATGTTCCAGCCATACAAACCCTAACCACAGTGAAACCATCACCACAATCAAATGATGTTAAGCCATCACCGCATTCGTCAATATCCTCGGTGCCCCAACAATCAGCAAATGCAGTGTCGTCGCCTATCACACCCGTCACCACTGCTACTCAGTATGATGCTCGCCTAAGCAGTCGGGAAATTGCAATGCTCGAGGCGATGGAAAAAGTCAAAGACCTCGCAAAGCTATTCTGAAAACACGCCCCTCGAGTCTTCAATGTACATGCCATTCCATGTACGGCCAACGCATATGTGAAAAAAACCTTTTTAACAATGTACTAACCTTCCTATGTACTTTATTTTCAGTTTCCGACAGTTCAAATGACTTGCTTCCAGACTAAGATGTCAAAAGCCCCACTGAGAAACTTTTTTCCAGCCTTAGAATACTGATGCATCAAGACCAGCCCACGGAGGATTTTCATTGGACATATTATAGTGTTTTGAAATAAAGATGACACAGATGACACAATGTTCCTTGTTTGCAGACACTTTACACCAATACTTTTTCTTACCCCATACTAATATTTCTGTGATCTCATTTATGCTAGACTCCTTTATATCTATCACCTTGATCAATCATACTGTTCCCACTATGACATCTCTTAACAGCATATAATTCATACCCAAAACCAGTATTGTATGTTATGCTATTTTTTCTCCACAGGATTATTTATTTTCAAGTGTACATTATTATTTTAGACCCAGATGTATATTAGTACTGTCAAAAATTTTACTGCCTATCACAAATACCCCAATGACATTTGCGCATGCTGAATTTCTGCAAATGAAGAATCCCTTGAGATCATTAGTATATGCTAACCCCAGATTGAACACATTACACCTATTTGTTGATGATGCCTTTGCCCATGTTAAAGAAATAGCATTTGCACATGCTGACCTAGCAAATGAAATACCCCTCTACAGCATTTGTATATGCTGAACCCACATTGAATACCCCATTACCACATGATAACCACTAATGACACATGAGATGAAGAAGCAACTGTTTAGGTATGATGAAGATGCAATTTGCTATTAAGGTGAAACTTTATGTTGTCACAGCTGAGATTTTGTTGAAATGTTTATGCACAAAATCCCCCACATTAACATTGGAGGAACAATAATCTTAGTCTTTCGTGGATACGAGCAAAGACAAGGAGATAATGGAATATTTTATGAATACCATGGACATGGAACAAATCAGAGCAGATGATTGTTGCACATATGAGGACCAAAATTGAAGTCATTATTGAAGGATTGTCAGTAGACAAGAGACACAAATGAATTATGATAATCCCATGGAACCACAGGTACTAAGGACACAAAATGGAGATTAAATAATGGAGAAAAAAAAATAATGACTGAATAATTGATACGCCCAGAGGTAAAGGAAATAGAGATACATCCGCATTTTTGGAGAAGAAATCTTTTTGATTTTTGCTCATTGCCTTTGTAATATGAACATGGTTGTATAACAAATGACTATTCCTTATCACGAATTACAGAATGTTATAAGATAGTTGAAATAAATTGACAATTTACTATACTCATAACATACCCAGAATTACAGAAAAAAAAAAAATAATAATAAATGATGGATGAAATTGGACGTACTGAGATTTGCTCACCCCGAGGATATTGGATAAAAAATAATGTTATCCCAAGGACAGACATGTCACAGATATATCATGGAGATATTATGACATAAGAAAAGAATACCTAGATTGGAAATGCAGCAAACTTGGTCAAGGACACCATGAAATAGACCCCGCCCCACACTTAAGATAACTGACGGATGAGATTTTTGAATTATAAGTACCATAAGTCACCCATCTGGCTGTAGTCAGCGGATGTTACAGGCACCACATAACTCTGACTAACCCTCGACCAGCGAAGGCAGAGTTGGTGTCGAAATTTTGCACATATGTAAAAAGACATGTTTTTGTTCATGTTTTGGTAAAGTCTAGACATTTATGTTAATGGTTCTATAAATGATTAGTTGATATATTGATGATAAATATTCGCAGATATAGTACATGGACAATTAATAAGGATACATTTCCAGTACAGAATAAGAGGAATAGGAAGGAACCACATTTTAAATATTGGAGCACCATAAGCGATGAATTGGACTTATAAAGAAAATGGAAATGGTACACTGTATGCAAGGATAACCAGAAATAATATGGATAAATAGTAGTCAGAGTGCCAGGAACTTTGTCTTATAAGAATATTGTAGATTCCTCACGATCAATTGATTATTTTCTTCCTTTCTATGTCACATTTTTTGAGTGATGACCCCAACATTTTTTTTCATCTCATATTGTCCAACAGTTCTTACATCTCAGTTGATAGTTCCATAAATAATTGTTTGATGTGTTTTGCATAAAGATATTGCTAGATAAGGTACATAGGGAGTTACTAAGGATGAATTCTCAAGATAACAGGAGGACTAAAATGGATACAATGATATTGGAACACCATAAATGATACATTGGTGTTATACTAACACAAAAAAAAGGAGACAAATATAAACTGTATACAAGGATGCTTTGAGAGTGACAACATGGATACATATTGTCAAGAGTATAAACAGTTGTCTTAACAGAAAATAAAGTAATACGGAACCCAATGTAGAAAATTCATGATGATTTGGAAACTATATTTTCCTTTTCCCTTATATTTCATAATATGATAGTAACACATTCGTCTGTTGGTTGCTGAATAATTTGATGTTTGAAAATTGATGTATGGTAAGTCAAAGAAGATCTTTGAAGAATAAATATATATATAAAATAATATTTCTAGGGAAGAGTTCACAAAAAAATACTGTATTGACAGAAAAGAAAGAATGATTAGAAATAACTGACTAATGGACAGGATCACCACCAGACGCACGGATATTAGAGACAAACATCACATATTTTGAAGAAAAAAAAAAAAAAAGGGAATATAATATAGAACATTTTTTCTACAGTGACGGACTTAGAACGAATTCATACACTTACCATTTAGAAAATATGAATAACAGGGAACATACAAATAAATAAATAAGGATAAGCCATGAGGTTTTAATGCTTTTATTGTAAAAAAAATGATTACTTATAAAAATGATGCTAGTTATATTATCATCTGATAAATATGCATATTATGTCTAGAGATGTTTTCTACATGTAATAATGAGCAAGTGGCTCATTCAAATGATGAGTACCCATGAAAACATTGGCTATTTTATGAAAGTGGATTGCCATTACCATAGGAATTGGAGATCCTGGACATTACTAAGGATATTGCAGAGTACTTGGAAAATAAAATAAATAAGTACGCCAGGAAGAAAAAAAAAAGATTTTTTAAGTCTTGCAGACTTATATATGGAGCAAATAACAGGAACAGAAAAGAGATAACACCCCCCACCATATCCAAGAGAATGTAATCAACTATATTGTGAATGAAATGTAATAGATTATGATAATGCAGCCAAGTTCTGCAAATAAGATATTTTATTGTTCATTTCCCAGTGTTGCCACTCGTCACATTTTTTGGTGATGACCTTATGATTGTTTTTAAGATTTTGTTGGGCAGTGTTGCCAATTGGTAAATTTGGTTCAAATATGTATTGATGTGAAAGATAGTTTGCAAATTTTTGGAGATGATGTCCATCTATAAGGCCCCTTCATAGACGACAGTCCCATATAGACATAGGAGCCCAGATGTAGGAATTTCGTTAAATTTTCTGAAATATTTTTGGACTTAGAAAAATTTTTGAACTTTGAATTTTTTCAGAATTTTTTTTTGAACTTAGAAATTTTTGGGGATGAATTTTTGTTATTGATAGTACTCAAATGTCTCCCTACGGGATACATTTGCGGAGCCCCGGGATCTATATGTAGCCGTGTACATAGTTGTTCCTTTGGAAACAGGCTATAAAAAAAAAACCAGATTAGCATATAAATTTCTACTTTCCGAGAAACAGATCAAATGTTAATTGGGATAGAGTCGCGTTACATGTCAAAATTAGTCACGTGATTTTTATCCAATCGTGAGCTCAGAAAAATTTAGAAGGGACACGAATTTCTCCAACAACCTAGTTAGTGGAAAAGGACGCGTCTAGCTAAGGAGACAAGCAAATTTGTGCTGATAACGCAGTGGTTTTACTGCATGAAAGTTATTCAAGTGAAGAATTAGAAATTCCAGGAATGATGGCATGTTCTCTTCAATGTGCATTTTTTGTGTATTTAACTTCTATATTCGAAGTCTGTAAGTAGGAGCTAATTACTAATCAATTACTGACCCATTGTTGCAGATTTAGAAAAAGGATTCATGGCCGCAAGTTGCGCCTATGAGTTGAATGCAGAGATGATGGAATTTGCTCTGTACAAGCATAAATTGATCAAATTGCAAAATATGAGCATATAACGAAACCCGTTGAGAATAATGAATTAATCGGTTTGAAGTGGAACAGCCTATATGAAATTGGATCAACGCAAACTGGTATTTAAACAGAAAAAGTAGACAGGAGTTGAATAGGCCTGATTCATACAAGTGTCAATTCCCCATGCTAGATCATTGAGAGCGACTCGCATTTTATATTATGAATGAAAAATGCATGTTTGTAACTTCACGCTATCATGTATATATTATGATTATTAAATAAAACGTTGACATCAAAAAGAGGTCGTATATTTGATTGCTAAGCCTTAACCATGAATGGAAGGAGGTAATGTCTGTTGAGACACCTATAAATTCTTACTAACTGCTCACAAACTACAACACCTTAGAGGATAGTCCCCGAACCTGGTAAAATCCTGTAAGTCTGTAGAGAGCAATCATCACCTCTAGCAGGCTAGCTAGTCATCAAAATCTGATACTCTCGATTTAAACAGCAACCCCCACTACCCTACCCGGCCACAGTAGGTCTACCGATATCTCCCAGTCGTTTGCGCAGTCAAGAAGAGATGGTAAACTGCTACCTGGTTTACTCAGTTTGGGGTGTGCTGCCTTTCCTGCCCGTAGAAAGAATGTATTTGCGTTGCTCGTGCCTGGCTTTGCTATTCGTATTCATCCTTGCCATGTCTATTGTCGCAGCCTTCTCATGTTATGTGGAAGTATGCGTCCTCCTGCATCAAGCTGATTTGCAGCACAGAAGTTTATGAATATTTCTTAATTTTCATTTATTGTCCCTGAGAGCTGCTATTGTCTGAACGTGTCTCTGTATTTAGGTCACCCATGTAGGCCGTAATATTTTTATTTCCCTTTGTACCCATATTTTGAAATGTGATGTCAGTTTTTTCCTTGTTATTAGTTGATACATGACGCTGGAAAATCTTATTTTTCTTATGGCAGTTGTGACTGTTGCTGATATTATTCCTGTCCCATTGTTGCTGGTTAAATGTTGCTAAATCTATCAAAGATATTGCTCATTTTGGCATAATTTAATTTCCAACAATAAACAATAAAATAAATTGAAAGTGAACACGTCAGAAACTTCAGTCCATACTTATTTGAAAGTTTCATAAAATAATAATAAATTTGGGAAAATCCACAAAAATAAAAATAAAATTGAAGTAAATTATGTCTCTTCACAATCATTTTACCACTGCAAAGTAAGATTCTCTTCCGTTCAATCAATCAATCAATCAATACCCTTTAGCTCCCCGAGGAGCATAGGTCTTCAACAAACACATGCCAAGTCACCCTGTTCTGTGCCATCCAGTCAAGTTCTTTCCATGTTTTCCTCATCATTTTCACCTCTGTATCCAGTTCTCTCCTCCATGTGTTTTTGGTCTACCTCTGCCTCTCTTTCCCTGTGGATTCCAAAACAAGGACTGCCTTGTAATGCTATCAACAGGTCTCCTCAATGTGTGTCCTATCCATCACCAGCATCTTCTTCTCACCTCTTGTTCCACTGGCACTTGTCTGGTTCTTGTCATCAGTTCCACTTTTGTGACTTTGTCATACCATTTCAGTCCTTCTATTCTACGCAAGCACCCGTTTATAAAAGTCTGTAGCGTTTTGGTTGTTGTTTTTGTTGTTCTCCATGTCTCAGAGCCATACAATAGGACTGACTTCACATTTGAGTTGAAGATTCTTATTTTCGTGTTGGACTTGATTTCTCTTGTTCTCCATATGTTTCCCAATGCAATGAAAGCTCCTCTTGCTTTTTGTATTCTTATTTTGATATCAATGTCTGTCCCTCCAACTTATGGCTATATTACTACCAAGATATGTGTACGATTCTACATCCTTTAGTGGTACTTCTTCAAGTTCAACCTTGTTATCATTTATTTCATTTATTCTCATTGTCTTTTCCCTGTGTATTTTTAAGCCCACTTGTTGTGACCTCTCATCGAGAATTTTCATTTTCTCTTGCATCTGATTATGGTTATGGGACAGAATCATCAAGTTGTTTAGTCAGATTCCACTGGATTCCATTTCTGTTGTGTGATATCGATGTTTTCATAACCCAATCTATTGCTAGTAAGAAAAGAAATGGAGACAAGCAGCATCCCTGTCTCACTTCCGTTCTAATCCTAAACGGTTCTGTAAGTTGTCCTTCATGAAGAACTCCGCATGTGATGTCTTCATAGGTCTTCCGTATTAAGTTAATGATCTTCATGGGAACTCCATAATGCCTCGTTAATTTCCAAATTTCCGTTGAAATTTCCGTTCGGTTCTCTTTCGTTGAACGAACCAAAAATCCTGTTTCAAGACAAACATCGTTTATTGGAAAGATGTGAATTTCACTGTATTTAACAAAAACAGATAAGTATAATTAAAACCAATTTAAAATAGGTGAAGATTATAATAAATCCGTTATTTCAGCTAATATTTCAAAATTAGTATAAGTCGTCCACGAGAGAGTTGTTAACTATTACATATATAACACGAGAGAGTTGTTAACTAATACATATATAACAGTAGACTATGTATTTGGGTTACAAAATTTATTTTGTTCTAACATTATTTATGTAAGAAGTGAGCTGCACTAGTATTTGTCTGTGCGACGTCACTTTTTTTTTCAAATCCACCTCCCCCTATCGTCACACTTTGTCACAAAATTTTAGACACCCCCCTTTTGCGTGATGTAATATGTCGATAACCCCTAATTGTAGAACAGTGTTTCTCAACATGTGACCCGCTTATCTCAGGAGGAACATAAGGGGGACTGGCAGTAAGACGTGACATAGAGTGGATATCTTTTTCTTAAAATCCGCAGATCTTTGGTTGTTTTCATGGTGCGCTCTCTGATTGAAGCACGCGCTAGGTATTAATAGATTTTACGGGAAGTACCCATTTTTCATTTATTCTCTCATATTTTCTTCTTAGCTCTCGCTTTCTTTCCTGTCACTGATGAAGGACTTGTGGCCGCAACGTTGACTATTTTCTTGACGGTTTTCTTGTATTGTTATTGTTCTTTTTTCTCTCATCACTGTTGTTGTTTACTTTTTCCATCTGCTTGTATCACCCTTTTGTTGTATATTTCTCATCATCGTATAGTTTTGTAGTACCTATATGTAATTTTTGTCTTTGTCCCCTGTTTGTGGCTGACGAAAAGTAAAACCCGAAACGTCCCTTGTCTCATGTGAACTGTTATTTGTAAAACTGATTCAATACCGTTTTATTAGTTTATTGACTATTTTCTTTGTATGTTGTCCTAGTAAGGTGCACCACTTTTTTCGATTTTTTTTTTTTTTCATATCCATCCACCTTATCTCAGGAGGCACAAATGTTCCAAAGGGATTGTTAATTTTCACGTGATTACACGTCTGATGACGTTAAAAATTCAATGGCTTTCTCTTCAATATGCAGTTTTGTTTTTTCTAGTTAGTACTTCTTTATTTTAATGCAAGTGTTCGAGAAGACACAGAAAGAATTGGATCGCTGTGCCCGTGAGTCGAGTGAAAATGAGATGACTAAGAGGAGGCTGTGCTTGTCTGTTTACACCATTCTTAAATTGCTTCAATTAAACAGTTGTTTTTTTTGTTTTTTTTTTCCCAGCATGTCATATTGTTCCCTTTGCTTGTCTGTTTACACCACTCTGAAATTGTTTAAATCTGCCTCAAAATTTAAAAAAAAAAACATTGCTGTATAAACTACAATAAAGTGCTCTGGCGCAGGTAACCTACATTAATGACAACTGCAGCGATTGATTCGTGTTCTTATTTAGTAAAAAAAAAAAACTTATGTAGCGACATCTATTTCTCTTAGAAAGTTGGCCGTCTGTCCTTCGCTTCTGCCATTGCTCTGTTACTACCATACCAATTTCTCTCATAACATTTACCGTCTGCTCTTGGCTTCTATCATTGCTCTGTTACTAATACATCTATTTCTTTCATGACTTTGGCGGTCAGTACCTCGCCTCTACCATCGCTATTTTTCAACCAGACCTATATCTTTCATAAAGTTGACCACCTGTCCTTGGCTTCTATTATTGCTCTCTTACAACCACATACATATCGTTCATGAAGTTGGCTGTGTGTATCAAGCTTCTATCTTTATTCTCTTACAACCATATTTATTTCTCTCATAAAATTGTCGGTCTGTTCCTGTTGTCTCAAGTTGTCCTCTTTCCACACAACATGACTAAGGAAAATTCTTCGAATTTTCTGGCCGAACACCATCACCAACCAAGAATTGCTAACCCGGAGTCACCAAAAAAAAAAAAAAAAACTTGCACAGCATTATAGCTTGTATGCGCTGGAGTGTGGTTGGCGACATCCTCATAAAGACCGTGAAACATCTCCAGAACTGCCACGCTACGGACTCCAGAAAGAAAGTGAAAACGATGCCAACCAAAAGCGAAGAACAGTTGAGGCAGAGATGCACACATGAACCAGAGCTGTGGCACCACACGAAGAAAGGCTGCCGAGCAAAGTGTAGACAGTTTGTCGCTGCCCTACAAGACGCCACAAGGCGTGATAATCACTGATTGCTTTGTCAGTCAGCGGCCAAGTACCAAAGAAGAAAGAAAGTTTCTGATTTCTATAACAGTTCTCATTCAATTACATCTAATTCGCTCATAAAACTGGCGGTCTGTCCCTCGTTTCTATGTGCACTCTGTTACAACAAGTTGTATTTCTCTCATAAGTCTGGCTGTCTGTCCCTGGCTTCTTGTCGTGAAATATTCTAATCCACATATATAAATTATCAGGTAAATATAAAGCCTAACAAATAAATTCTAATAAAGAAAAGAGCAATGGTAAAATAACAGTGCTGTCACAATGGCAGTACTCGAAATCCCCTTTGTTTTATGCTTCGTCTGCAAATTGTAACGTTTCCACGTTAAATATAAGCCACTGCATAAATACAAGCGTCTCCACAACACATTAAAACGGGTATTGCATTTCTAAGAAAAACATTGAGAGGCACACTGCGTAATGACCTAAATTAATCCTAACATTAATTATACTACGTTACCAAAACGAACGAACAGATGGACTAAAGGATAGAAAGAAGGGAGGGCTGAAAATCAGGAACGCATGCAAAATTAAACACGCGTCTCGCTATTAATGCCACCCCAACAAGCGTAACGCGATACACAATTACTACTATCACGCGTGTAAGGCCACATGCACTAACTTTTTTTTTCAGACGGACAGTGATAAAAACACTAACCTTCCCAGAGTTAGGTTTTAAAAAACCTGGAAAACGCTTATTAGAAAAGATAACATTAGATGGGTTTACGTTTGAAAACATTACAGTACCCAGACAGCACATCTTCGAAACAGGAGGTAGAAGAAATTGCATATTTGAACGCAGCCACTTAGCTCTTTTAAATTTGTATATTTGGGTTCCTTAGGGCTTGCTGACAAAGAATATGTAAAACGTTATGCAAATAGTCTAGGAATTAACAAGTTATAGCCAAAATAAAATGATGGTGCTGTCAGACAACACCCAAAATCAGAATCGCTCAGTGGTAGATTTTTTAAAACCACCATTGTACGGGAAATGGGCCACAAGTTACATTTGAACTGATTGGCTGGAATGATATGTAAGGCTAAACACGATTAGTCGGACTATAAATGCTATCCTTGGTTGTTAGGGGAGACGTAGGAAGGTAAAAATTTTTCAAACACTTGTCGAAACGTGGCTCCATTGGCCAGACTCGCTGATATAATCACTTAGGAGCGTTAGTTCGAGACCACTAGTTCAAATAAGCTTGATAAAGCAACAGTGCGTTGAAGCCAGCTCATATTTTTGCTAAATAAAAGCCTGGAACATAAGCAGATGGGAATTTGTGCCAGTATTTGTGCCAGAATTCATTGCTAGTCAACGTATCTGTGTATTTCCATGAATTGTGGTAGGTTTGAAATATTCAATATCTTTTAATGAAAATTGAATGTAAATTGTTAATTTATGCCTGTATATATGTGTAGTTCAGTAGCGAACATGAGGAAAAGCCTATAATGCTCCAGCCTGAACAGAAGGTGTCGGAGGAAAGTAAAACTGCATGGAATGGCCAAACAGTACACTGACACCTAGATTATTGATTAGACAGAAATAATGCTGGAATTGCAGAGGCGTAGTAACCATTAGGGAGGGAAATACTGGTATAAAGTATTTCAGATGAAGCTGACAGTTGGCCTAACGCTCTGAACTCAATGTCTGTGATGTATTGTGCTCAGTGTAGAACTAGAGTATCAATTAGTTATGAAGTAGAGGGTACGTCCTTCTTGTTTTCAGGGACCGTGGTCTTGATGGTATTGAGCAGCACCTGGTCAGAGCTTTGCTGAATCCAGAGTCGGACAGCATACTCCTTGGTCCATTTAGCTATCAGTGAGGTGTCTCCAGAGCCCAGGGGAGAAATCGAGCAGAGGAGTCTTTTCCTGCCGCCATCACACAAGATAAGCTGATGTGGCCAGCTGAGCTCAACATTATGTACCCCCATCTTAAAATGACATTGTAAAAATAACATTAAGAGGGGAATTTAATTGTTTTAATATCAGGAACTGAGAACATCTCCAATACTAGTTCCAATAAAGACAAACTATTGAAGTCATGATGACAAATACCAACAGAGCTTGAACAAAACAAAACCAGTATTACCTCATATTACTACTACACAACTGACACACATAGGATACTTTTTAATAACATATGTCACTACAAGATTCATATTAATAAATTCTGTACATATAACTTGTAATTAAAATTGATTGTGATCCCTGGTTCCCTTTGTATTTGAATCAGGACACATATACATTCATGACAGCAATGAATACATATTGTTATTTGAAAAGTTATCAGTGACTCCTTTAAGATATCCTTTAGAGTGTTATATGTATGTGAGTGTCACAGTGTTGTCAAGTGTGGTGGAATGAATTAAATTGTTTATCTGTCTGTTGTTGTTATGACTTACACTTCATCATACACATACCCTAGACATACAACGTAGTCATCACACTATTTCAGAATAATTCTGACTGAGATATATATATATATATGTGGCAGCAAGTAAGGTTATCTATAATACACTACTCTTATTAGATATAGATACCTTCACAGCTGATCTCAGTCAGTACACTAAGTCCCCTATAAATATTTATAACATCCCACTTCACCACATATATTGGGGGCTCGCTCTTTGGATTTTGAATCTTTCCCTATTAAAAATATTGGGGGTAATTCACTTCAGGGAATATAAGAATTAAAAGGTATCCTTGGGTGGAATTAAATAAGGTTGAGCTCACGGTGCCTGTGTTGTCCATTAGATATATATTTAGAGATTGAATTGTTGGTTAGACATTGTATAAATTTACCTGATAGACAATGGCGGACCTGGCCAAATTTCGATCTGCTGCTGTTCAGACTGCAAAAGAGTTAGGATTAGATGGGCAAGTTATGGTTGCCTATGTCACTACGGAATGTGACAAATTTATTGAACGCGAAGAAAGAAGGTTTGAAGCCGAAAGAAAGTTAGAGGCTGAAAAAGAAATTAAGAGGTTGCAGATTGAGGTTGAGGCTAAGAAATTGGAGGCAGAAAGAGAAGACAAAAGATTAGCTGCAGAAAGGGAAGCAGAAGAAAGAAGATTGACTGCAGAAAGGGAAGAGAAGAAATTAGCTGCAGAAAGGGAAGCAGAAGAAAGAAGATTGACTGCAGAAAGGGAAGAGAAGAAATTAGCTGCAGAAAGGGAAGCAGAAGATAAAAGATTACAAAGGGAACATGAGTTACGACTAAGGGAGTTTGAGTTTCAAGGCCATGCTCCTGAAAATGGTGCCAGTCCCTTTGCCTCTGATGCCACTGCTAGCCAAGGAGCCTCAACCTCAGCTATGAATTTTCATTTAGATCATTTTGTTGAGAAAGACGATGATATAGAGAGCTATCTAAATAGGTATGAACTATTAGCTACCACATATGGGTTAGAGAGAGAAAGGTGGAGCTTAAAGTTATCTCAGGGACTTCGTGGGGCAGCTTATGAAGTTTTTTTGCAAAAATGAGCAGAGGTGATCAGGAAAATTATGACATGCTAAAGCAGGCTCTTTTGTTAAGATATGAAAAGAATGCAGAATTTTATAGGAAAAAATTTAGGAATGCTAAACTACTGTCAGGTGAAACCTATCACCAGTTTTCTGCACGAATAGAGACATACTTGGAGAAATGGACTTCTCTGGGGAAAACCCAAGATCTTAAGGAAATGGTCCTTATAGAGCAATTAAGAGAGTCCATGGCTCCAGACCTGAGAAAGTTTCTCCTGGAACAAGGTGCAGAGAGGCTGGGTGAGTTGCTAAATGTTGCTGAAAGGTATCAAGCAGCTCAAGCAGAGGTAACAGGTAATAAAAAGAAACAAGTGGATAACTTTAGGGCACCACAGAACTTTAATAAATTTGATCCTAGGGATCAAAACAAAGGTAAGCACCAATTTGATAGGCCACGGTATGAAAATAAAAATAAATTCCCACAATTCGATGAAAAGAAATATGATGAAAGAAAATCTTTCAACCAAGGAAAAAGGTGGTGTGAAAATTGTCAGATGGACAATCATGACACTGACCGTTGCAGAAGGAAACCTGTGTATATGGCAACCCTTCAGGTCAGGTCGACCTCAAGACAGGAGGAGGATATTATGTTGGATACCACTCCAGAAGAGATGAGGAAGGCACAGGCTGGGGATAAAACACTCAAGCCTTGTTTCAGAAAATTGTCAACTTGTCATACAACTCCAGGCAAGGGACATTTTTACATGAAAAACAAGTTGATGTATAGGAAGACTGGAGCTAGATCCAAAGGTCAGGGACAACTGGTACTTCCTAAAAGATATAGGGCAGACTTAATAAGGAGCCTACATGTGAAACCAGATGGGGACCATGAGAAGATAGGTACCATCATTCAAAAGGTGGCTCACAATTATTATTGGCCCAAAGCAAGATGGGACATTGAGAATTTTGTAGAAAGGTGTAGCATAGCACATGAGGGAACACCCACAAGTGGGAACATTGATCAGGACCTGGACACGCCACGGGGCAAAATTAGGCCTGATAATAAAAAGAAAAATAAATTTGATAAGGTGGACCAAATGGAATGGGAAGCCCCTTTTCACGGACAAGCTTCACTTAACTGTTTTACAATGGCCACTATGCGGAGAGTGCAAAAAGATGTCTTACCCCAGGATAAGCCGAAAATCCCTCAATCGGACTTAAACAAACTGGAGGAAGAAGATGTAGAGAGGAAATCTCTCATCAAGAATTTTAAGTGGGGAGAAAGCCCCAAAAGAAAAATTGGTAGCGGTCGTTTTGTGAATGAAAATTCTGGGAAGAAAAATCATCACTATAAAGCTTCGAGTGGAAGAGACCATACCGGTGCATGGACAAATAGGTCCACAAAATTAAAGGTCCATATGTAGCTTTGTTAAGAACGTGGACTGATGAAAAGGCAGAGGAAAACATTACATCTTCATACCAATATGTGAATGAGCTGACCACTCGTTTAAAAACTGGCTGGAAACTTGCCAATGAAAATTTGAAACAAGCCAGGAAGAAACATGCTGCCTATTATAACAGGAAGGCGAAAGACAGAGATTTGGCTGTGGGAGAGAAAGTACTGCTTCTTTTCCCCGGGAGTCAGAATAAGTTACAAATTGGATGGCAGGGTCCATATACAGTTTTAGAGAAGGTATCTAGAACAAATTATAAGATAGATAAGAAGGGGAAAGAAAAAATCTATCATGTGAATCTCCTGAAGAAATATTTGGAAAGAGAACATCAGGAGGAGACACACTTGTTGACCTTGTCCATCGCCATGGAGATGAAAAAGGAACCACTTTCATCATTTGAGTATCCATTACACCCCTGTGAGACAGCAGCACAGGTGAAAATCAGTACACATTTAACGAAAACTCAGAAAGAGAGAGTGCAACAGGTTCTAAATAATCATGCAGAGGTGTTAACAGACCGACCAGGGCATACAAACCCATTGGAATATGATATGAAACTGATAGACCCCACACCTGTCTGTATGAAACCATATTCGATTCCGTTTGCTAAGGAGAAAGCTTTGAAGGAAGAGATAGACTATCTATTGAAGGAAGGAATTATTTCACACAGTGAATCTTCGTATAGTTCCGGTGTTGTACTCTTAAGGAAGCCCTCTGGAGAACATAGACTCTGTATAGATTACAGGAGACTGAATGCTATTACAGAAGGACAGGTGGATCCATTGCCGGATACAAATCAGCTGGTTGCCAGTTAAATAAGGCTAAATATTTCTCAAGGGTGGATCTGAGTAAAGGATAATATCAGATTCCAGTAAAACCTGAGATCAGACAAAATTGTTGGATGTAAATATTTCGGAGGAACTTAATGAATCCCTGAGTTGCCTCTTTGATTGAGGATATTCCGAATGTTTCATACAAGATATAAGAAGATTATGGGATCCACTACGAAAACTCTGCTATCACCAGGTATATGTTATCTCCTCATAACGTACATTTTGAGGGAAATATAATGTTCTCTGGACATGTCATTGCGCAGACTCAGAGAAGAGAAATGGTGAATACGGGTTGCGAAGCAGCATTAAGACAAGCACTCACACTTGCGGCTGTTCAGTAACATAACCGAAATATATTATTGGTTGTAGAAGTCTGAGGCAGATTTCATGAGTAGTGCCTACTCTGAATGGACCCAACTACATAAAACCATGATAGCACCACAGCAGAGTAAAGTCAAGTTGACTTACATTTATCTATGTGTATATAGAATAAAGGACTGACATGGGATGTCTGTTTTAAGAGGGGAGGTGTCGTGAAATATTCTAATCCACATATATAAATTATCAGGTAAATATAAAGCCTAACAAATAAATTCTAATAAAGAAAAGAGCAATGGTAAAATAACAGTGCTGTCACAATGGCAGTACTCGAAATCCCCTTTGTTTTATGCTTCGTCTGCAAATTGTAACGTTTCCACGTTAAATATAAGCCACTGCATAAATACAAGCGTCTCCACAACACATTAAAACGGGTATTGCATTTCTAAGAAAAACATTGAGAGGCACACTGCGTAATGACCTAAATTAATCCTAACATTAATTATACTACGTTACCAAAACGAACGAACAGATGGACTAAAGGATAGAAAGAAGGGAGGGCTGAAAATCAGGAACGCATGCAAAATTAAACACGCGTCTCGCTATTAATGCCACCCCAACAAGCGTAACGCGATACACAATTACTACTATCACGCGTGTAAGGCCACATGCACTATCTTTTTTTCAGACGGACAGTGATAAAAACACTAACCTTCCCAGAGTTAGGTTTTAAAAAACCTGGAAAACGCTTATTAGAAAAGATAACATTAGATGGGTTTACGTTTGAAAACATTACAGTACCCAGACAGCACATCTTCGAAACAGGAGGTAGAAGAAATTGCATATTTGAACGCAGCCACTTAGCTCTTTTAAATTTGTATATTTGGGTTCCTTAGGGCTTGCTGACAAAGAATATGTAAAACGTTATGCAAATAGTCTAGGAATTAACAAGTTATAGCCAAAATAAAATGATGGTGCTGTCAGACAACACCCAAAATCAGAATCGCTCAGTGGTAGATTTTTTAAACCACCATTGTACGGGAAATGGGCCACAAGTTACATTTGAACTGATTGGCTGGAATGATATGTAAGGCTAAACACGATTAGTCGGACTATAAATGCTATCCTTGGTTGTTAGGGGAGACGTAGGAAGGTAAAAATTTTTTTCAAACACTTGTCGAAACGTGGCTCCATTGGCCAGACTCGCTGATATAATCACTTAGGAGCGTTAGTTCGAGACCACTAGTTCAAATAAGCTTGATAAAGCAACAGTGCGTTGAAGCCAGCTCATATTTTTGCTAAATAAAAGCCTGGAACATAAGCAGATGGGAATTTGTGCCAGTATTTGTGCCAGAATTCATTGCTAGTCAACGTATCTGTGTATTTCCATGAATTGTGGTAGGTTTGAAATATTCAATATCTTTTAATGAAAATTGAATGTAAATTGTTAATTTATGCCTGTATATATGTGTAGTTCAGTAGCGAACATGAGGAAAAGCCTATAATGCTCCAGCCTGAACAGAAGGTGTCGGAGGAAAGTAAAACTGCATGGAATGGCCAAACAGTACACTGACACCTAGATTATTGATTAGACAGAAATAATGCTGGAATTGCAGAGGCGTAGTAACCATTAGGGAGGGAAATACTGGTATAAAGTATTTCAGATGAAGCTGACAGTTGGCCTAACGCTCTGAACTCAATGTTTGTGATGTATTGTGCTCAGTGTAGAACTAGAGTATCAATTAGTTATGAAGTAGAGGGTACGTCCTTCTTGTTTTCAGGGACCGTGGTCTTGATGGTATTGAGCAGCACCTGGTCAGAGCTTTGCTGAATCCAGAGTCGGACAGCATACTCCTTGGTCCATTTAGCTATCAGTGAGGGGTCTCCAGAGCCCAGGGGAGAAATCGAGCAGAGGAGTCTTTTCCTGCCGCCATCACACAAGATAAGCTGATGTGGCCAGCTGAGCTCAACATTATGTACCCCCATCTTAAAATGACATTGTAAAAATAACATTAAGAGGGGAATTTAATTGTTTTAATATCAGGAACTGAGAACATCTCCAATACTAGTTCCAATAAAGACAAACTATTGAAGTCATGATGACAAATACCAACAGAGCTTGAACAAAACAAAACCAGTATTACCTCATATTACTACTACACAACTGACACACATAGGATACTTTTAATAACATATGTCACTACAAGATTCATATTAATAAATTCTGTACATATAACTTGTAATTAAAATTGATTGTGATCCCTGGTTCCCTTTGTATTTGAATCAGGACACATATACATTCATGACAGCAATGAATACATATTGTTATTTGAAAAGTTATCAGTGACTCCTTTAAGATATCCTTTAGAGTGTTATATGTATGTGAGTGTCACAGTGTTGTCAAGTGTGGTGGAATGAATTAAATTGTTTATCTGTCTGTTGTTGTTATGACTTACACTTCATCATACACATACCCTAGACATACAACGTAGTCATCACACTATTTCAGAATAATTCTGACTGAGATATATATATATGTGGCAGCAAGTAAGGTTATCTATAATACACTACTCTTATTAGATATAGATACCTTCACAGCTGATCTCAGTCAGTACACTAAGTCCCCTATAAATATTTATAACATCCCACTTCACCACACTTCTATTACAGCTCTCTTAAAACCACATCTATTCCTCTCACAAAGTTGGAAGTCTATCCCTGAAATGATTTCAATAATTAATGACAACATTGTTTATTCCTTTAGTAAATAATTCCATTTGCTTGTCTATTTACAAAATTATTAAGTTGTATAAATTAAACTTTTTTTTTCAGCGTGTCATATTGTTTGTTAACAGTTCCCTTTACTTGCCTGTTTACACCATTCTGAAATTGCTTAAATTAAACTGTTTTTCCCCCCAGAGTGTCAAATTGTTAATTAATGGTTCCCTTGCTTGTCTGTTTACACCATTTTGATATCGCTAAAATTAAACTGTTTTTTTCTTTTTGTCCAGCGTGTCATATTGTTTGTTAACAGTTCCCTGTGCTTGCCTGTTTACACCATTCTAACATTGCTTAAATTAAACAGTTGCCCCCTCCCCCAGTGTTATATTGTTAGTTAACTGTCCCCTTTGCTTGCCTGTTTACACTGTTCTTAAATTGCTTAAATTAAACTGCCCCCCCCCCTTCCCCAAGCGTGTCATATTGTTACTTAATGTGTCTGTTTACACCATTCAGAAATTGCTTAAATTAAACAGTATTTTTGCCTTTTACCCGGCGTGTCCAATTGTTTGTCATTATCATCAGCTGCCATTTTCACATTGAAGGTCGGCAGTAACATCTTTCTTCTTTTCTCTTGATAGTGCACTCTTGATAGACTCTTTCCTGTCCATCTCTAAATTGTAATTTCTCACTTATGGCGTTGTCTCCCTCTTTCACGTTTGCTTTCAACTCTTCTTTGAAATGAAGTTTTAAGTAAACAGGGTGTTATGTACTTTTACATGGCTAAAATATTATTTGTGGGCCTTTTCAAAAGCCTGCCGTAAAATGTAATACTTTAGTAGAAAGACCGTATTTGAATTGAGTTCCAATTCAGATTTTGCGAGCTGTGATTAATGCATAGGTGTTTTAGTAGACAGAGGCGTAGTGTCGCTGGAAAGTGGAAATGTATCCACCGGCGCCGTGCCGCTGGAAGGATGAGGTGTATACATAGGCGGATCGCTGCTGGGAAGTACGTATGAATACCCAGCTGCACTGCTGATGTAAGGCTGGGTGGTATACATAGGCGTAGTGCCGTTGGGAGGTTGGGTTGTAAACATAGGCGTAGTGCCGTTGGGAGGTTGGGTTGTAAACATAGGCGTGGTGCCGTTGAATGGTTGAGTTGTATACATAGGCATGGTACCGTTAGGGGGTTGGGTTGTATACATAGCCATAGTGCCGTTGGGGAGTTGAGTTGTATACATAGGCGTGGTACCGCTGGGAGGGTGGGTTCCATACATCGCAGTGCCGAACTGGGGGTTGCCATAAGCGGGATACGTGTTAGGTGCTGTGAAAGAATAAAGAATATTTGGTCTAGGTTAATTTCCCTGCATTAAAAACACAACAAACATACAACAAACATACAACAATATATTTATTTATATGAGTACATCAGCATTTTCCTTGTTCCTCAATATGGAACACGGAACCCCCACTGGAGTTGTCCTATAGGAGAAGTCTGCACCAAACATTCTTATTCACGTGCAGCGATGGTAAATGCGGGAATTTGTGTTACATGATGAGGTTGCCAGCCTCATGCACAACCGTATATTAGTCGGCTTGTACGACATGCCTGATGGAGCAGTAGTCATATTTTTCTTTGCCCTCTGAAAGATCCTCGGAACTAAAGGTGGGGTATATACGAGATGTATGGATATACCAATATATATAAAATCCCAGCTTGTTCTGTCACTAATGCTAAGGGATGCAACTTTGGTTGAAAGTTAGACATTAATTGTATTGTTTCCCTTATATGTACTCTCCCGAAAATAGTAACACTCGTCAAAAAAAAAGTGCGCAAATGACGGTATGCGCAAAAATATTTATAGAACTGTGGTGATGCGCAGTGGTATATGTATTTTAATACTTTTGAATAAGTAAAATTGCCGTTAGGTATTTGTGCTTTTGAATGTGATTCCCGTCTTATGACGGGCTTTTACACTAGTACATACGAGTATGTATGGATATATATAAGAAAACAAAATCTTCCAAGATTTTGTTTTCTTCCTTTACAGACAAAACACACACAAACCGACTTGCATAACTGACAGAACTGTAGTCAGGGCAGGATTTTCCATTAAGCACAGGACTCCTGCTCCCTCAGGCATGTCGTAGATGGCGACTAATGTGAGCTTTGCATGGGAGTTAGGCAACCTTATCATGTAAAACAAATTGCTACAGAAACCACAGCTTCATGAGCGTGTGTAATGATTTGTGCAGGCTTCCTACAGCTGTAGTGGTGGTTCTATGTTCCATAAAAAGCGGAAAAGGAAATGATGATATCTATAACTTAATTTGGGAACCAGGCACCTTAAGGCATCAAACAATAATAAGTACAAAACCGTTCAAATTAATTATTAATTATTAAATTGAATGAATTATACACGACCACCTCGAGTTCGAGTACTTTGATATGTTAATTACTCTAAGCTGATATTTTTTCACTTTTTTAGCTGTTCAGTAATTTATTATCCACTCCAAGGGTGCCAATAATAAAAATGTGAAATGTGTTAATGTCAGATAAATTCTAGGGCCCATTCGTGGATTTCACAGTCAGAACATTGAAAATGAAGCTACAGCAATCCCCTGCTGAGCGGTGTTACTTCGTTCTTGTAAAAAATCACGCTAACCGGATAAGCGCTAAATGAAAAATTAATTTCCATAAGAATTAAAAGAAAACAAATTAATTCGTTTCCAAAGCGGAGAAAGCTGTAAAAAGTTTAAGTAAAAGCTTGTCGACTTGGTCAATGGGGGCTGAAGATATTAGAGACTTTTAAAAAAGAAAACTCTAATTAACGATCGAGCTAGCTTCGATGTGCCGTCTTTTTCTCTTCGTGAAGCACCTTGTAGCACTTAATATTTTATTCTATGTTAAGGACTACAATAAAACTGCATTCCATTCTGGGGTTACCCTCCATGATGCCAGCAATGACAATGTTTCTTGGCCACCCTACCAACCTGAATGACTTTAAAGTTATATTCCTGCCTTCCATGGGATTTTGAGCACAGCGTATGATTTAATTTTTTAAGCGTAAAACGGGGATAGGGCATAAAATAGAAATAGCGTTATGTCGAAAAAACGCTACTCAAACAGCGATAGACCAGGGGATTCCTGTATTTTAAAGCAAACATTTAATATGATTTTTATTTATATTCAAATGTTAAGCAAAAATATTTTCTGTCTCAGTAATTTTTTTATATATATTTTAGTTTAACATCATGTAGGAAGGGTAAGACCATATTATTTTCAGTGCTTAGAGAGAAACTCGGTTGTATACATAAACGTGATGTCGCTGGGGAGGGGGGGGTTTCATACATAGGCGTGGTGTCCCGCTACGAGCCCAGGAAGCCATTAATCCTCCACTGACCATAGATATTGATTTCCTCAGTGGTTCTCAACGTGAGCCATATGACCCCCAGGGGTCATGCCTTATTTCGAGAAGGCCACTGTAAGATGGTAAAGTACCTTTGCTCCAGCTGACAGCGACTATGAGAGGGCCACTGTACGATAGTAAAGTACCTTTGTTCCAGCTGACAGCAACTATGAGAGGGCCACTGTACGATGCTAAAGTACCTTTGTCCCAGCTGACAGCGACTATGAGAGGGCCACTGTACGATGGAAAAGTACCTTTGCTCCAGCTGACAGCGACTATGAGAGGGCCACTGTACGATGGTAAAGTACCTTTGTTCCAGCTGACAGCGAATGTGAGAGGGTCACTGTACGATGGTAAAGTACCTTTGTTCCAGCTGACAACGACTATGAGAGGGCCACTGTACGATGGTAAAGTACCTTTGTTCCAGCTGACAGCGACTGTGAGAACCTTTGTTCCAGCTGACAGCGACTATGAGAGGGCCACTGTACGATGGTAAAAGTATTTGTTCCAGCAGCGACTATGAGAGGGCCACTGTACGATGGTAAAGTACCTTTGTTCCAGTTGACAGCGACTATGAGAGGGCCACTGTACGATGGTAAAGTACCTTTGTTCCAGCTGACAGCGACTATGAGAGGGCCACTGTACGATGGTAAAGTACCTTTGTTCCAGCTGACAGCGACTGTGAGAGGGCCACTGTACGATGGTAAAATACCTTTGTTCCAGCTGACAGCGACTGTGAGAGGGCCACTGTACGATGGTCAAGTACCTTTGTTCCAGCTGACAGCGACCGGGAGAGGGCCACTGTACGAAGGTAAAGTACCTTTGTTCCAGCTGACAGCGATTATGAGAGGGCCACTGTACAATGGTAAAGTACCTTTGCTCCAGCTGCCAGCGACTATGAGAGGGCCACTGTACGATGGTAAAGTACCTTTGTTCCAGCTGACAGCGACTATGAGAGGGCCACTGTACGATGGTAAAGTACCTTTGTTCCAGCTGACAGCGACTATGAGAGGGCCACTGTACGATGGTAAAATACCTTTGTTCCAGCTGACAGCGACTATGAGAGGGCCACTGTACGATGGTAAAGTACCTTTGTTCCAGCTGACAGCGACTGGGAGAGGGCCACTGTACGATGGTAAAATACCTTTGTTCCAGCTGACAGCGACTATGAGAGGGCCACTGTACGATGGTAAAGTACCTTTGTTCCAGCTGACAGCGACTATGAGGGGGCCACTGTACGATGGTAAAGTACCTTTGTTCCAGCTGACAGCGACTATGAGAGGGCCACTGTACGATGGTAAAGTACCTTTGTTCCAGCTGACAGCGACTGTGAGAGGGCCACTGTACGATGGTAAAGTACCTTTGTTCCAGCTGACAGCGACTGTGAGAGGGTCACTGTACGATGGTAAAGTACCTTTGTTCCAGCTGACAGCGACTGTGAGAGGGCCACTGTACGATGGTAAAGTACCTTTGTTCCAGCTGACAGCGACTATGAGAGAGCCACTGTACGATGGTAAAGTACCTTTGTTCCAGCTGACAGCGACTATGAGAGGGCCACTGTACGATGGTAAAGTACCTTTGTTCCAGCTGACAGCGACTATGAGAGGGCCACTGTACGATGGTAAAGTACCTTTGTTCCAGCTGACAGCGACTATGAGAGGGCCACTGTACGGTGGTAAAGTACCTTTGTTCCAGCTGACAGCGACTATGAGAGGGCCACTGTACGATGGTAAAGTACCTTTGTTCCAGGTGACAGCGACTATGAGAGGGCCACTGTACGATGGTAAAGTACCTTTGTTCCAGCTGACAGCGACTATGAAAGGGCCACTGTACGATGGTAAAGTACCTTTGTTCCAGCAGACAGCGACTATGAGAGGGCCACTGTACGATGGTAAAGTACCTTTGTTCCAGCTGACAGCAAATATGAGAGGGCCACTGTACGATGGTAAAGTACCTTTGTTCCAGCTGACAGCGACTATGAGAGGGCCACTGTACGATGGTAAAGTACCTTTGTTCCAGCTGACAGCGACTATGAGAGGGCCACTGTACGATGGTAAAGTACCTTTGTTCCAGCTGACAGCGACTATGAAAGGGCCACTGTACGATGGTAAAGTACCTTTGTTCCAGCTGACAGCGACTATGAGAGGGCCACTGTACGATGGTAAAGTACCTTTGTTCCAGCTGACAGCGACTATGAGAGGGCCACTGTACGATGGTAAAGTACCTTTGTTCCAGCTGACAGCGACTATGAGAGGGCCACTGTACGATGGTAAAGTACCTTTGTTCCAGCTGACAGCGACTATGAGAGAGCCACTGTACGATGGTAAAGTACCTTTGTTCCAGCTGACAACGACTATGAGAGGGCCACTGTACGATGGTAAAGTACCTTTGTTCCAGCTGACAGCGACTATGAGAGGGCCACTGTACGATGGTAAAGTACCTTTGTTCCAGCTGACAGCGACTATGAGAGGGCCACTGTACGATGGTAAAGTACCTTTGTTCCAGCTGACAGCGACTATGAGAGGGCCACAGAGGTAAATGAGGCTCAGAAGGAGCCCGTGAGCAAAAAAAGGTTGAGAACCCCTGGCTTACTTCACGTGCTGGCAACCGGAAGGATCTTGAGTTACCAGTAGATCCCCAGGGATCATTTCATAGATCTTTATGTAGCAAAAACGGGGTGGGATAAGAATTTTTCACCTAGGTAAATAGCAGACTAGCCTTTTCCTTCCAGCACTTAAAAATGCCGTGCTTCCTTGTCCCCCTTAAGACCCAGCGGACCCATATATAACCCAACATACATAACTCTACGCTAATTTTATAATAACACAAATATTAATTCTCACTAGCTCAAATATTGGTTATTTCATAAACATGTCACAGAATGGATTGGGGCAATCCCATCTTCTTGCTAATCTCTGCTTCACTACAGCAGTAATCGGTACATTTTGTATTGATTTTATTGCGATTTTTCCGAGTCGCACCCTTTTCTTCCTCTGTCCAATAGAGCAGATATTTTGTATCTACATTCTTTCGCTACTTTCAGTATATTGTCGGTTTATCTGACACTCCTTGAGGATGATAACACTAAACATTTGGAGGAGCGGCTAAGAGAACATTATCGACTGCCAAGTTGGTTAATCGCAGGCGCGGCCGATATCAGTACACAGATTAACACGTACATCGCGCGTGCGCAATCTGCTTAATCACTGATAAGGCTTGGGTGGTATCCGCCAAGGCTGTAAACAGACGGATTTTGTGTGTGCTCAAGCAACAGATAAGACATTACTTTAGCGAAAGTAATAAGTGCTACCCCTGACAACGTTGTCATATGAGGTTAACGACATGTTCGCGAGTCTGTACGCAATGCATCGTATGTCTTATTGCCATATATGGTAATACGTGACCTTTTGCTTTACGCACCTTATTTCACGTAGAATATTTTGAAAGTACCACACCCTTGTTGTAGATTTTTGATAGGGGAATTAAGACTTGGGTTGGTCCCTTCTGAATAGATTAGAATAAGTGATAGTCACAGTGAGAAGTAGTAATAGCAATAGATTTCCACGAGTGAGATGGTAGAAATGTGATAGAGGCTGTCTCTGAAATCAAGAAATCTTCTCTCTTTCACCTATCTTCTACGACAGATTTAGATTGAGTCAGACAGTCTACACACGTATATATGATATATATATATATATATATAAATATATATATATATATATATATATATATATGATATATATATATATATATATATATATATATATATATATATATATATATATATATCCACTCACATACATCCACAATTAAGACGACAGTTAGACGTAAAGACGTGGGAAAAACTATGACAATGATTATATGAATAGTTTGGGAAAACGAACTGACCGACACGCTGGAATAAATTTTATGAGTAGTTTATTTATCAAGACTAAACTTCTCTCACAACATATCAAATCACATCAAGCATATACAAAAAAATCATAAACAAAAAAATCAAGAAATGCTACAAGAATGATAGACCCGTTGGTATGATCCTTCCCTCGATGTATAGCTCACAGTCCCGTTAGAAGAAAGTGATAGCCCAAAGAGTCACAGATACATATGATTTAGTCTAAAATTCTTCCCCTTTAAGGTATAAACAGACTGGATACTCTGATCTAGTCTAAGGGAATATATATATATATATATATATATATATATATATATATATATATATATATATATATATATATATATATATATATATATATATATATATATATATATTATATATATATATAATTTAGCCCTTGCATAAAGAAATGTTATGACAGCAAAAAAAAGAATGGGTGTCAAATTACCACCATAAAGGGATCGCTCAGTCTTGCATTCACTCTATTCATTCAACTGTGATCACGTGCATTTTTTTTTTTATACTCACAGCTTTGGTAGCCACTTCGGGAACAAAAAAAAAACAATATTTTTAGGACTTGCCCATACAGAATCTTCAATGGTAATCTTGGCCAAGAAAACCCCGGTCCAAAAAGACGGGTTGAATTCACTACTTCCGGGACCATTCTCTTGGGAATACTATTGTTTTGGATGTCTGTTTAAGTCACATAAAATTGTCCAGGCACGAGCGTTTATAGTGAGAACAGTGTCAACATCTTAGATTTCAAACGAATGAGGAATGTCAGGACGGCACCTTCTCTCAGTATAGGAATTTAGTTGGTCACACCACCACTTGTCAACAGTGTCGGGAAAGTTACTGATTGTAATATGTTACTTGCCACAAAGGCTGAAAAATGACTAGAGTTTTTCTCAGGAAGAATCAAATCAGGCTCGATGACCAGTTACTTCTTTAAAATCTTAAAGTTCTTGCAAAAGTTATACATCAAATCTTTAAGGTAAGAATGTTTGTTGTTTTCTTCACAGATTTATCTCTATACTCAAACGCTGGCAAAGTTTGGGTACCACAGTTTCACTCAACACAGAACTACTAAGAACTTAAACCACTACGATCATACTAAATGACATCTCTATTAACAGAGATTCTAGAAATCGAACGAAGGCTTGTTCTAGTCTTGACTGCGAAGTTACTGAGTGAAAATGAAATCTAACTCCCTCCAGTATATATGAAACACCAGACAAAGATGTACACTATTTCCATAAACTACGCAATAGCCTCCCCTTCTCTTAACACCTCCTGTCTTCGCACCTCACGCCAAAATGACCATTCTGAGCGAATGCGTGATGGCGCCTTCTCCACCCTGACACTGAGAATCTACCGAGGAAACTACGTGTCAGATGCAAAATACCAGACAAATGTCTGATACTGCGCCCGGGGAGATGTCGGGATTCACGCCTCACCTCAGCGCTCACCGAGAAGCTACGTTTTGACAAGTGAGAATGCAGACGATATGTCGGCCCTATGTCTGAGATAGCCAAAATATTCACAGTTATTTCGTCAATCTGCAGCGATTGACCGAATGCATTCTCACGCCAAATCGTCTGGTGCGAGGGACTGACACGTTACGTAAAAAGTACTCGTTTAATCAGCAATGAAGTGCGTGTCTAAATGAGAAACGAAACTGGCGAAAGTGAGAATGGGAAAAAAATATTTCTCGCAAACGAACGAATGCGAACAATACTGGAAAAAAGAGTGGTAATAAATAGAGGATACGGGTGAAAGAAAAAGAAGAGGATACAGGCAATTCAATGACCATAAAACCTCTGTGACAGAACGTCCCCCCTTTAAGATATGGAAGCACTCCATGTCTACGTTATGGAATTAAATTTCCTATATCCGTAGTTTCAGGATGTCTGTCTTCTTCCCTCTCATCTCCCCCCTCCATCTCTCTCCAGTTCCTACTCACGTCTCCTCCCAAAGTTTCCTTTCTCTGGAATGTCTCCCATGCGCGCTTGAAAGAGCGTCGCCGCTTCTGACATTTTTGAAAGATTTCGTGTGTGTGCAGTGGAGTTTCCCTGCCACTATCGTCATCTTCGTCAGTTTTGGCGATCGTTAGGAGATGGTCGGAGGTTGGCACTGGTTTTTCCAAGTATCTCTTTAAGAGATTTAAATGGAAAACCTTTTCCTTTCCTTGAATAGAGATCTGGTAGTTAGCCTTAGAAATCTTTTTCAGGACGGTAAACGGCCCTTGCCATCCGATCCTCAGTTGGTTGTTTCCGGTAGGGAGTAACACCAAAACTTTCTCTCCTGCTTCCAGTTCTCTCTCTTTCGCGACTTTCCTGTATCGGTTAGCGTGCTTTGTGCGTGCTCGCTTAAAGTTGGTGGTTGCTAGGTCCCATCCTAGTTTCAACCTTTCCTTTAAATCCGATACGTATTTACTGGCTGAGATAACTGTCTCATCAGCCTTCTGGTCTGTCAGCGACCAAAGTAAGGCTTCAAGCGGGCCCTTAATGGGTCTGCCGAATAAAAGCGTAGCTGGCGGAAATCCTGTGGAAGTATGAGGAGATTCTCTGTAGCCAAATAAAGCTGCAGGAATACAAAGATCCCAATCTTCAGGTTTCACTTGTGCCAGTTTACTTAACATCATGTTGAGGTTTCCATTAACACGTTCCACGAGCCCATTTCCGGCCGCAGTATAAGGTTTTGTGTAGATGTGTTGGGTCCTCAAGATCTTCACGATCTCATCCATCAACAGGTTTCGGTATGGAGATCCGTTATCCGTCAACACTTGTTGAGGGAATCCCAACCGAGTGAAAATCTGCACGAGGGCTTCTGCGAATTGCTTGGCATCTGCGCATGTTATCGGGATAGCTTCTGCCCATAAAGTGCATGTATCGACTAAGGTCAGGATAAACCTGTTCCTTCTTTTAGTCCTTTCTAAGGGTCCTAAAATGTCGATCACAACCCGTTCGAATGGTGTTTCCACTATTGGCATTTCACCCAAAGAGACTAGGGGTGCCCGTTGCTTGGGTGGTACCCGTTGGCACTGGGCACAGGATTTGACATATCTGATAATATCAGTATTTACTCCTGGCCACCAATAACGAGTGGTTATCCGTTGGTTTGTGGCGTTCTGTCCCATATGTCCGCTGAAGGGAAGAGAGTGCCCCATTTCTAGGATTTGGCTTCTGTAATGTTTCGGTACTAGGAGCTGGTTGTAACCTTGGTCAAGCTTGCCCATTCTGCGATAAAGTACGTCATCCTTAGAAAAAATGTCCCCGTGCTGTCTGGGTTCCTTAGCCATGGGCAGTTTCCTAAAGCAGGGTGCCAAAGTAGGATCCTTTTGTTGCGCTTCTTTAAGTTCCATGGGTAACAAATTAGGCGCAGGCTCCCGTTCCTTCTTGGTTTGCCCTCTTGTAGTTACTGCTGCCACCATCGGCTCTTCCGGTTTCCTAATACACGCGTATCTCCCGCCAAGTATGACTGGGTAGATGGGGTCATCCATAACAGCCGCTTTGATCACACCTCTGACAAAATCAGAGTGGATCTCCACCAATGCAATGGGAAGCACTGTAGGTGCATCACTCTTACGAACTCCACAAAGTTGGACGGTCTCTCCTGTCTCTTGACCGGGTTTAACCAGGTTTCTGGCAACAATGCAATCATACGAAAGCCCCGTGTCAAATAAACAAGAAGTTTGAGAACCGTTCATAATAATAGTACCTCGCGTTGAGGGTGTATCTCCAACAGGTTGGGAATCACTGTCAATAATTCCGCCTTGCGAGACTGTTAGCAAGCATCCGATGCGTTTAAGCTCGGTGTGCTCGTCCTGATCATTATTCCCGTGCTCAGGGGTTCTCCCTTTGCCACCTTGATCTTTCTGGCCACGCTGCCATGAAGGGCGGTCGGGTTGATCAGATTGCTTACTGTGGTTGGGGTACTTGTTTTTGTAGAACTTGGATTTTTCAGGAGGGGGGTTTTGAGGTCCAGTTTCTCTGTGGTTATTTTGGTTAGAAACATGAGGAATATGAGAAGATTGGTCTAGATTATTTTTCCGAAAATGCTCTTCTGTCGGTTTACGTTTTGTGGCCGGTAGTTCAGCCAGCGCATTGTGATATCGCTCAGACTTTTCTAAGATGTCTTCAAGCTTTTCTGCACCCTGCTCAACTAGAAATCTCCGGGTATCCGCAGACAACGTGTTCTTTATTTGTTCGGTTAGAACAAATTCCTCAAGACCTTCATAGGTAGAGGGGAGCTGTGAAAGCTCAAGGCACTTTGTCAGATATCCCTTTAGACGAGATGAGAACTGCTGAAAAGTTTCAGAGCTCTCCTTCCTGCTGTTGCGAAACAGTTGCAGAAACTTTCGCGCATTCATTTCAAAGCGCTCAAGCAAAGCTTTCTTCAACAAGTCATAGTTGTCTTGTTGGCCACTTTCCAGTTTAGAATAAACATCATAAGCAGAACCTTTAAGGGCCTGGGAAAGTTTCATACACCAACGCGACCTCTCTAAACCGTACAGAGTTGCAATTTTCTCAAATTTTTCTAGATACGTGTCAATCTTCTCATTAGGACAAGGGAAAGATTCTAGCGGAAAAGACATAGCAGTGAGATGAGTAGATTGTGTGTTAGAAGGATCAGTTAAGGAAGAATGAGGAGAAGACTCTCCATTGCTGGAGGCAGAGGCAGCACCACGGCTTTGGACTTCTAGAGCTTTGAGCGCCAACTCATGCTGTCGTCGTTGCTCATTTTCTCTTTCCTAATGCTGTCTCTCTTTCTCTCTTTCCTCATGCTGTCTCTCCTTCTCTCTTTCGTTCGCTCTGCGAATTTCCATTTCCTCGTCCATCTTCCTCTGCTCTCTAGCTTCGGCTGCTTTCCTCTCCGCATCATATCTCTCAAGATCGTCTCTGACAAAAGCTTCTTTCGCTTCTTCTCCGTCCAAACCTTCTTCTCTCGCCTCGTCCCTGAGGAGTTGTCTAAGCTTCGCCCTTTCTGCCATAATAAGTCAGTGGCTAAAACTAAGTCGAGAAAGCAAGAAGAAAAAGATACGCTGGTTCCTACCACTTGCGAAAAAATACCAAACAAAGATGATATACTTATAACCTGGGATACCTCCTCCAAAAATTATAGTGTCTAACTATCGCTGCTATTAATCGGCAATAAAGCACCTAATGCAGACGACTACGCCAAATAATGGTAGTTAAGATTACTCACTGAAAAATAAGTTACTGCAGTGGAAGCAAAATAATTATTGCAAACATTTAAGGAAGACAAAAAAAAATCCCCTTAATTTTAAATCCACTATCAAGTTAACCCCTGAAGAAAGTTAGGGTAAGGGAGGCAATTACAGGACGTATAGTCTGATCGCGCTCCTTAGCTTAGCTCAAACACCTACTTCTTCAGAACCCTGTGAATGTTATACTCTCACAAAACTTTACCAGCGTTTAGTATCACAAAATCAGTAATTAACATATATTCCGACAAAATCAACCTGTAAGCCAAATGTATAATGCTCAATAATGCTGTGGAAAAACAATTATTAGCCGTGTGGTCAGCACGCCCATAAAACAGATCGATATGTCTAGGGGATAGTTATTTTTTTAAAAGATACAAAACTCACAAGACATCACACTCTTACTCTATATCAGAATAAAGAACATTAATCCTGCAAACGAGCTGATATTCGTATTTGCTCAGGACTAGAGTTCAATTCCCGGAAAAATGAGTCACCATTCTGTCGTCTCGTTTTCCTGTTCAAAAGTTCAAAATCCCGTTAGACGAGCCAACCATTCTGTCGTAGATTTTTGATAGGGGAATTAAGACTTGGGCTGGTCCGTTCTGAATAGATTAGAATAAGTGATAGTCACAGTGAGAAGTAGTAATAGCAATAGATTTCCACGAGTGAGATGGTAGAAATGTGATAGAGGCTGTCTCTGAAATCAAGAAATCTTCTCTCTTTCACCTATCTTCTACGACAGATTTAGATTGAGTCAGACAGTCTACACACGTATATATGATATATATATATATATATATATATATATATATATATATAATATATATATATATATATATATATATATATATATATATATATATATATCCACTCACTTCTTCTTCTTCGATCCTTAACCACCGACCGTCAAAGCAGTCAGTGGCCATCACGCCTAGTGGCGTCTTGTAGGGCAACAACAAATTGATTCCACTTTGCTCGGTCGGCGGCCATCCTTCGTACAGTGCCCCAACTCTGGTTCATTCTCTGCATCTCAGCCTCCACAGTCCTCCGCCAAGTTGTTTTTGGTCGGCCTCTCTTTCGCTTTCCTTCAGGGGTCCAAAGCATAGCTGTTCTTGTGATGGCATCGGGGTCTCTTCTGAGGACATGACCAACCCAGCTCCAGCGTCTGCCAGCTATGATGGTGTGCATGTCCTCTTGCTTGCTACGAGTAAGCAGATCTTGGTTGGTGATGGTATTCGGCCAAAAGATGCGGTGAATTTTTCTTAGGCATGTTGTGTGAAAAGAGGACAATTTTGACATTTCCTTCTCTGTGACTCTCCAGCATTCCGCACCACAGAGAAGCACAGAAAGCACGCAACTCTGGTATAATCTTAATTTTGTGCTTGTGCTGTATTGGGAGGACTTCCAGATGTTATTTAGGCTAAAGAAGGCTGTTCTTGCCTTATTCATTCTGATGTTGATGTCTTTGCCTGCCCCACCGTCTGGTGTTACTATGCTTCCTAGGTATGTGAAGGTATCTGTCTGTACCAATTGCTGATTCCTTACTGATATGGGCTCAGGGCTGCTCACATTGAGCGTCATGACCTCAGACTTCTTTAAATTGATGTTCAAGCCCACCTGCTGGCTAAATTTATTAAGTCTATCCGTTTTTTCCTGGATGTGTTGATGTGAATGTGCCAGCAGTGCAATGTCATCTGCATATTCCAGATCTTCCAATGTAGAAAATGTAGTCAATCTTATTCCTCTTGGACTGCCCTCTGTTGTCTGGCGCATCACCCAGTCTATGACTGTTAAAAAAAGAGTGGTTGATAAGGGGCATCCCTGTCGTACTCCTGTCTTCACCTCGAAGGTTAGGTTGCTCTGCCCAACACTACACGTAAAGTTGGCATAGAGGCTTTTTATGATTGCCACTATGCAGCTTGGAATTCCATAAGCCCTCAGTATTTTCCATAAACTGTCCCTATGTATGCTGTCAAAAGCCTTTTCAAAATCAACAAAATTTATGTAAAGCTGTCTTTGCCATTCTGAGCACTGCTCTATAATGTTCCTGAGAGTGAATATATGGTCTACACATCTTCTGTTCTTTCTAAATCCTGCTTGTTCTTTCCTCAGTTTGTAGTCTACTGCCTTTGAAATTCTCTGTATAATTATCCTGCCTAGTATTTTGCTGGGAACTGAGAGAAGAGTGATTCCTCTCCAATTATTGCAGTCTGCAAGATCTCCCTTTTTGGACAATTTGACAATTATTCCTTTGTTCCACTCTGATGGTGTTGTCCCCGTTTTCCACACTTGTGCAAATAGTGGTTCTAATAGTTCTGCTGCTAGCTCAGGGTCTGTCTTAAATAGCTCTGCATTTAAGTTATCATAGCCCGGAGCTTTACCGTTCTTTAACCCTTTGATTGCTGTGATGATTTCTTCTTTTCGTGGAATGTCTGTATTTACATCTAGATCGTTTTCAGCCTCAGGAACATTCAGTTGTGTCTCTGGTATTTCCTTGTTCAGAGTTTCTCTGAAGTGCTCTGCCCATCTTGTTTCCTGTCCCTCTGCTGTCTTGGTGAGATTTCCTTGCTTATCTCTTACTAATGTAATATTGTTTGCACCTTGTTTTCCGCTGATTAATTTAGTTATTTTGTATACTGTGCTTTGTTCATTTCTCAGTGCTGCCTCTTCTGCCTGTTTTGCAAGATCGTCTAGGAAATTCCTTTTGTTGGCTCGGGTTTTGCGTTTAACTTCCCTGTCCAGCTGGCTGTACGGTTCGCTATATAGTTGCTTTAACCTGGGGGACTTCGCTTCTGTTTTCTTTCTTTTCATTTCCTTTCTCATCTTTATGGTGTTTAGTGTTTCTGGGGTTATCCAGTCTTGCTTCTCCCTTTCCTGGAATCCTAAGCATGATTTGCTACTTTCCTTATATACTGTTGAAATGGTGTTGAGAATGCAGACGATATGTCGGCCCTATGTCTGAGATTGCCAAAATATTCACAGTTATTTCGTCAGTCTGCAGCGATTGACCGAATGCATTCTCACGCCAAATCGTCTGGTGCGAGGGACTGACACTTTACGTAAAAAGTACTCGTTTAATCAGCAATGAAATGCGTTTCTAAATGAGAAACGAAACTGGCGAAAGTGAGAATGGGAAAAAAATATTTGTCGCATACGAACAAATGCAAAAAATACTGGAAAAAAATAAAGAGTGGTAATAAATAGAGGATACGGGTGAAAGAAAAAGAAGAGGATATAGGCAATTCAATGATCATAAAACCTCTGTGACAACCCTAACCCACCTGTTCAAAAATGTTTGGAACTTTCGGTTAGACTCCATAACACACAGATGCGTGGGAAGTTAGTGAATACAACCTGACGCTTCAGTCAGTCAAAACTAGTGTGATCGCTTGCCAAGACACCAGATTTTGCTAGCGTGAAGCCTATAATTCAGAATTCCATTGTATCAGACCGGACACCTTTTATTTGAGTATTTATCAGGACTTACAAAAACAGCCCAGGAAATCTCCATCATTTTTAATAAGGAAAGCCGCAGTCTGAGGAAACTGAAGGAAACACACAAAGTCAGAGACTAAATTTCTCATTACTAACATGTGAGCTAACATATATATGTATATTGTCATGTGAATTTTAATATGTGAAAATCGCTAGTGGATGTCCCAGTCAGTTGAGGCTGGCAATATCAGCGTATAGAATGATGATTCATAAACCACCACTGCACGGGCTGGTGATTGCTTTATTGCTAGTTTGTTAAAGAGAACTAAAAGCAAAAGGTAATCCCAGGTTCCTATGGAGCAGGGAGGGAAAGATGAAAGAAATGATGTACATTCTAAGTATAATACTTACAGTTTCAAACTAGTGTAAATGTCAATGAGAACATATTCACTTTAAAATTAATTAAAGTTTTAAATTTTTCAAAGCAGTGTAAACATAAATGAAAACATATTCAATTTATATTGTGAACACTTTTCAATCAGTGGAAATGTAAATGGAAACATATTCTATCTGTACTATTAACCCTTTCATTTAAATGTAATGTAAAGCTAAAGCTATTCAATTTAAATATAAAGAAAGTTTTATCCCGAGGGATTAAATTTAGTTCTCATCGAGGGTAAATTCTGAGATAAATGGGATGGTAGAATAGAAGAGGGGGGCATATAAGTATGTGTCGGGAAATGCAATACTGAGGAAAGCGTTTCTTTTCTATTCTTTATCATAGTTAATGGTGGTACCAGCAGAAAGTACTATCTCTGGAACAAGAAGGGAATAGTGGCCTTAGCTTTAAAACGAGGGACCATCTTTGTAGACTCTCCCTGACATTTCTGGGAAAAAGAGCCACACCTTACTACCTTGACCAGCGACGAGCGAGAGCAGTGTAAAAAGAGCTCATCAGCGGGAGCAGAAACTACTATTGGCAGCTAAGTGCTAAATATCCGCTGCCAAAGTGAACTTTTTTTCATCATCTCTATTACCAATCAATGAAGAAACTTTTCTTCATAACTATTCAAATTATTTTCAAACTGTTAAAACTTAAGTGATTATTAAGTTTTGTTATTTGTAAATTTACAAATTTAACTTCGATTTAATCATTTTAAAGTTACTGCATATTTGTCTCAGTCAAATTTACTACACACTGTCTAAACTGAGATATAGCAGAATAATAAGAAGTCCACTGAGTTAATCAGAGGTGGGGGCTTAAACGAGCTAACATAAACCATTGCTTAATCCTTCACAAAAGTTGTCGGCAGATTCTAGAATTAACGTGCCAGCCAAACGCAGCATTGTTTTCGCTTATCTGAATATCTTGTGAAACTACTTTGTGGTAGAAGCGTCATTAGCCTTCTATCTACATATCTGCCAAGAGTAATCTTGTGCGAAGGTAGACACCTTTGAAGCCCATATTAGATACTCTTGAGTTTTGGCCGCTGTTGGACCACTACTGCAAAGCAGGGGAGGCAATACCGTCACAAAGCAAATGGACGACTGATAACGTTGATAAAGTTGGATTTTTATTCCCGTTAATGATATCCACCAAAAGATAGATATAAGTGGATGGAAGCAGACATCATCATCATCATCAGTTGATAAGATCTCTATGGTGTTGTTTGCTCCACTGTAGTGTATGGAATGTCAACTTGACCTACGCAGTGGTGTGTAGACATGGATTGAGTGTACAATGTGCGAATGATGGAAAGGGTTCGTGTTGTTGACAAATGTTCTTTTCTCACACTCATGTATGACTGGAAGTCATCGACACCAACGACTGTGTACCTTTTCTAAAGTTTAATTGGACGTACACACTCGACAGCACAGATAGTGACAAATCACAGGTTGGCATAATACATCATAGTACAGTGGATAAATGGTCCTGCAATGTTATGTTACATGGGCACTCATGTAGATTAATATTATAATGGACTGTCAGTAGCCAAGCCCTCAGCATCGCCCATACATATAAATCATCTGACTTCACTGACTGAGCACGTCAGCTTATAAACAATATTTCAGATGGCTTCTAAACCTAATCTCGTTTAGCGACGATTCTCCCACATAATGTTCAGCACATATTTTTTTCATATAATAATATTGAACCGCTAATAACGGGTTCTCATGTGTAGCAGTGATCTCTGGACTAAACAAGCGATAATACGGGCATCCCCTTTCTCTTCTTGAAAGTCGCTACATGTTTTGGTTCCAAGATGGCTTCACTCGTGAACTGTCACTCACGTTTGGATGCAGATAATGAATCTGTCCTAAAGTTAGTCATTCATAAAACATTGCATTGCTCTGTAGATTTGATCATGAACAATTGACTGCATTCTACAGAATATAGTGCTGCTAGGAATCGAAGTCGTTTTCATCGAGTCAAATATATTCTCTTAGACATTCAAATCGTAACTATCGAAAATGGTGGCTTCGATCGAGAGTTCATAAGAGTATCTTGGATTACCTTGTTATAAGAAATATGAAACTGCCATTCCTTGGCAATACGCATAAACACTGGGGTAAAGCATGCACGATAGGTCTAGACGACTATCACTTTCCCCACAAATACTGAGATCACTTTTTCCCGGCGACAGGCCGACATAGGAAAACTCACAGTCCCTATCAGGACGAAGCCAAATCACACCACACTCTAGCGACACATCCGCCGAATAGCCTTTGACCTCTCTAGAGACAACAGAACATATAGTTCGACTTAGATATGTAAAGATATACAGATATAAGACAGACTCGTCCTACTCAGACAAACAATACACATAAATTCAGGCCATAGATATTCTGAAGCAAGAACAATCTATTATTACCCAAACAACGAATAAATCGCAGTAAAATGGATGTATCCGCGGAGTTTGATCGAAGAGATGGCACAACTTTCAAGGGAAGTAACTCAATAATGACTTTCCCTTAAGCACAAAAAAATTACCTATGTATAATATTGTAAGATATCAAAGACTGCACGTAACAGTCTTACCACACCTCCCGGGAAAAAAAAAAATGGAACATTTTTTTTTTTTTTGAAATACATCTAGGAGCAACGTACAATAGGCTCACAACGCATGAATAATGCGCAGATGACAATATCAGGAATACCTATAACGCCTAATATGAGGCTAAGTCGACTTATGGAGCGACTGGTGAGAATGTGTCTCATAAACTGAGAGAAATTATTTCTCTACAAGTATATTTTTCCAGGAAGGTGTCATCAAAGTATAATACAATTCTGGCAATTACACAATGCCTAAAAAATTCATATCATCATTTCGTATTAGATATCTTAAATTTATGATTTATGAAGAAAAAATCATCAAAGCACAGCGGTGAATAAACATCCATGAACCGCTATGTAGTGATACAATCATTATATTATTAAATTACAAATGTGTATCTATCATGATATAGAAAAGGAACTACTATAGAACTAGACATATCAAGAAGTCTAAGCCCTAATAGTTATGTGGAATCATGTGGGCATCTTGACAGAATGTCTGCCATCACATTATCTGATCCACGAATAGCTCGCACAGAGAAATGAAAAGGTTGAAGAGCAATTGCATATCGAGTAGACCTCGAGCTCTTCAAATTCTTACTCTGTATAGCAGTAAGAGCTTTTTGGTCGGTTTCTACTATGAAATGTGCGCCTAGAAGGAATCTCTGTAGTTTGAGGATCGACCAAACCATAGCTAATAGCTCACGGTCTAAAACCGAATAATTCCTTTCTGCCGCATTAAGTTTTCTGGAAATATACATTACAGGATGCAGAGTTCCAGAGTACTCTTGCATTAGTGCCGCTCCAATCCCAGTGGATGAAGCGTCACTACGAAGAACGAATGTCTTATCTTTAGTGGGTAGCACTAAAATAGGTGGTGTTGAAAACAATGTTTTAATCTTATCCAGAGAGCATTGGCATTCCTGAGACCAGTGGACCACATTAGGCGAACCTTTCTTTAGAAGTGTTGAGAGAGGTGCCATGATAGAGGATAGATTCTGAATGAATCTGCCATAAAATTGAATAAGACCTAACAGACTTCTCACCTGTTTTTTAGTCTTAGGGATTGAGATGTTAAGTATCTTACTAGTATTATGGTCCTCTGTCTTTAGGAAACCATGACCAACTCGGTGGCCTAGGAAAGAAATTTCGCTAAAACCAATATAGGCTTTAGAGGGTTTCGCTGTCAGGTTGTGCTCACGCAAAGTAGACAGCAATTCATCTAACCCTGAATAGTGATCTTCCCAAGTATCGCTGAAAAGACAGATGTCGTCTAGATATGCAATGACATCTGACCGATAAGATAGGATTCGGCGCATCATGCGTACGAACGTAGCTGGTGCGTTCATAAGACCGAAAGGCATAAAATTCCATTGGAACAAACCTGTAGGTGTTGAAAAAGCCGTGAGAGGTTTGGCGCGTTCAGATAAAGGAACTTGCCAATATCCTTTAGACAAATCAAGTTTAGTGAAAAAATGAGATTTGGAGAGTCGAGTAAGTAGCTCTTCCAGTAAAGGCATAGGTTCGGCATCGAACTTCGTTACTTGATTCAATTTTCGATAGTCAACGCAAAGACGTATGTTATTGTCTTTTTTACGCACAATAACCATCGGCGAAGAATATGCAGAGGTGGATGGTTCGATTATTTTCAAATCTATCATCTCATCCAACTCTTTCTCGACCTGTGCTTGAAAATGTATAGGTATAGGATAAGGTCTAACCCTAATAGGAGTATGGTCATTTAGAACAATGTCATGTTGAATGACATTCGTTTGTCCAGGGATGTCAGTGAGTACATCCTGAAATGTTTGCAACATAGTTGAAACTTGTCGCTGTTCTCCTAGAGACAAATCAGGAGAGACAGTAACGTTCTTCCATGATTCACTGGAATGAAGTGGGATCATTGGAAGAGGAAGATTTACATCTGAAAAACTTGTTTCCTCATCCTGTATCACGGACAGTGATGAGTAATGACCATGTTGTACTGGAGAATTGTCCGTTGCTTGGAAAATGGGTTGCAAATAATCCGGACGTTCATGGAATTCAGTAAGCATATTGATGTGGAAGGTTTTATGCTTCCCATCAATATCGACAATATAGTCGACATCGGAAATTTTCGATATTATATCGTACGGACCTTTCCAAGAAATAAGTAATCTGTTTTCCCTACAAGGTAGTAATACAAATGCTTTGTCACCAGGACAAAGTTGTCGTAAGCATCTCTTCTTATTGGCAAATTGCCTTGCCTTCTGTTTCGCAAATTCAGAAGAAGAAGTTGCTAATTTGCATGCTTCGATAATTTTTTGTCTCAACGCGATGACATATTCGTAGGATGACTTTGTGTCATCGTCAATATTGTCAGATGTTATGAGATCGTGAAGCAACGACATAGGGCCACGCGGACGCGCGCCAAAGACGAGTTCAAAGGGAGAAAATCCCGTATGTTCATTGGGTACCTCTCTGTAAGCGAAGAGGGCCGCAGGTAAAACTCTGTCCCAGTCTTGAGGATGATCCTCAGTTATCTTCCCCAGTAAGTTTTTAAGTGTTCTATTAAGGCGTTCGACCATACCATTAGACATTGGATGGTAGATACTACTTAAAGATCTATCTATCTGCAGGGTAGACATTACTTGAGACATGGTATCTGATATTAGTTGGGTGCCATGGTCTGACAATATCTCTCCGGGGAACCCCAGACGAGAAAATATAAGCCAAAGAGCATCTGCAATATCAGCATTAGTAATGCTCTTCAGAGGAATAGCCTCTGGCCAACGTGTGCACATATCAACACACGTCAAGATAAACTGATGTCCTCTGGCAGACTTGATCTTAAATGGACCAATAATGTCTATAGCCATTTTTTGGAACGGCCGAATAGGAATGTCCGCCGCCTGAATGGGTGCAGCATGCCGTGGACCTTTGGATTTAACTTCCTGACATACTTTACAAGATCGACAATAAATACGTATGTCCTTGTTTACCAATGGCCAAAAGAAAGCCGCAAGGACTCTTGACTTAGTACGGGAAAAACCCATGTGTCCAGCACACTGAGAGTCGTGAGCGTGCTGCAAAATTTTAACTCTCAAATTCTTGGGAACCAGGATTTGAGAATGACTTGACGTAATGGAGTCTTGAACCATACGTACAAGTACGCCATTCTTCTTTGTAATCCACGATTTACGACTTGTGTCCTTATTCGGATCACCTTTAGTTGCAAGAATGAAGAATTTCTTCAGAGTGGGATCATCTTCTTGCTGTTTTATAAACGAGTCACGAGAAATTACCAAGGGATTATCTTGGTTATGCACTTCATTATCTTCAATAGATGAAGTTTGAGGCACATTAAGAGCCTGAGCTCTAGTGACTACAGCGTTAGCAATCTGCATGTTTTGCCTTTCCCACGTGGAAATTTGTTGCGGAGTGCATTCCTTGACTCCATGAATGCGACCGATGATGAGGTCAGCGATCGGATTCGGAAGAAGACATGCGTGTACATCTCCCGTAAAGAAAGGAGTAGCAATCCTAATGATAGCAGTAGAGTATTTTTCTAATGTGCCGCCAAATGTTACACATTTGACTACTTGTCCAGTGGCACGGGAAGGATCTACGAGTGACTGCCTAACACCAATTGTGGTGCATCCAGAATCAAATAGCACAGAGACTGGATTGTTATTCACTAAACCCTTATGTAAGACAAGAGAACCTCTTCCATCATGCGCGACTGATGCCGGAAGAGCAGGAAGAGGATGGCCACAGCTTAAAGTAGACACTGTGGTTGGCTCAAATAACGTTTTGCATTGGGGGCACTGAGATGCTCTCCCAAAATCAAAAGCGGCACATGCCATATTACTAGCATCATTATTATCTTTACTCTGTTTATAGGCTTCATGGGACTCTTGTTGTACAGAGTTTGCCTGAAAATGTGGTTTATGTCTTTTGTTTTGAGATCTACCTCGGTTATTATCACCTCTGTAGTTATTGTTACCTCTATTGTAACCCCTATTTGGGTTTGAGTCATAGTTCCCTTGGTTACCATTATCATATTCATTATAATGAGTATCTCTGTAATTATGATCTTGTTGACTCCAAGACGGATAACCCTGATAGTTTCTATAATTACTTCCTCTACGGAAATTCCTATAATTATGACCACCCCTGTGTCGAGAGCTATCAGGTCGTCTCCAGTTCTTTGAAGAAGAACCCTGAAATGATTGGTTACCTTGGTTTTGATAACTATTATGGTTACCTTTTTTATCAAATCTGTTTTGAGGTCCCTGAAATCTGTGTGAATAATTGGGATTGTATGGTGTTGCTGAAGCAACTGGCATACTCTCCTTAATCTTAGTGTTGCCAAAAGTCACGTCGGGGTGTGCAGTGACATATTGGGAACAATATTCTTCCATTTCTTTTAGAGATTTGGGTTTACGCTCATGTATAAATTCAAGGAAAGGTTTGTTCACACATGACATAATCTTATCTCTGAGCAACAAATCCATAAGTCCTTCATACGTTTTTTCTGTTTTGGAAAGCTCAATCCAACGATCAACTGTGAGACGTGCCTTTGCAGTGAATTCTGAGAATTCTACCCCCGTCTCAGGTACCATCGTCTTAAATAAAAGGCGATAGCCTTCCTCACTTAGCTGATATTTTTTTATCAAAGCCGCCCTAATGACATCATAATTATCCTTATCTGCTTCTCCTACAAGGCATAATCTAGTCAAAGATTCACCTTTCAAGTTTTCTGATAATTGATTAGCGTATTGTGATTTATCCACATTATGTGTACGACAAGAACGTTCAAATCTATCCAGCCAGAATGTAATATCGTCACTGGACTGATTGAACGGTGGAACCTTAACCTTGTAAGTAGAAGGTTTACCATTACCACTAGATGCCTGATTAACATTACTCATACTTGTCAATCTCAATTTCTCCAACTCAAATTCATGTTCTCTTATTGCTTTTTTCTCTTCAGCATCTAATCTTTTTTGTTCAGCCTCCCTGTCTAATCTTTTTTTGTTCAGTTTCCCTGTCCAATCTTTTTTGTTCAGCTTCACTGTCTAATCTTTTTTGTTCAGCCGCAGCTTCTCTTTCTAATTTTTTTTGTTCAGCTTCAAATCTCCTTTCCTCCATCTGCATCTGCAATTTCTTTTGTTCAGCAACAGCCTCAGCTTCTCTTTCTAATCTTTTCTCTTCCGCCATAGCTTTTCTTTCTTCTGCAGCTAATCTTTTCTCTTCTGCCATAGCTCTTCTCTCTTCTGCAGCTAATGCTTTGTCATATTGAGCAACTGCCCATTGTTCTAATTGTTGACCAGTTTTATCAAGGGCTTTCCCTTGTATAATGAAGTATTCTAATGTAGACATGGTGTCTAACAATAATACTAATCACCTGAAATAATAATAATACCACAAGTTCTCAATGACTTGATTAATCAGTATACTATCCCAATATCTGTGGGTCACAAGCCTTTAATAAGGTCTTGTATAATAGTAATAATAATCAGGTACTGGTTTTTACCATAATCCAAGTGCAGTGCACAGGCAATTGTGTCTTATGAAATATACCTATATAAAACATATGTCAACCAACAGAATACATAAAGTACAAATAGGACTGACAATACAAGAACGTTTGCAGAAATCAAAATAAATCAAATAGGGAAATCAATGAAAATAATCACTGAATCTGCAAAGAATAACAACACAAATGACGTCACAATATATGAATATAAATTGTGAATAGAACTGAAAGATAGAAAAGAGTAGACCAACAAATTACAAACAACTCAAAACAAAACTAAAGAACAAAGAAATATTACAAAAATAACAATAATTACAGTCTTCACAGCTAACACAAAAGCAACAGTTGTCGCAGCAAATTTTCAATCAAGAAAATTGCACCTATAGAAAACGCCCACAACGGACCCTCTATGACGTGGGATATTCTGTTGTGAGGACGCCGCCCAACCTTAAACACAACCCGCTGACATAGAAACTAACATACTATACAAACAAATAACATGTAAACATAAATATATATAAATTATGTGTATGATAGTATGTGTTGCAAAATAGGCTCAGTTTTACAGTAATGGCAAAGTTATTTTTATGAACATAAACAAACTGCCACTTTATTCAATTAAACATTCTGGCCTTAAATATTAAAGTTCATATATGGAAAACAAGAAGATCCATCGATGAAAATAGGACTTCTTAGTACACAAATACTGTCTTCCTGTTAACATTGACAAGAATTGATCCAACTGTTCTGTGAAACTCTGTAATGTCTACATACTGCATTCACTTGACAGGTCACGTGACGAAGTGTTGACAAAGAGCAAACCAATACTGCAAGTGTGTCGTATCAGCCACAGGAAACGGTCTGGTATCGGTAATCTGTTGACTTCTGAACTTCTGCGAGGTCAAACCCAGAAAGCTGGTCCACCAGTTGATAACGTTGATAAAGTTGGATTTTTATTCCCGTTAATGATATCCACCAAAAGATAGATATAAGTGGATGGAAGCAGACATCATCATCATCATCAGTTGATAAGATCTCTATGGTGTTGTTTGCTCCACTGTAGTGTATGGAATGTCAACTTGACCTACGCAGTGGTGTGTAGACATGGATTGAGTGTACAATGTGCGAATGATGGAAAGGGTTCGTGTTGTTGACAAATGTTCTTTTCTCACACTCATGTATGACTGGAAGTCATCGACACCAACGACTGTGTACCTTTTCTAAAGTTTAATTGGACGTACACACTCGACAGCACAGATAGTGACAAATCACAGGTTGGCATAATACATCATAGTACAGTGGATAAATGGTCCTGCAATGTTATGTTACATGGGCACTCATGTAGATTAATATTATAATGGACTGTCAGTAGCCAAGCCCTCAGCATCGCCCATACATATAAATCATCTGACTTCACTGACTGAGCACGTCAGCTTATAAACAATATTTCAGATGGCTTCTAAACCTAATCTCGTTTAGCGACGATTCTCCCACATAATGTTCAGCACATATTTTTTTTCATATAATAATATTGAACCGCTAATAACGGGTTCTCATGTGTAGCAGTGATCTCTGGACTAAACAAGCGATAATACGGGCATCCCCTTTTTCTTCTTGAAAGTCGCTACATGTTTTGGTTCCAAGATGGCTTCACTCGTGAACTGTCACTCACGTTTGGATGCAGATAATGAATCTGTCCTAAAGTTAGTCATTCATAAAACATTGCATTGCTCTGTAGATTTGATCATGAACAATTGACTGCATTCTACAGAATATAGTGCTGCTAGGAATCGAAGTCGTTTTCATCGAGTCAAATATATTCTCTTAGACATTCAAATCGTAACTATCGAAAATGGTGGCTTCGATCGAGAGTTCATAAGAGTATCTTGGATTACCTTGTTATAAGAAATATGAAACTGCCATTCCTTGGCAATACGCATAAACACTGGGGTAAAGCATGCACGATAGGTCTAGACGACTATCACTTTCCCCACAAATACTGAGATCACTTTTTCCCGGCGACAGGCCGACATAGGAAAACACACAGTCCCTATCAGGACGAAGCCAAATCACACCACACTCTAGCGACACATCCGCCGAATAGCCTTTGACCTCTCTAGAGACAACAGAACATATAGTTCGACTTAGATATGTAAAGATATACAGATATAAGACAGACTCGTCCTACTCAGACAAACAATACACATAAATTCAGGCCATAGATATTCTGAAGCAAGAACAATCTATTATTACCCAAACAACGAATAAATCGCAGTAAAATGGATTTATCCGCGGAGTTTGATCGAAGAGATGGCACAACTTTCAAGGGAAGTAACTCAATAATGACTTTCCCTTAAGCACAAAAAAATTACCTATGTATAATATTGTAAGATATCAAAGACTGCACGTAACAACGACCTTCAAGTTTATATAGAAAGTTACATTCTAAAATACGTATTCAGTCTTAAGAACATGAGTTAAGTATAAAATTTAGCGTTCAATCGTAGAAGGTCTTGGGTCTTGAGGGGTTGCACTTTCACAACATTCCCAGTGAAAACCCACAAGTTCGCTCACTCAGATTGACTCTATTCGTGATCTGTATAAGATAGGAGAATATCTTTTGTTTGAAATGAAGTAAGCATTCGGTAAAATATAATTTACTTTGAATAGTCCATTGCTTTGTGGATGGTATTGCAAGAAGCAGAAGGTACTGCAGAGATAAAAGTTACAATAAGTCTGCACTTTTTTCATATTCTAAATAATCTTAAACCTGAAAACAGACATGATTTTATCAAGGTAGATTATAAGAGAAGACAGAGATTCTAAAGTGGATCCCCAAAGGTGCCGACCGCTGGCTTACCTGCTGTCACAGTGACGATCTGTGGTTGAGGAATAGGCGCCCTATAGCCAATGGCAGCTGCCATTAGTTTCTTTCGTCTGACTATTACTAAGATCACAACAACGACAAGAGCCACCAGCAGTAGCGACCCTCCAGTCACCGCGACGATGAATCCTGGAGTAGTGTAGCTGGGCAAGCAGACGTATAGTTTATGTATTAGGTAAGCGTTTTTCAGGCCATATTCATGACGACAACAATAGTAGGTGAATAAGAAATAGGCTTGCATTAGTTAGGTTTTTAGGTGCTGAGCAGGTTACAGACAGACAGACAGACAGACAGACAGACAGACAGACAGACAGATAGATAGACAGATAGATAGATAGATAGATAGATAGATAGATAGATAGATAGATAGATAGATAGATAGATAGATAGATAGATAGATAGATAGATAGATAGATAGATAGATAGATAGATAGATAGATAGATAGATAGATAGATAGATAGATAGATAGATAGATAGATAGATGGTGGATTATAAGTGGATGCGCTGCTTGAGGGAGGTAGGTATGTAGGAAGGTAGGTAGGTAAGAAGACAGACTGACAGCGGGACAGACGGACATACATAAATACATAATACATATGAGTATTCAATAATACACGTTTACACTTATATACGCACCTATATACATACACACATGCATGCATACATACATATATACATATCAGAATCTTTATTCTCCAGAAAATACATCGATATGTACTGACATGATATAATAAAATACAACATGGCATATAGGAGAAACATTAGAATTTACATAAAGTAAATTTACATAAATTCATACAGCGTTAATGAGGGCTGTTACCACAAAACACATACATACATACATACATACATACATACATACATATATACATACATACATATATACATACATACATATATACATACTGTTGCATACATATTTTTGAATGCACAGATTACAAAAATACGATATGTCTATTTAATAGGGAAAATATATATTTGTATTTAATTGTGTACGAAAATGCTTCCCTTGGGAAAGCGAGATAATCCATGATTGATTTATACGTTTGATTATATCAATGATCTCTCTTGATATTGATTCGGTGTATGAATATGGAAGTCATGTCAGTTCTCGTTTGTTAGGGCCAGAAAATAGATTGATCTTGTTCAATATGTTTATGGCCTGAATTTATATGTATTACTTGTCTAGTACAAGAAGATTCAGTCCTATATTGTATATCTTCGTATGCTAAGGTCGGACTATACTGAACTCTGGCGGAGGTATCCGTTGTCCTAGAGAGTTGTAGGGAGTTCCGAAGAAGCTGGTCGTAATGGCCGGGTGTGTGTTTTCGTCGGGTAACATTTGATGGGCCAGTTTATTTAACGGAATGAAACCCACGGAGTTCGCGTGATAGGAGAGCCCCTGTGGGCGTGGCTTATGTATCCTCGCATTGCTTCATAGTCCTCGATCTAGTTTGTTAGCTGTGTCCAACACGGTAGAATATAACAGTGGGAAGTTGACAGGTTGTTGGTAGACAGTCATGTTTAACTAAATGTGAAGTGTTTTTGAAGAGTCGTTTGCAGATTATCTCAAGTCAAAAGTCACGGAGGTTGCTGTGCTGCGTTTCCTGTGTGCTGATGCTGCTGCTGAGGAAAGAGAAGCTGCTGCTGCTGCTGCTGCTGAAGAAAAAAGACTAGACAGAGAAGCTGAGGCTGAAGAAAGAAAACAAAGATTGGAAATTGAGAAACTGAAAGCTGAGTTGGCAAAATTAGACAAAGAAGCTGAACAGTGGCAGAGAGAAGATGAAGATAGACTCTTAGCTTTGGAGTTGAATGTATTAAAGAAAACGATAAATGAGCTTCAAAGTGACAAGAAAGCTCTTATTGATAAGTTATCAGCAGTGAATTCTGAAAATACAATATTAAAGGATAAAATGATGATGTTGACAGAAGATAATAAGAAAGTATATGACTCTTCTCTTAGTCAGAAGAAAGAGTTAGAGAATGAACTGACCTCATTAAAAGAGATGTTGGGTAATCAGGTAAATAAGGTGAGCTCTTCCACGCTTGATTTGAAACTACTGTGGAAGATTATAGAAACATTAGTTCTTACTCGTAAGGATAAATTAACACAATCTCAAATGAATGAGAAAAATAAATTTGAAGATGATATGAGCTTGGCTCAATACGAGCAGTATTGTAAAGAAAATGCTTGCACCGGAGACTTGAAACAAGTCAAAATGGACAATGAGAAATAAAGGGTTGACATGCAGTCACTACAACTGGAGTTGACGCAGTTGAGAATGAATAAGGTAAAGGATGAGAAAGTTATGGAAGCACTGAAACTTGAACTTGTTCAAGAAAAGACTAAGGTTCTAGAAACTACATCTCAGTTGACAATATTGAAAAAGGATCTTAAAGATAGCATTGCTAAAGAGAAGTCTCTTATTTCTCAGTTACGTGTTACAAAGTTAGATTATAACTGGGAAGTGAGAACTAATGAGAAAACTCAGAAAGCTTTTTCTAGAGAGAAAGCTGTTGCAGAAGGGGAAATTGCAAAACTTCGCAACAGAATGGATGGTTTGTTAGATATTGTTTTGAACAATAAAATGTTATCTGCTACCAAGGTGAATAGATTTGAACACAAACCTGATGGTCATTATGTTAATGCAAAGAGTCAGCGACATGCACTCCATGCTAGCAGTAACATGAAACAATATTTCAACAAATCTTTTCGTGGCAAATATACTTTCCCACGAAATAACGATACTGCCTCTCTAATGTGAGTTGGCGTGAGCTCAACAAAGATAAATCAACTTTGGATCACGGTGAGGACTTTGATAAATATCATAACAAGATTCCTCAGGAAAACCGTGCATCGAATTTTCAGATTCCTGATAAGTTGATAAAAGAAAACAAAACGGTTAGTACACATCGTACTCAGCCCATGCAGTACGATCCATCTGTTAAGCACATTGCCACAGGCAAAAATAACAACAATTGTGCTAGAAAAGATAGGCGTAATTATGAACAGCGCCAAGGGCGTTTATCACGTGTTAATATTCCTTTTTCACGTAATGGTTCTTTTTCGAAGAACTGGAAGCAATTTGATGGTGCTCAACATTATAATTCCACTAACTATAAGAACTTTGATAGAGGTTACCAATCTCATAATAATTATTTTTGTGGACAACAAAATCCTACTAATAGGAATTTTGATCATAAGGGTAATAACATAACTTTTCATAACTATGGTAAATGGAGTTCAAATAAGAGCAATGGGCTCAATAGAGAAAAAAATTTTGATAGATCTCGTTGTGATGGCACCTCTTTCTTCCTTGCTAAAGAAAGGGTCTCCTAATGTAGTCCATTGGACTCAAGAATGTCAATCCTCTTTAGATAAGGTTAAAACTATGTTTTCTACTTCACCTATCTTGGTGTTACCTACTAAGGATAAGACATTTGTTCTTCGTAGTGACGCTTCATCCACAGGGATTGGAGCAGCACTAATGCAAGAGTACTCTGGAACTCTGCATCCTGTGATGTATATTTCTCGAAAACTAAATGCCGCAGAGAAGAATTACTCGGTCCTAGACCGTGAATTATTGGCTGTGGTTTGGTCAATCCTTAAACTTCAAAGATTTCTTCTTGGCGCGCATTTCATTGTGGAAACTGACCAGAAAGCTCTTACTGCTATTCAGAGTAAAAATCTGAAGAGCGCGAGATCAACGCGATACGCGATTGCTCTTCAACCTTTTCATTTTTCGGTGCGAGCTATCCGTGGGTCAGAAAATGTGATGGCAGACATTTTGTCTAGATGCCCACATGATTCCTAATTGTTAGATCCTGAGATTTCTAACATGTCTAACTTTGCTACAGTTTTTTTTTTTGCTATGTTAAAATGTGTATACATAAGTAATGTATCATATATAATGATTGTATCACTACTTAGCGGTTCATTGATGTATATTCACCGCTGATCTTTGGATGTTTTTTCGTCTTTGATAATCATGATGTTAAAATACCTAAGATGAAATTTTTGGATAAACTAGTGTAGAAATTGTGGCATTGCTAGTATTGTAGTATGCGTTGGTGACACCTCTCTGGAAATATTTATACTCAGAGAAAAACTTTCTCTGGTTCCTGAGATATATTCTCACTTGTCGTGCCATATGACGACTTAGCCTTACATTTGGCGTTACATTTGTTTGGAATGCTTATCATCTGCGCATTGTTATTCGTGCGTTGTGAGCCTATTGTATGTTGCTCCTGGATGTATTTCAAAAAAAAAAGTACTATTTTTTTTCCCGGGGGGTGTGGTAATCTGTTGCATACATATTTTTGAATGCACAGATTACAAAAATACGATATGTCTATTTAATAGAGAAAATATATATTTGTATTTAATTGTGTACGAAAATGCTTCCCTTGGGAAAGCGAGATAATCCATGATTGATTTATACGTTTGATTATATGGATGATCTCTCTTGATATTGATTCGGCGTATGAATATGGAAGTCATGTCAGTTCTCGTTTGTTAGGGCCAGAAAATAGATTGATCTTGTTCAATATGTTTATGGCCTGAATTTATATGTATTACTTGTCTAGTACAAGAAGATTCAGTCCTATATTGTATATCTTCGTATGCTAAGGTCGGACTATACTGAACTCTGGCGGAGGTATCCGTTGTCCTAGAGAGTTGTAGGGAGTTCCGAAGAAGCTGGTCGTAATGGTCGGGTGTGTGTTTTCTAGGGCTGGTCCTGTTAGAGGTTAAAAGTGATTTGTGGATGATTTTTCCATAAGGAAGGAATGTCTCTGCGAGAGTGTTATGTCAGAGACTCTTCTCATGTATTTCATTATGTTTAGATTCGGACTCCAGGTAAAGCCAGACCCTTTTTCCTTTGATGATCTCCTTATGGTTAGACCTAGATGAAACATCGTATTTTCGAGCATCGTTGGTCGTTGAAATATAGATTGATGAAGATGACAGGTTCCACCAGCGCTTATGTCTTCATGAAGCAACCTTCTGACTAAGGGACTGTATGGAAACTCTAGGAAAGTCTATATGTACAAGTTATGAATTAACTCTGGCTTATGATTATCCTCCCGCTGGGCGAGTGAGCAAAAACTCAGGGAAGGAAGCCATTTTGTATTCCTGTCATCATTATGGATCACTGTCCAAAGAACGGATCATGAATCTTACTATTCAGACAGTGGCACGGAGATCTCATTAAGATTAAAACCCCTACCGTGGTTTAACTTTGTTACTTAAATATTTGACATATACAGCTGGAGAACTTAGGCAAGGAAAAATTTCGTCCAGTGAACTCTTTGTATGTTTACACACACATACCCACTGATGCGTTCAGTCAGTTAGGGGATATGGCAATAGTCCGCCAGAACATTGAATGACTATTTAATATTGAATGCTGCATGAAATATGTACTACTATTCTACTACCTAATGATTTGCTATGTCAACATACTCATGACTGTATTCCGTGCTGTCCAAGTGTGTGCGTCATTATTAAAAGCATAGAAACGTCAACAGCGGTTCCTAACATCTTTGACTTGCATAAGAGTGTGAGTGAAATATTATCAAGTGTCAACCACATCGAACAGTACACCATTCGCGTATTTTCCACTCTCACTCCATACATACACAACCCTGCGTCGGTCGAGTTGACCTTTGTTGTACTTGCCTGTCGCATGTGTAACGAGCAGGAAGAATACTCTACCCTTTACAGTGATGACCACCAGTACCACCTGGGGAACGATTACTTGACAGTAGTCCCATAGCAGACACTGCCTCGCTGTCTTTGCCTTCCCTAACTCAGGATTAGAGTGAGTTACCCATTTACAGCACAGCTGGGTAGACTGGAGCATGCCTGGTATCATCATCGCAGTACAACGCACTACTCTACAGTAGTAGCCAAAATAACAATCAGATTTCTACACATACATACATACATACATACATACATACATACATACATACATACATACATACATACATACATACATACATACATACATACATACATACATACATACATACATACATGCATGCATGCATGCATGCATGCATGCATGCATGCATGCATGCATACATACATACATACATACATACATACATACATACAAACATACATACATACATACAAACATACATACATACATACATACATACATACATACATACATACATACATACATACATACATACATACATACATACATACATACATACATACATACATACATACATACATACATACATACATACATACATACATACATACATACATACATACATACATACATACATACATACATACATACATACATACATACATACATAATCAGAATCTTTATTATCCAAAAAAATACATTAACATGTACTTGATATAGTATAAAAATACCATATCATATCGAATAATCATTTAGAGTCCGCAAGTGTGCTAAACTCCGCCCAGGAAACAATCGCCAAACGTTCGTAATCCGTTAAACTTTAATTCGTTCATAGTTTACAAGCTGACATCAAAAGAGAGATGGGTCTCCAGCCTTCAGTTACCGTCACCGTCTTTTATAACATGAGCAAAAACCAAACATTTACAATTCCACTGGACACACAAGTTGACACACCTGTCAACGCCGTGGTTAACTGCTGCAGTTTCTTTCAGCAATGCACAAAATTAGTAAGGGTCAGTGAATCTTTCTTTCATGATGAGGGGTGACATCCGGTCATCATTGCTAACAAAGCTATAGTTTCTTTCCAGTGACTTCATAAACTGATATATACGTATATCCTTTAAAAATAAAAATATCCATTTTAAAGACTTGTTTAATTTTCGTCTTTCACAGATATCCTTAATTTCTGTAGCCATCTTTTCAGGTGTTGTTATAGTCGCTGTTATGAATTTCCACTAACTAGCGTGAGAGCATCAATATTAATAGTAAGATCAGGTTGGCTTGACATGTTTTCGTCACCGATCTTTGGAACATGAGCAAAAACCGAACCTTCACAATTCTACAGGACGCATAAGTTGACACACCTCTGAAAGCCGTGGAAAAGTCTCTTTTCTACTGCATATCTTTCATCATGCGCAAAATTAATAAGGGTCAGTGGATCTTTCCATTCACGATGAGGGATGGCAGTATCCGGTCGCCATTGCTAACGAAAACATTGTTTCTTTCTGGTGGCTTCATAAACGAATATGTATTCTTTGAAAATAAAAAGGTCAATTTTAAAGACTTTTTCATTTTTATCTTTCACAATTATCCTTAGTTTTTGTAATAATCTGTTCGGGTACAACACCCGAGTACAACACTATAGTAGGTGTTAAGAATATCCACTAACTATCGTAGGAGCTTCAACGCTAATCGTCAGATCGAGTTGGCTTGATATATTTCTATTGTCATCGATTAAGGAACTTGAAGTTGAACTAATACATGTCTTCCCCATTTGGGCATATGATTATAATAAGGCATTGCTTCGACTTGCAATATTAATATCGCTTCTCGAAATTTGATATCAGCAGTAACGTAATTACTTACTTAGTCGTTCCCCTTCTACCGTGAGGTGTAGAGGTTTGGAAGAGAGAGCGCGAGACTATCCTATCGGCTGTCTTCCTCCTGGCCTGCTTCCATTCTAGTCCTCGGTCCTTCAAAGATTGTTTAATGTTGTCCTCCCAGCGGACTCTGGGTCGTCCTGGGGGTCTGGATCCCTGGCTCTTTGTTTCCCATGCTTGTCGTGGTAGCCGATCTTCTCCCATTCTGCAGTTATGGCCAAACCATCTTAGTTGGGACTGTTCTACTTGGGTCTGTAGGGGGTAAGATTTTAATCCTTGACATATCGTCTGGTTGCTGACCATGTCTCTTCTTGTTACTTCAACCACCTTCCTCGGATAACTCATTTCTGAGGTTTGGATCTGGCTTTTGTGGGATGTAGTCATTGCCCATGACTCGCATCCATATGTCAAGACTGGGACATAGGTGGAGCGGTATACAGCCATCTTCGTTTTCTTAACAACATCTCTCTTGCTTAGGAATCCTCGATTTATGGCCTGAAAACGTCTCTCAGCTGCTGCTTTTCGAGTGGCCAACTCTTCTTTGATGCCTCCCTTCGGTCTATAATAGCTCCGAGGTATTTAAAGTTGTCGACTTGCACCAGCACCTGTTCTCCCAGCTTAATCTGATGTCTTCTTTTTTCTCGTGATATCACCATGGATTTTGTTTTAGAGCTGCTTATGACCATCCCTCTCTTCTCCAGTTCTTCCTTCCAGACTTGCAGGTTGGATTGGAGATGTGCCTCTGATTTAGTAATCAGGGCAACATCATCAGCAAATGCCAGCTCTGAAATGCAGCTCTATCTCATCTTCCAGTACCCCACTGAATACTTTCTTGTTCTCTCCTTACATGACTTGATAACATCGTCCATGAGGAGCATGAAAAGATAAGGTGACAGGATATCACCTTGTCTTACACCAGTGGTGGTCCTGAACTCTTCTGACATATGGTTTGCTGTCCTTACATAATTTCCGCAAGACTTGTAGATGCTCTGTATAGCAAGAATCAGAGGTGCTGGAATGTTCGTCCTTGCCAAACAGTCCCAAAGTTTGCTCTAGGGGACCTGTCAAACGCCTTTTCCAGTTCTATGAAACAAAGATGGATCTCACTCCTATGCTCAAGGGCCTTTTCACTCAGATGTCTGAGTGTGAAGATTAGGTCTTGGGTACTTCGGTTTGCTCGGAATCCGCACTGGACCTCATCCAATTGTGGCTCAGCTAGGCGTCGGAGTCACTGATCTAGGATTCTAGAGTAGATTTTACCAGGGTCACTGAGAAGGGATATGCCACTATGGTGTCCACATTGTCGATTGTCACCCTTTTTGAAAATTGGTGTTATGATGGCAATCTCCCAATCCTTTGGTATGGTCTTGTTGCACCACGCTGCCTGTAGGACCGTTAAGAGTAATAGGTCGCCTGATGCTTCCCTGTACTTAACCATTTCTGGTGTTATACCATCATGCCCTGCTTTGCGTATCTTGATTTTCTCCTATGCTGCCTTCAGTTCTTCCATCTTTATGTCATCTTCATCAGCATTGGTTTTCTCTTCTATGCTAGTGGTTATCATTTCTGATGCTTGACCTTGCTCACCATCAAGGAGTTCTGCGAAATATTCTTTCAATCTTTCCATTACTTCCATCGGGGCAGTAAGCAATTTGCCTTGCTTGTCCTTTATAAATTTGAGACGGCATTCTTTTTCCTTCTCACAATTTCTGATTTTCTTGCGCATCTTTTTCTAGCTTTTCTCCAAATTCTTCCAAGGACTTCTGTTTTGCTGCTAGCACCTTATTCTTTGCTTCTGTTCTGAGTATCACATATTCTCTATATTTCTCCATTTGTCCTGCTGTGTTTTTAGCTTCTAAGTATTGTTTCTATGCTATTTTCTTCTCTCTTATTTTCTCTTTGACTGTCAACCAAAGTGTCCTCTTTCTCTTGTTCCCAAGTCGGCCTTCACTACATGCTTCTGCGGTAGCTGTCTTTATGATGTCCTTGAATTTAAGCCAGAGGGTTTCCAAGTCATCAGGTTGTTCTTCTGTGTTTCTTACCGCTGTAGCAATAAGCCCCTGATATCTGGTCTTAATTTCTGGCTCTCTCAGCTTGTAGGTCTTAATGCTCATTTCTCCCGTTTGTTTACTTAGTTTCTTGCGTGATGTTGGGCAGTTCCTAGGCTGAGCAACTCTTTCAGTTGTTCTTTTGATTGTAAGCAGGTAGAGATCACTTCCAATCTCTGGCCCCCTCCAGACTCTAGTATCCCGGACATATTTGAATCAGCTTCTCCTAACCATGGCATAGTCGATCACTGACTTCTCATTCTTTGTTGGTTCTTCTGCTCACTGCAGAATCTAAGGAGTCGCTTTCCATTGTCATTGAGAGTATCTTCTCCATATCTTCCGATAACTCCGCCCAATCTAGGATGGTCATTTCCAACTCTGGCATTGAAATCTCCGAGCATGATAATTTCATCTAGGCAGTCATTCACTGTCCTTTGAAGCAGCTCGAAGAATTCCTCCTTGACCTCTGCTCTCTCATCTTCATTAGGCACATACAATATGACCAGGTTGACTATGGTTTCTCCTTCTTTTAGCTTTACAACCATAATGCACTCCAAGACAAAGTTTCATCCCTTGATACTATCTTTTTGGTTTTTGGCCACAATGCAACCCACGCCCCCTTTAGCTCTTTCAGATGTTGGTACACCACTGTAGAGCAGCGTGTTGCCATCGAGATCCATGACTCCTTGTCCCTTTTTCTTTGTTTTCGTTATAGCCAGGAGTTCTAGTTTTGCTTTCCTCATCTCTTCCACCAGCTCCTCTTCTTTCCCATTTATACAGTCTTGTGTTCCAAGTTCCATAAGTCGTAGTCCGTAGTCCGTTCAAGTTCGTCGCTTTTAGAATCAGTCCGGTTTTCTCTCTTGTAGTTCGCGTAATCATGATTTAAAGCAAACATGTGATTAGCCTGTTGTGCCTTTGCATGGTGGAGGGGCTGCCTCCTTACGGCCTCCATGCAGGTCGCCCTGCTTCTTTTTCAGCCGGGCTTGGGACCGGCCTAGGCGTAGTTATCTGCAGTAACAATAGCCTTCATTATATTTTTGATGCTTTGAAACGCAGTCCGGTTGACTCGTCACAAGACCGCCATATTGGCTGCTTGGTACCAACACGAACAACGAACTCACATGACAATCAGACTTGGTGTTATCACCTTTAAAACATCCAGCAACATAATCCTGAACATAAACCCAACATACTGCAAACTCATACAGCGTTAATGAGGGTTGTTACTGTGACCGTGCTAGTGGTGGTGATTCGAGAACTGGTTACGGCATCAATTATACCATGTAACAGTGTGGGCTTGTGTTACGGTATCAATTATCCTATGTGTAACCGTGCTGAGTCTTATATTACTAGGTGACAGATGGCAGGCCTAGTTGTGTGACTCACACCAGTTTCCTTGTATATCTTCCAAGTTTTAAGTTAGTAGTGTTTGGTACTGGCCCTCTCCGCCAGAGTTGACAATTCTTAGATGAACAACTTTCCTTCTTACTTTTAACCCTTGACTCGTTCGTACCCTTCTTTGTTGTTATTCCGTGAATGATCGTACAGTGATTTTATTATAGTGATTGATGATCAGGCATTCAACAACAATCCTTCATGGATCAACTCAAGCATTTGTTTGTTCTCTTACAAAATCCTATTTATTTACATGTAATATAAATATATTTCACAGATGCAGGTAATTCTTCATATAGAGCACACCTGCAGTCATATCATAGTTACCTCAAGTATACATTCTGTATCTCAAAAATATGCAGGCATTTAACCCCCTTTGTGCTTATCTCATCTCAAAGTACTTATTTAGCTTCCTCAAGCTCTATTTCATTTTGCCCAATCTGCCTCAAAACTCCTAATCAACTTTATGCAAAGTACTTTGTATTTCTATTCCTCTGGTACATCCTGGGCATTCCATTGCTTCTCTTCTTTACACTTCTCGCCCAGTACCATTTCATTTACTCATTTTTCTAACATATCGTCTTGTGATTTCTCTGCTGCGAATCAGGAAAATGTTCATCAAAGTGCATAATAATTCATAAAAGGTCAATACTTACAGGTGATTCCCTGAATCTCTCCTGTGAATACACTCACTAGTGACATTATAAAACACATTCTCTTAAGTAGCATTTTTCTCTGACTATGATACTTCTTAATTTACTCATACTGTTCTGACTAATCTTAATCACATCCTCCGAATTTCATAGGACTAGCATCTCCTAACATATCTATATACCTTATGAATTTACTTTGTCACTTCTAATCTATCTGTGATAACTTCTACAGATCTTATCAAACTTGTGGCAACCGCACAACATTCTTGTTTCTTCATCTTCAGAAATACACGACCGCACACTTGCGAGCCGTAAACCGTTCTGCCCTTGACTTCTAGTTAATGCTCAGCTGATCTGTCTCTGTTTACCAGCTAAAACGATTGGTCGGCCTTATTTCCACTCACTGGAAAAATTTCTCACGCTTTTATAACGTAAGCGAATTCAGTGAACTATCGTCTGTTATTTTTATACTTCTCTCACTCTATTCCCGTGTGTATTTTCCCCTCAACTCACTAAAACCAACAAGGGACTTAATTCTACGTTATCTCCCTTTGACGTTTTAGCCGAACACCATATTCTCTTCTTTAAAGCTTACTACAAAATCGTTACATGCTAATTTTCTCAACCACAATTGAGAACCCACTAAATCTGCTTAACCCTAATTCAAGACTTTTATCCACCAACCGTAATATGCGGAGTTTCCTCCCTTCTCTCAAAGCATCCCTTCACTCATTTAATCTCCCTTCAACTAAGACAAATAGTCTGTATCCAAATCCATTCATATTTCCTAAACCATTTTTCTACACTCTTTTACTTGAATAAAACCAAATCACCGTTCATATAAACCTTGCATTAAGCACAAATAATGCTCTGGGCATACCCAACGGTGACATACTACCCGGGGCCATACAAATGTATCCCGTAGGGAGACATTTGTGTTTTATCAACTACTAATTCCATCTACCTTTAGCATACCACCATCTCTGCTCCTATATATATACATTCTCAAAGTCTAAATCTTAATATCTTAAACAAATCTCAAGGAAAAAATTAGGATACCAAGTGTAACCTTATCTCATTACAATTGCCAAAACTTAGTTTGATGTATATTATCAATAGTCAACCTCATCCAATACAAAAAAAAATCAACCATAACTCTATATTTAGATATATACATGTTTTCGACATGATAACTGCCTCTGAACACAGAGGTTTGTCAGTAACTTTTTATGTCTTAAAACATCCGCCGTTAATGTCGTTGATACACTATATCGGACAGATAAGCAGAATTAACCTAAGTAGTAGAACAAAATATGCATAAACAAATGTCCCAATGCGATAGTGAAAGACATGTCAATAAGTCAGAGTTTGATGTGCTCGGCTGATTCTAGCCTTGGATGCACCAGTCAAATCATCAACTCTGTCTGAAGCTATATGCATGCACTAGTACCTGTCCTGGGGCGATAGTGAAAGATATGTGTCAATAAGTCAGAGTTTGATGTGCTCGGCTGATTCTAGCCTTGAATGCACCAGTCAAATCATCAACTCTGTCTGAAGCTATATGCATACACTAGTACCTGTCCTAGGGCGATAGTGAAAGATATGTGTCAATAAGTCATAGTTTGATGTGCTCGGCTGATTCTAGCCTTGGATGCACCAGTCAAATCATCAACTCTGTCTGAAGCTATATGTTATACCCATGTAAATCAGACCTAGCAAAATACCCAACATCATTGTCTGAAATTAATGTAGACCTGATTATATAAGTGTCATTACCATCATTTCTCAAGTAAGCAGTACCTTGGGAAGAACACTGTTAAGCTTCATGAGATTCTATGTAGTTATTCTACTTTATCACACTCCTGAAATTATATGTATTTAATCTACTTTGTCACAATCATGAGATTATATGTATTTAGTCTACTTTGTCACACTCATGAGATTATATGTATTTAATCTAATCAGACCTAGCCAAATACCCAACATCATTGTCTGAAATTAATGTAGACCTGATTATATAAGTGTCATTACCATCATTTCTCAAGTAAGCAGTACCCACAACATCAATACTGCAACCATGTCGTATCCCTAGTGTCGCTATATAACCATTACAATGGCAAGTGGGGACGCTCATCCTCAGTGCAAAGAGAGTTTCTTACTCTACTATAACTTGACTGAGTCTGTATCACATCTCTTCTTCTCTTTCTTTTCATTTTCCTCTTTGTCTGGTCCCTGAAAAGTATATGCCTGAAATTGATACATCATCAACATACATCTAATGCGATTTATATATATTAATAGTTATCAGTCTTGATCCTCTGGTGTGCTGAATCTTGTACCTTGGGAAGAACACTGTTAGGCTTCATGAGATTCTATGTAGGTATTCTACTTTATCACACTCATGAGATTATATGTATTTAATCTACTTTGTCACACTCATGAGATTATATGTATTTAATCTACTTTGTCACACTCATGAGATTATATGTAATATGTTTATTTTCTGTATCTTTCTGTTTCAAAGTTCTGTACTCGCTCTTTAAAAAGGTTAGTGAGTAATGTGAGTGTCTAAGTGTGCTCCGGAATATCAATATCCACTAAATTAACCACAGAGAAACTTAATTAATTAACTTAACGTTGGATACTATGCTGATTGGAGTACCTCTTAAGCACTATTGCTGGGTGAGTGCTGCGAATTAGTACTATAGCTGGGTGAATACTTTACGACGATTACACTAAGTTGGAGATTTGTTTTGCAAGTTCTAACAGTGTAATTTCTCTACCGGAGAGGCGACTGTCGTACTGTGACGAAGTTGGTATTGACTGCTCTGTCGTATTTATAGTCGCTCTGCAGGAGAAAGAGGGCGAACGAATATTTGTATGTTGTTGTAAACCTAGAGACGGTTTGTGTACTTGACGATGATTTCTTTTGAATCTGGCTCGTACATGTTCTTGTGGTAGGCGTAACAACTTCGCTCTTGGTGGTGTATCTGGTTACGAAGGTTGGTAAGGGCGCTTGGTAGCTATACGTATCTCGGTGTTGGTAGTGTCATCCATGCAATCGATGTTACTTTCTTCTCGTTCCGTTATGTCAAGTTCTGATTCATCAGGTACCAAAGTGTATCAATGATATTCTTGTTACTGTTTATATGTTCTGCTGGAGGGCTCCGACTATGATGTGTTGTTTTGCTTCTCGTTGCAGGTTGTAAATGCCTCTCGTCTTCGCTGTCCCAACCGGAAGGTGTAGGCTGGTGTTGACTGGAAGCTAACGGTGGTAACTTTCGACTCGTATGTTCTTCTGTAAGGCTCCTACTATGGGGGGTTATGTTGTTTCTCGTTGCTGGATGTAAAGGTCTCTCGTCTTCGCTGTCCCAACTGGAATGTGTAAGCTGGTGTTGACTGGAAGCTGACGGTGGAAACTGTCGACTGCCATTGTATGTTTTACTTGTTATGGATGTATGGGGCTCTTCATCATGTACCGATAGTGGTGTACTACTATCCCTCTCGTGTAGATGATTATCTCTGTATATCAGTCTCTCTCTTAGTTCTGCTAGTGGAATATCATCTTCGTCTTCTGAGTTTTCTCTGCTGCGAGTCAGGCGATGTATAGCATCTTGTAGCTGATCTAGAGTATCATGTTGTTCTCCGTTAGTGTTCTGCTCACCATCTGTGTCGTGTTCACTATGTGAAGTGCTTGACGAGTCTGTAAAATCATAGTAACTCAACGTGGCTTTTCGTACTGGTCTGCTACTTTGTAAAGCTGGCGGTGCTGTGGGGCGATGATTATCTTTCTTTATCTGTGCTGCGTGTGCTTTGGTGACTATATTCTTTTCTTCATTCCATAATATATAATTTATAGGTGTTGTCTGTTCCAACACTTTATATCCGTCAAGCCATCGTGCATCAAATTTATTATCTCGAACGTTCTTCTTGTAATAAACTTTATCACCAACTTGAAATTGTTCTAATTGAGCTCTTTTATCATGCTGCTTCTGCCATTTCTTAAAAGCTTTCTGGGAGTTTCGATTAGCTATCTGGTGTGCTCTATACTTTTCTTGTAGTATAACTTCAATGGGATCCTCACCTTGATACTTCCTTTGGGGTTGCAGGAGATTGTCTAATGGGAAGGTAGGTTCACGTCCATATAGCATGTAGAACGGAGACAGTCCTGTCGTTTCGTTTATATTTACTCTTATTGCTTCCAGAGCTTGATTGATATATATATCCCAATATTGTGCATTTCCTTGTATATATTTAGCAAGGATATCAAGCAATGTAGCATGCATTCTCTCATTTCTTCCATTTGCCTGCGGTTTATAGAAACTGCTAGTCGTATGTTGAATATGCAGAGTCTGGGGTGTCTTCTTAAAAGGATTACCGACAAATTGTTTCCCGTTATCTGTGATTATTCTCTTAGGACAACCATGTCTTGGTACAAATTCTTGTAGAAGAAACTCTGTCACTGTCGCTGACGTTATGTTCTTGAGAGGATATCTTTCAGGCCATACCGAATATTGATCGACAATGTGTAAGAGGTATGCATTTCCAGACTGCGTAAGAGGATATGGACCAGAAATGTCCATACTTATAACTTCCATAGGAAAATGAGATGGTTTCATTTCTTGTAAGGGAACTTTAGTTGGTCTCATGTTTCTCATTCTGCATATTTTGTAAGTACTAACATATTCAACTATGTCCTTGTACATTGACATCCAATAGTATCTTTTCTTGATAATGTCAATGGTTTTATCTCTTCCAACATGTCCATTATTGTCATGGAACTGCTCTAGTAATTGAGGTATTACTGACTGTGGAATTACTTTCTGTAGTCTCCCTTCTTGTTTCTCATCAATATGATATAGTTTTTGATCATGTGGCAAGATTATAAACCGTTTACATGATGTAGGTTTCGTTTCTATTTGTTTGATGATTTTGAGAATTTCGGGATCTTTTCTCTGCTCAGCATGTACATCAAATATGTCTACATCCGTTGTTTCCTGTGTGCCGGTATCTGTTGTGGCGGTGGTGTTTTCATCATCTATTCCATTGGAACTTATAATGTTGATCTCCCTTTGACGTTTTAACTGAACACCATATTCTCTTCTTTAAAGCTTACCACAAAATCGTTACATGCTAATTTTCTCAACCACAATTGAGAACCCACTAAATCTGCTTAACCCTAATTCGAGACTTTTATCCACCAACCGTAATATGCGGAGTTTCCTCCCTTTTCTCAAAGCATCCCTTCACTCATTTTATCTCCCTTCAACTAAGACAAATAGTCTGTATCCAAATCCATTCATATTTCCTAAACCATTTTTCTACACTCTTTTACTTGAATAAAACCAAATCACCGTTCATATACACCTTGCTTGAAGCACAAATAATGCCCTGGGCAAACCCAAGGGTGACATTACCACAGATGTAGACTCCAACACGACGACATGAAATGCACAACACAAAAGTGCGGCCTACCACGCCGCCATCTTGGATTCATACATACATACATACATACATACATACATACATACATACATACATACATACATACATACATACATACATACATACATACATACATACATACATACATACATACATACATACATACATACATACATACATACATACATACATACATACATACATACATACATACATACATACATACATACATACATACATACACATACATACATACATACATACATACATACATACATACATACATACATACATACATACATACATACATACATACATACATACATACATGTTTACGTACCAGCGTTCACTTTCAAGCAAGTAACAAACTCACACCATTACTTCACTGATCGAATGATTACTTCACAATTGTACTCACATAGGAGCAGAGCAGCATGGGTAGATGCTGGTGTAGCAGCAACCCCATGTGCAGTAAGCGCTTTCTTGTGTGTCATAGGTCAGTGAGTAATAGCACAGCTCACTCATCACACCTGTGTAAAATATGTATGTGATGACGTCACTAACGTCTCTGCCACTTCTGAGACTTTTCTCTTCTATCTATCCATTTATCTATCTATCTATCTATCTATCTATCTATCTATCTATCTATCTATCTATCTATCTATCTATCTATCTATCTATCTATCTATCTATCTATCTATCTATCTATCTATCTATCTATCTATCTATCTATCTATCTATCTATCCATCTATCTATCTATCCATCCATCTATCTATCTATCTATCTATCTATCTATCTATCTATCTATCTATCTATCTATCTATCTATCTATCTATCTATCTATCTATCTATCTATCTATCTATCTATCTATCTATCTATCTATCTATCTATCCATCTATCTACCTATCTATCTATCTATCTATCTATCTATCTATCTATCTATCTATCTATCTATCTATCTATCTATCTATCTATCTATCTATCTATCTATCTATCTATCTATTTATCTGTCTATTTATCTATCTATTTATCTTTTTATCTTATTTACCTTTCTATCTATCTATTTATCTGTCTATTTATCTATCTATCTTTTTATCTTATTTACCTTTCTATCTATCTATCTATCTATCTATCTATCTATCTATCTATCTATCTATCTATCTATCTATCTATCTATATTTCTATCTATCTTTCCATCTATCTGTCTATCTGTCTAACTATCGGTCTATCTATCTACAGACAATATTCTGTCTCTCTTTGTATCATTAATGGCTTTTTCTTAAACATCTCAGTTCACAGGATGTCATTTTCCTCTCATGTGCTTTGGTCAGAGTTATGTTTGACACTGATAGCAAAGAATTAGTGAGAATGTACTATTTATCAGCTGTAAGTTCAGTTTCCATACTGATATTCTGATGTTTGAGTAAAGGTGACATTTGGCAAATCACTGGACTAGCATTTTGACATCTAATTTCAATCTCTCTGTCAATTTTTCCATTTTTACTTAGAGATTTTATAAATTATAGTAACAGCCAAAACATGACATTATGTACAACTGTTCTCCCACGCCGCTTATGATATAAATCACAATTGTTTTCTCAACGCCACTTACGGCAAAGTCACAATTGGTATCCCAACGACGCTTATGGCATAAGTAACAATTGTTCTCCCAACAACGCTTATGACATAAGTCACAATTGGTATCCCAACAACGCTTATGGCATAAGTCACAATTGGTATCCCAACCGCGCTTGTGACATAAGTCACAACTGTTCTCCCAACGCCACTTATGGCATAAGTCACAATTGGTATCCCAACCGCGCTTGTGACATAAGTCACAACTGTTCTCTCAACGACACTTATGACATAAGTCACAATGTTCTCCCAACGACACTCATGACGTAAGTCACTCTTGTTCTCCCAACGACACTTATTACATAAGTCACAATGTTCTCATATCATCATCATCATGATCATCATTTCCCTTTGCGTTCCTTACGGAGCATACAGCCCCAACTGTAGCTAGTCCCCTTACAGGAAACCTGCACCAAGCATTCCCATGTTCTTGTAGCTGTGGTTTCTGTAGCAACTAGTTTTACACGATGAAGTTGCCGGCCTCGCATGCACAAAATCATATTAGCCGCCTTGTAGGACATGCCTGTCGGTACAATAAGCCTATTATTTCTTTGTCTCTTCAGAAATCGTAGAGCGCAACTCACGTACTCTGGTCCTTATACTTTTTTCTCCTATATCAAGGAAGACTAACTAGACAGGCACTCTAAGATCCGAGTGTTTGTGTACTTTAACAACCATACACGAGATCGGATCGAACTCCCATCATTTTTTTCTATTGCTTGATGTTTATTCGCCTAGTTTGTGTTTGTCTATCGGGCCTTGTGCTGGTTTATCAGCCAACGTTTTTGCTGAGGCATACGTCATGCCATGAAGACCCAAGGACTAGTCCAGTGGTATTCAACCTTTTTTGTTTGCGTACCCTCAGGTATAATTTATCTTTAACCATGTACTTCCAGGGTTATTGGTGCATAATTCCAAGTATTCTTATTTTCCTATACATTGCATTGGCAAACATTTTTTCACTTTAAGTAAATTCTTTTTTTTTTCAGTTCATGAGAAGCATCTTCAGTATGATGCTAATTATATTATAGAGATATTTATCGATGAATTGTCTTGGAAGCTGTCCTATCTACCTTTACTCTGTCACACTGTTCTATCTACCTTTCCTCTGTCACACTGTCCTATCTACCTTTACTCTGTCACACTGTCCTATCTACCTTTACTCTGTCACACTGTCCTATCTACCTTTACTCTGTTACACTGTCCTATCTACCTTTACTCTGTCACACTGTCCTATCTACCTTTACTCTGTCACACTGTCCTATCTACCTTTACTCTGTCACACCGTCATATCTACCTGTACTCGGTGTTCAAGACTTTCGCTTCTTAGATAGATGCTAACTTCACCTTCTTTAACCTAAAGCTTTTATTGTTACTCTCAGTTGCCACGTTATCCACCATTAGCTAGCAAATGTCCAGTTTTCTTTCTTTCTTTCTCTTTTAAATCGAGGCTGTACCTGTGAGACATTGCTGGTTGTTAAGTGTTAATGTTAAGAGTTAATGTTAAGTGTTAATGTTAAGTGTTAATGTTAAGTGTTAATGTTAAGTGTTAATGTTAAGTGTTAATGTTAAGTGTTAATGTTAAGTGTTAATGTTAAGTGCACTGACTATATTCCTGGCTCATTCTCTCCTCCTCTCATCAGGCGGTCACTATATGGAGATAAGAAATCGGATTACAGAACACATTCTAATTGCCGAAGCTCACGCTTTATCTGTCGGAATTTTACATTTGGTTATAGATTTTTTAAAAAAATATCTGTTCTTAATTATTCTCGAGTCTTTCTCGTCGACAATTATGCCAGCCAGCAATTTAATAATGTCCGCATTATTCATCCTGACAAAGTACTTAGAGCGGCAAATGTGCAGAGTTCGAAATCCGGTAACCCAGCTGTTAATGCGTACCTGACTGCTCTTGAGTTAGGAAAAGCAAAGGCAGTGAGGCAGGGAATTGATCACCTCCACCTCTCGATGCTGGGCCTAGTATTGTGAAGTCTCTAACACTTCACTCCCCTATAGCAGTATCTGCTATGGGACTATATTTACCTTCACATGTCACCCATTTAAACGTATTTGCGTGGTAATAGACTTTCCCTGTGCAAATCCCCCCGCCCCCATGTAATTCCCGAAGGTATGTGAAGACACAAAGAAAGTACTACTGCTCCCACAGGCATGTCGTACAATAAAACTAATATGAGGCTGCTCGTGGCACCAGCAACGTCATCATATAACAAAGCACCACAGAACTATCAATGCACGAACATGTGCATGCTTAGTGCAGGTTTCTGGCAAGGGGACCAGCTATAATTGTGGTTCTGTGGTCGGTTATGAGCGTCAAGTAAAATTATAATCATGTTGATGATAATGGTAGCAGATACTACCGTAGAGAGTCAAGCGTTAGAGATTTCACCATACTAGGTCCTTAGAGACTTCATCGTAACAGGTCCTTAGAGATTTCACTATACTAGTTCATTTGAGACGTCGCTTTACTAGGTCCTTAGAGACTTCATCATATTAAGTCCTTAGAGACTTCACCATACTAGGTCCTTAGAGATTTCACCATACTAGGTCCTTAGCGATTTCACCATACTAGTTCCTTAGAGATTTCACCATACTAGTTCCTTAGAGACGTCACCATACTAGGTCCTTAGAGACTTCATCATACTAGGTCCTTAGAGATTTCACCATACTAGTTCCTTAGAGACGTCACCATACTAGGTCCTTAGAGACTTCACCATACTAGGTCCTTAGAGACCACCATACTAGGTCCTTAGAGACTTCACCATACTAAGTCCTTAGAGACTTACCAAAACTAGGTCCTTAGAGACCACCAAAATAGGTCCTTAGAGACTTCACCATACTAGGTCCATAGAGACTTCATATTAAGTCCTTAGAGGGACCGAAGACGCAACAAGAGAGATTAATGCAGTCAGCGACTCATAGCTTGACTGCTTGTGTCAGGGTCAGCGAACCAGAGCTGACCAAGACCTTACTCCACCTCCACGTGGTGGTCCTGGAAACAGGCTGCATCACTGCAGTCTGGCCGAGAGAGTAGGGATCGAAGAAGGAATGCAAACTCGGTCCCAAAAATGCCATGCTGAAATCGGATGTGTCGGGCCGAAAGACTCAAATATCGCAGCTTTGCTGTAAACGGCGACACAACGTAACCAACGTCTTTTTCAGGACGAACGCAGAAAAAGAAGAAGAAAAACAGCCCTTAGAGACTTTATCATACTAAGTCCTTAGAGACTTCATCATACTAATTCCTTAGAGACTACGCCATACTAGGTATTTAGAGACCACCATACTAGGTCCTTAGAGACTTCACCATACTAGGTCCTTAGAGACCACCATAGTAGGTCCTTAAAGACTTCACCATACTAGGTCCATAGATACTTCACAATTTTAAGTCCTTAGAGACTTCATCATAGTAAGTCCTTAGAGACTTCACCATTCAATGTCCTTAGAGACTTCACCATACTAGGTCCTTAGAGACCACCATAGTAGTTCTTTAGAGATGTCACCATACTAGGTCCATAGAGCCTTCATCATATTAAGTCCTTAGAGACTTCACCATACTAGGTCCTTCGAGACTTCATCATACTAGGTCCTTAGAGACTTCACTATACTAGGTCCTTAGAGACCACCATACTAGGTCCTTAGAGATTTCACCATACTAGTTCCTTAGAGACCTCACCATACTAGGTCCTTAGATACTTCACCATACTAGGTCCTTAGAGACTTCACCATACTAGGTCCTTAGAGACCACCATAGTAGGTCCTTAGAGACTTCACCATACTAGGTCCATAGAGACGTCGGCATACTAGGTCCAGCTTTAGAAGGTGAAGTGACCATGTTGCGTGTTGTCCTTTTACTTCCAGTAACTTTTCTTCCAAATTATGTTTTTTTTTTACTTGTCACTATTTTCACAATTAGTGTTAATATATATTATATATGTGTCATTCTTCTCGTGATAATTGTTAATATAGTATCTAGTTGTCACTATTTTTCATGCTAGTTGTTAATGCAGCATCTAATTGTCACTCATCCCATGCTAGTTGTTAATAGAGTTTATAGGATAACTACCCGACGCAGATAAAATTAGAAAAAAAGCTGGAAGTCTTTAGCGACTTTAGTATAGCTTCACTGACGCAAAGAGTCTGGAGTCAGGGACGTAATGAAAAATAACACACCACAAGAAAATAGAAGACAAAATGAGAATAGAAGTGATCATGAAGCAGAAGAATCATGCCCGAATACAATTCAAGAACGCAGTGGACACAGAGGAGGAAGAATTACGGGAGGTTTTGGAACACCTGAAAGGCCAATTTAATGATCTTTGTAGAGCAGAAAGGTCGTGCAGGAAAAGAAGGAAAACACAGAGGGATAGGGAAAGATTTTTCAAGGAGCCCTTCAAGTTTACCAAAGAACTCTTTGAACAGATACGGCCGAGAACACTAAACATCGGGAAAGAAGGTCTGGAAGAACACCTTAGAATGACCTATTCAGACGGTCGCAAAGATGAGCCTCTCAACAGCATGGCAGGCCGTATACAGTCTAGTAAGCCAAGAGCTTAATTCAACACCAAGCCCTCAACAATGCTAGAAAGTATTGTCCAGAAAGTTCGGTGCAAGTTAGCTCCAGGTCCTAATGGTGTCCCATATGTTATATATGAGATTGTCGTAGATTTTTGATAGGGAAATTAAGACTTGGGTTGGTCCCTTCTGAATAAGTTAGAATGAGTGATAGCCACAGTGAGATGTGATAATAGAAATAGAGTTCCACGAGTGAGATGGTAGAAATGTATAGAGGCTGTCCCGAAAATCGAGAATCTCTCTCTCTCTCTCTCTCTCCCTCCGTCTATCTTCTACAACAGATCCAAAGGAGTCAGACAGTCTATAAAAAATAGGTATATTAATATATATCTATCCACTCACGTGCCCGCACATACAAGTGACGACAGTTAGACACACCGACGTGGGAAAACTATAACAATGATTATATAGATATTATGGGAACGAACTGACCACCACACTGAAATAAATGTAGGTATAGTTTAATTATCATAGTAAACTTACATCACAACATATAAAATACATCAAAAGCATACACATAGTCATAAAAATCAAGGAATGCTACAATAGTGATAGACCCGTTTGTATGGTCCTCCCCTGGATATATAGCTCACAGTCCCGTTAGAAGAAAGTGATAACCCCAAAGAGTTACAGATTGTCGTGGAATATTCTAATCCACATATATAAATTAAAAGGTAAATGTAAAGCCTAACAAATAAATTTAATAAAAGGAAGAAGAATGGTAAAGAACAGTGCTGTCACAATGGCAGTACTCGAAATCCCCTTTGTTTTATGCTTCGTCTGCAAATTGGAACGTTTCCACGTTAAATATAAGCCACTGCATAAATACAAGCGTTTCCAAAACACATTAAAACGGGTATTGCATTTCTAAGAAAAACATTGAGAGGCACACTGCGTAATGACCTAAATTAAGCCTAACATTAATTATACTACGTTACAAAAACGAACGAACAGATGGACTCAAATAGAAAGAAGGGAGGGCTGAAAATCAGGAACGCATGCAACACGAAACACGTGTCTCGCTATTAATGCCACCCCCAACAAGCGTAACGCGATATACAATTACTACTATCACGCGTGTAAGGCCACATGCACTAACTTTTTTCAGACGGACAGTGATAAAAACACTAACCTTCCCAGAGTTAGGTTTTAAAATCTTGAAAAACGCTTATTAGAAAAGATAACATTAGATGGGTTTACGTTTGAAAACATTACAGTACCCAGACAGCACCTCTTCGAAACAGGAGGTAGAAGAAATTGCATATTTTGAACGCAGCCACTTAGCTCTTTTAAATTTGTATATTTGGGTTCCTTAGGGCTTGCTGACAAAGAATATGTAAAACGTTACGCAAATAGTCTAGGAATTAATAAATTATAACCAAAATAAAATAGTGGGGATGCCTGACAGCATGAAATCATTTCTGCTCATAAAATTTTTTTATAACGTGTTTGAAAAAAACCTTACGTTACGGAAATAGCCTACCATGTTAACTCCAAATTGATTGGAGCGCAACAAATATAAGACTAAACACGATTGGTCGGGCTATAAATACTATCTTGTGTTGTTATGGGAAACGAATAGAAGGGGGTACTTTTTTGAAAAGATGTGTGGACGTGGTTTCATTGGGTAGAGCTGCGAATATACTTGATTCAGAGCGTCTGTTCATTGCCACATCTTGTAATAAACCTACTAAGAAGTAGTACGTTGAGCCCCAGTGTATATTTTATATAAAATAAAGCCTGGAACACCGGCAGATCGGAGTTGTGCTATATCCATTGCCAGTCAACGAAACTGTTTATTATTCTATGAATTGTGGTAAGCTTGAAATATTCAATATCTTTTAATGAAAATTGAATGTAAATTGTTAATTTATGCCTGTATATATGTGTAGTTCAGTAGCGAACATGATGTAAAGCCTATAATGCTCCAGCCTGAACAGAAGGTGTCGGAGGAAAGTAAAACTGCATGGAATGGCCAAACAGTACACTGACACCTAGATTATTGATTAGACAGAAATAATGCGGGAATTGCAGAGGCGTAGTAACCATTAGGGAGGGAAATACTGGTATAAAGTATTTCAGATGAAGCTGACAGTTGGCCTAACGCTCTGAACTCAATGTTTGTGATGTATTGTGCTCAGTGTAGAACTAGAGTATCAATTAGTTATGAAGTAGAAGGTACATCCTTCTTGTTTTCAGGGACTGTGGTCTTAAAGTTATTGAGCAGCACCTGGTCAGAGCTTTGCTGAATCCAGAGTCGGACAGCATACTCCTTGGTCCATTTAGCTATCAGTGAGGTGTCTCCAGAGCCCAGGGGAGAAATCGAGCAGAGGAGTCTTTTCCTGCCGCCATCACGCAAGATAAGCTGATGTGGCCAGCTGAGCTCAACATTATGTACCCCCATCTTAAAATGACAGTGTAAAATATAATTAAGAGGGGAATTTAATTGTTTTAATATCAGGAACTGAGAACATCTCCAATACTAGTTCCAATAAAGACAAACTATTGAAGTCAAGATGACAAATACCAACAGAGCTTGAACAAAACAAAACCAGTATTACCTCATATTACTACTACACAACTGACACACATAGGATACTTTTAATAATATAGGTCACTACAATGATAGGAAACTCTTTACAGAGCGATACAACAGGAGGCAATCTGATCATCAGAAGAAGTCCCCCCCATCAGACAAGTGTTTCGGCCCAGTATACTCCTTTACACTCTAAGGGGGGCGGGCCCACTTGGGTCATGACTCCCAAGCGTCTCAGCCTCCTGTTGTCTTGTATCGAAAATGAACCCATTTCACTTATGGTAGCAACTTTAATCCACAACTCCGCCAGCCGTGGAGGCAATTGTGAAAGTAACAAAGAGAAGACAAATTATTCCGTTCGTTCCGTCGCACACACTGAGACACCATCGCGAAGCCGCCGAGCCTAGCCACTGAAATTCTGACACTGACACCTCCTATAATATACATCGCCTGTTGCCCCTCAGTCACAGCCCGCTCACTAGTACACCACAAAACTCAGCGTTTTGTGGACTTAGAAAAATTCCTGGTGTTTTCTGTACCGCAGCGTTTATTGTCACGATTTCCATTGCCCATTGCGGTTGTTCCACAGCCAGCCTGATGCCTTTTCGGCAGTTTCACTAAGCCTCTTCAGTGCCCTTGTTCTCGCCTGTCCCTTCAACCCCAACAGTTTCAATAGATCATACATTGATGCAGCCACAAGCCCTCTTGCGCCCACTTCAACAGCCATGACCCTTATAGTGAACCCCTCGTGTCTCAGATCCGCGGCCAGATCACTATATTTGGCCGCTTTGAACGAATGTTGCTCGTCTAATCTGGATTCAAATGGCACGGTCAGTTCAATCAGTATGACTTGAAGCGTTGAAGAAGAATGAAGCACTATATCCGGCCGTCTCCGCGATTTCCTGATACTCTCTGGATATGCCCCTCGTCCAGGTAGGTCTACCGCCATCTCCCAGTCGTTTGCACAATCAAGAAGAGATGGTAAACTGCTACCTGGTTTACTCGGTTTGGGGTGTGCTGACTTTCCTGCCCTCAGAAAGTATGTATTTGCGGTGCTCGGCCTGGGTTTGCTGTTCGCCTTCATCCTTGCTAGATCTATTGTCGCAGCAAGCTCATTTAGCACTTTGTTATGGCGCCAGGTGTATCGCCCTTGCCCTAATGACACCTTACACGCTGAGAGCACGTGTTCGAGTGTCTGCCTCCCCTGGCACAGGGGGCACTGCTCATCATCCGACTTTCCCCATTTCACAAGGTTGGTGGCCGACGGCAGCAGGTCATACATTGATCTAACCACGAAGCTGAGCCTAAGAGGTGCCATATGCCATATATCATTCCATGTCAAGGACCTCTGCAGGGCTCCTTCCCATGTAGTCCATTGGCCTTGTTGGACCTGCTGCACTGCTTTTTGCAACCTCTTATCATTCTCAGCCTCTCGTATCTCATGAACAACCATGTCTCTGCGCTCCCTGCTTGATGCCTTGGACCACCAGCGGATGTCTCCATGACCAAATCCCCGTCTATTCGTCTGTGTGTATCCGATTACCTCCCTCAGTTTGAGTGACTCTTGGGCAGCATCAACAGCTTCTTCCACTCTCCACTTCCTTCCCGTTTTCAGTGTAGGCTGAATGGACTTAACCACGTCATCAGCTGACTCGCGTAGCATCATTGCAAGCCTTGCCTTTCCAACTTTGTACTCTTCAACAACTGACTTGAAAGGAAGCAGAAGTTTTGACTTTTTGCAGTACAGTGCTACATCTGACAGACCTGGTGGTACCGCTAGCCACTTTCTCATGAACTTGTTGACCTTTTGCTCTATAGCTTCGACTGTACTTGTGCTTATTTCATATATAAGCAGTGGCCACAGCAATTTCGGTATCAACATGAACTGGAGGCACCACAGTTTGAATTTTCCCAAGAGTCTGCTTTGGTCTATGATCTGTAGCCCTCTGTCTGCCATTTCTATTGTCTGTTGCACTGCCTTCGAGTCTTTTAATGAGGCATCGTACACCCTGCCAAGACTTTTAACAGGTTCCTCAATGACAGTAGGGATTCTTTGGTTGGAAACCACGAATATGTCTTCTGCTATCTTCCCTTTCCTGACTGATAGGCTTCTCGACTTCTTGGGTTTGAAGCTCATTCTGCACCAGCTGACTAGTTCATCCAGGCGTTCTAACATCCTCCGGGCCTGATGTTCATCTGATGTCAGAATTGTTGTGTCATCCATGAATGCTTTGAGCGGTGGCATGTGACACATTCCCCCAAGCTTTGGACCTATAGCCATTCCTTCGGCCGCATTGAGGATTACCTGCATAGCCATCACGAATAGTATCGGAGAGATGGTACACCCCATTGCAATTCCAACTTCAAGGCCAATCCACTTCGTTGTGTACTCTCTGGTTGAAAATCTGACAGCAAACCCTGCGAAATACAGCTTCAGCATTGCTGCAATCTCTTGTGGAACATGATACATTTCTAGGGCCTGCCACAACATCTGGTGTGGAACGGATCCATAAGCATTCGCTAGATCCAACCAGATTACATGGAGGTTTGTTCTGTCAGACTTTGCCTTTTGGATTGCTTCCCAGATCATTGTGGCATGCTCTAGACATCCTGGTGTACCTGGGATACCTCCTTTCTGAATGGTAGTGTCAATGTACCCATTTGCCAGGAGGTATGTAGTGAGTCTTTTCGCCATCACTGAGAAGAATATCTTCCCTTCCACACTGAGTAGTGAGATTGGCCTGAACTGACTGATGTCTGTGGAATTTTGCTCCTTCGGGATGTAGACTCCGTTCGCCTTTCTCCATTCCTTGCTTACAAGCTGGGCTTTCCACGCATTCTTTAGTAAACGGAGCAGTCGTTTGAGCACTTCAGGGCATCTCTTATACACCACATATGGAACACCATTAGGACCTGGAGCTGACTTGCACCGAGCTTTCTGGACAATGCTTTCTACCTCTTGCACCGTTGGGGGCTTGGTGTTAAATTCAGCTCCTGGCTTACTCGGCCATTTAAGGCCTGCCATGCTGCTGAGCGGCTCATCTTTGCGACCATCTGAATATGTCATTCTAAGGTGTTCTTCCAGGTCTTCTTTCTTGATGTTTAGCGTACCCGACCGTGGCTGCTCAAACAGTTCTTTGGCAAACTTGAAGGGCTCCCTGAAGAATCTTTCCCTATCCCTTCGAGTCTTCCTTCTCTTCCTGCACAACCTTTCTGCTCTACAAAGGGCATTATGTTGGCCTTTCAGGTGCTCCCAAACCTGTCGTAACCCTTCCTTCTCTGTGGCAACTGCGTTCTTGAAAAGTTTTCGGGCATGCTTCTTCTGTTTCCTGATTTCTTCTATTTTAATTTGTCTTCTACTTTTTCGTGGTGGGTTACTTTCCCTTGCCTCCCTCACTCCGAACACTTTGCGACAGTGCAGATATATTATGTCGCCGAAGATTTCCAGCTTCTTCTCCAAACTTATCTGCTTCAGGTTGTTATCCAACTCTTTTGCCAAGGCTTCGTCCAGCTGTTCCCAAAGCCCTTTTGCACTGGCAGGTGGAAACTTGATTGCATCTCTCTTCCCGTCCAAGAAGTGTGTGAGATCATCATCAGGCAGATCAACTTGAATGTACTCAGCACTGTGGATTGACTCCTGGCTGCGTTCTTCTAACGTCTTATCCGTCGAGACAGAGCGCTGTTGATCTCCCCCAGATGACCTCCCACACCCCTTTTTCGTTCGGTGGATTTTCATTCCTCTCTGAGTAGAGAACTCCCTACCACAGGCACATGGAAATTCCAGCCGTTGTTCAGAGCTCGAAGTCCGTGTAACGGGTCTGGTCGATTCCAATGAGGCGCCTGTGGATTCATCATTCTCCCCCCCCCCCCCCCTTTCGGTGAATCCTGGGGGCATCTACAATATTCATATTGATAAATTCTGTACATATAACTTGTAATTAAAATTGATTGTGATTCCTGGTTCCCTTTGTATTTGAATCAGGACACATATACCTTCATGACAGCACTGAATACATATTGTTATTTGAAAAGTTATCAGTGACTCCTTTAAGATATCCTCGTAGAGTGTTTTATGTATGTGAGTGTCACAGTGTTGTCAAGTGTAGTGGAATAAATTAAATTGTTTATCTGTCTGTTGTTGTTTTGACTTACACTTCATCATACACATACCCTAGACATATAACGTAGTCATCACACTATTCCAGAATAATTCTGACTGAGGTATACATATGTGGCAGCAAGTAAGGTTATATATAATACACTACTCTTATTAGATATATATACCTTCACAGCTGATCTCAGTCAGTACACTAAGTCCCCTATAAATATTTATAACATCCCACTTCACCACATATATTGGGGTCTCGCTCTTGGGATTTTGAATCTTTACCTATTAAAAATAGTGGGGGTAATTCACTTCAGGGAATATAAGAATTAAAAGGTATCCTTGGGTGGAATTAAATAAGGTTGAGCTCACGGTGCCTGTGTTGTCCATTAGATATATATTTAGAGATTGAATTGTTGGTTAGACATTGTATAAATTTACCTGATAGACAATGGCGGACCTGGCCAAATTTCGATCTGCTGCTGTTCAGACTGCAAAAGAGTTAGGATTAGATGGGCAAGTTATGGTTGCCTATGTCACTACGGAATGTGACAAATTTATTGAACGCGAAGAAAGAAGGTTTGAAGCCGAAAGAAAGTTAGAGGCTGAAAGGGAAATTAAGAAGTTACAATTTGAGGCTGAGGCTGAGACTAAGAGGTTGCAGATTGAGGCTGACAAAGAGGCTAAAGCATTGGAAGCAGAAGAAAGAAGATTGACTGCAGAAAGGGAAGAGAAGAAATTAGCTGCAGAAAGGGAAGCAGAAGAAAGAAGATTGACTGCAGAGAGGGAAGCAGAAAAGGAGGAGAAGAGATTACAAAGGGAACATGAGTTACGACTAAGGGAGTTTGAGTTTCAAGGCCATGCTCCTGAAAATGGTGCCAGTCCCTTTGCCTCTGATGCCACTGCTAGCCAAGGAGCCTCAACCTCAGCTATGAATTTTCATTTAGATCATTTTGTTGAGAAAGACGATGATATAGAGAGCTACCTAAATAGGTATGAACTATTAGCTACCACGTATGGGTTAGAGAGAGAAAGGTGGAGCTTAAAGTTATCTCAGGGACTTCGTGGGGCAGCTTATGAAGTTTTTGCAAAAATGAGCAGAGGTGATCAGGAAAATTATGACATGCTAAAGCAGGCTCTTTTGTTAAGATATGAAAAGAATGCAGAATTTTATAGGAAAAAATTTAGGAATGCTAAACTACTGTCATGTGAAACCTATCACCAGTTTTCTGCACGAATAGAGACATACTTGGAGAAATGGACTTCTCTGGGGAAAACCCAAGATCTTAAGGAAATGGTCCTTATAGAGCAACTAAGAGAGTCCATGGCTCCAGACCTGAGAAAGTTTCTCATGGAACAAGGTGCAGAGAGGCTGGGTGAGTTGCTAAATGTTGCTGAAAGGTATCAAGCAGCTCAAGCAGAGGTAACAGGTAATAAAAAGAAACAAGTGGATAACTTTAGGGCACCACAGAACTTTAATAAATTTGATCCTAGGGATCAAAACAAAGGTAAGCACCAATTTGATAGGCCACGGTATGAAAATAAAAATAAATTCCCACAATTCGATGAAAAGAAATATGATGAAAGAAAATCTTTCAACCAAGGAAAAAGGTGGTGTAAAAATTGTAAGATGAACAATCATGACACTGACCATTGTAGAAGGAAACCTCCTCATTGTGCTGCTATGACATCGGGGAAAAAGGAAAAGAAGGTCAAACCTGAAGAACTACAGGAACCATACCACCCCCCAGTGTGTGAAGATGTCATCTGTAATGGTGTCACTATAAGGTGTTTATATGATACCGGTTTAGATTACGATTCCGTTGTGAGTTCTCACCTGGTGTAGGCCGATCAATACACCACAGAAACAGTGGAGATTCAAACTGCAACCAAGGATGTAGCTACCATGACACTTCCCGTCGCCCGAATAAAAGTGAAAACGCGATATGTGGAAGGAATCATAAAAGCAGCAGTGATAAATGAGCCAATCTACCCTCTAATATTGGGGTGTAGATATGTCTTCTTGGGGAATCCCAAGAGACCTGTGATATTGGCAACAGTGCAGACCAGATCACAGTCAAAAAAGGAGGAGGATAATCCCATAAATACTCACCCAGATGAGATGAGGAAGGCACAGGCTGAGGACAAAACACTCAAGCCATGTTTCAAGAAGTTGCCCAAATCTCATACACCTCCAGGCAAGGGAGAGTTTTATATGAAGAACAAACTGATATATAGGAAGGCTGGATCTGAATCCAATGGTCACGGACAGCTGGTCCTTCCCACTTCATATAGGACTAAAGTGTTGGAACTAGGGCATGCGATTCCCTTCAGTGGTCATATGGGAATCAGCGCAACAGGACAGCGAATAGCTTGTCACTATTTCTGGCCAGGAATAACTGAAGATATCAAACGATATGTAAAATCCTGTCCAGAGTGCCAACGAGTAGCACCTAAACATTGGACTGCACCAGCAACTCTGGGGGAAATGCCCATAGTGGGAACACCCTTTGAGAGAGTTGCCGTGGATCTTGTGGGACCTCTCACCCGAACCAAGAGAAGGAACCGCTACATTCTGACTCTGGTGGACACTTGTTCTATGTGGGGAGAGGCTGTAGCCCTGTCATCGATTGATTCTAAACATGTAGCAGAGGCATTGCTCACAATTTTCACAAGGTTAGGCTTTCCCAATCAAATCTTGACTGATAATGGCTCTCAGTTCAAGGGGAAACTAACTGAAGAAGTTTTCAGGATCGTCCAGGCCAAACACTTCCATTGTAGTGTGTATCATCCCCAAGGGAACGGCCAAGTGGAAAGATTTAACGGCACATTGATGTCGATCCTGAGAAAGTTGGCACACGAAAAACCAGATACATGGGACCAGTACCTGCACGCCGCCCTCTTTGCTTATAGGGAGGTACCCCATAGTTCAACCGGTATGGCCCCGGCAACATTATTGTTTGGAAGGCCAATAAAAGGTCCACTCGAAGCTTTGTTAAGAACGTGGACTGATGAAAAGGCAGAGGAAAACATTACATCTTCATACCAATATGTGAATGAGCTGACCACTCGTTTAAAAACTGGCTGGAAACTTGCCAATGAAAATTTGAAACAAGCCAGGAAGAAACATGCTGCCTATTATAACAGGAAGGCGAAAGACAGAGATTTGGCTGTGGGAGAGAAGGTACTGCTTCTTCTCCCCGGGAGTCAGAATAAGTTACAAATTGGATGGCAGGGTCCATATACAGTTCTAGAGAAGGTGTCTAGAACAAATTATAAGATAGATAAGAAAGGGAAAGATAAAAATCTATCATGTGAATCTCCTGAAGAAATATTTGGAAAGAGAACATCAGGAAGAGACACACTTGTTGACCTTGTCCATCGCCATGGAGATGAAAAAGGAACCACTTTCATCATTTGAATATCCATTACACCCCTGTGAGACAGCAGCACAGGTGAAAATCAGTACACATTTAACGAAAACTCAGAAAGAGAGAGTGCAACAGGTTCTAAATAATCATGCAGAGGTGTTAACAGACCGACCAGGGCATACAAACCTATTGGAATATGATATGAAACTGATAGACCCCACACCTGTCTGTATGAAACCATATTCGATTCCGTTTGCTAAGGAGAAAGCTTTGAAGGAAGAGATAGACTATCTATTGAAGGAAGGAATTATTTCACACAGTGAATCTTCGTATAGTTCCGGTGTTGTACTCTTAAGGAAGCCCTCTGGAGAACATAGACTCTGTATAGATTACAGGAGACTGAATGCTATTACAGAAGGACAGGTGGATCCATTGCCGGATACAAATCAGCTGTTTGCCAGACTAAATAAAGCTAAATATTTCTCAAAAGTGGATTTGAGTAAAGGATACTATCAGATTCCAGTAAAGCCCGAGGTTAGACCATACCTAGCTTTTAGTACCTCAGAAGGACACTATGAGTTTAATAGATTGCCATTTGGATTGAAGAATGCGCCTAGTGTCTTCTCTAGAATGATGAGAAAATTATTGGACCCTCTGAATAATCCATGTATAACAAATTTCATGGATGATATCCTGATAGCAACAGAAACATTTGAGGAACACATTGACTCTCTGAAGATGCTGTTTGATCGACTTAGGGAAGCAAATTTAACAGCCCGACCAACCAAATGTTGCGTTGGATGTAAAGAATTGGAATTTTTGGGACACACAGTTTATCAGGGAAACATGACCCCTGACCCAAAGAATTTAGAGAAACTAAAGAAAGCCCCGAGACCACAAACCAAGAAGGACGTGAGATCCTTTGTCTCATTATGTGGTTTCTACCAGAAGTATATCAAAAACTTTAATTCCATATGTGCACCGTTAACTGATTTGACACGTAAAGGACATCCAGATCGCATTACATGGACACCACAATGTGAAATGACTTACCAAGAATTGAAGGAAAAGCTCACAAGTAAACCCATTTTGAAATTACCTGACTTAAGTCAAGAATTCATAGTAAGGACGGATGCAAGTAATATTGGGTTAGGTGCAACTCTACTACAGAAATCAGATGCATTGGATGGGGAATTAAGCCCAGTGGCATATGCTAGCAGAAAATTGAATAAAGCTGAAATCAATTACTCAACTAGCGAAAAAGAATGTCTTGCAGTAATATGGGCAATAAAGAAATTCAATATTTATCTGTATGGGAAGGCCTTTAAGTTGCAAACAGACCACAAACCTTTATCGTTTCTAGCACAGGCTAGGCATGAGAACTCTAGGTTACTCCGATGGTCTTTACTTTTGGCTCCATATATTTTAGCATTGAGTATACATCTGGAAAAACAAATTTGGAAGCGGATTTTTTAAGCCGCCATCCGTGTGATGAGAATCACCGTAAACCCCAGAAATAATAATAAATTTCTCTATGTGTATATAGAATAAAGGACTGACATATAATGTCTGTTTTAAGAGGGGAGATGTCGTGGAATATTCTAATCCACATATATAAATTAAAAGGTAAATGTAAAGCCTAACAAATAAATTTAATAAAAGGAAGAAGAATGGTAAAGAACAGTGCTGTCACAATGGCAGTACTCGAAATCCCCTTTGTTTTATGCTTCGTCTGCAAATTGGAACGTTTCCACGTTAAATATAAGCCACTGCATAAATACAAGCGTTTCCAAAACACATTAAAACGGGTATTGCATTTCTAAGAAAAACATTGAGAGGCACACTGCGTAATGACCTAAATTAAGCCTAACATTAATTATACTACGTTACAAAAACGAACGAACAGATGGACTCAAATAGAAAGAAGGGAGGGCTGAAAATCAGGAACGCATGCAACACGAAACACGTGTCTCGCTATTAATGCCACCCCCAACAAGCGTAACGCGATATACAATTACTACTATCACGCGTGTAAGGCCACATGCACTAACTTTTTTCAGACGGACAGTGATAAAAACACTAACCTTCCCAGAGTTAGGTTTTAAAAATCTTGAAAAACGCTTATTAGAAAAGATAACATTAGATGGGTTTACGTTTGAAAACATTACAGTACCCAGACAGCACATCTTCGAAACAGGAGGTAGAAGAAATTGCATATTTTGAACGCAGCCACTTAGCTCTTTTAAATTTGTATATTTGGGTTCCTTAGGGCTTGCTGACAAAGAATATGTAAAACGTTACGCAAATAGTCTAGGAATTAATAAATTATAACCAAAATAAAATAGTGGGGATGCCTGACAGCATGAAATCATTTCTGCTCATAAAATTTTTTTATAACGTGTTTGAAAAAAACCTTACGTTACGGAAATAGCCTACCATGTTAACTCCAAATTGATTGGAGCGCAACAAATATAAGACTAAACACGATTGGTCGGGCTATAAATACTATCTTGTGTTGTTATGGGAAACGAATAGACGGGGGTACTTTTTTGAAAATGTGTGGGACGTGGTTTCATTGGGTAGAGCTGCGAATATACTTGATTCAGAGCGTCTGTTCATTGCCACATCTTGTAATAAACCTACTAAGAAGCAGTACGTTGAGCACCAGTGTATATTTTATATAAAATAAAGCCTGGAACACCGGCAGATCGGAGTTGTGCTATATCCATTGCCAGTCAACGAAACTGTTTATTATTCTATGAATTGTGGTAAGCTTGAAATATTCAATATCTTTTAATGAAAATTGAATGTAAATTGTTAATTTATGCCTGTATATATGTGTAGTTCAGTAGCGAACATGATGTAAAGCCTATAATGCTCCAGCCTGAACAGAAGGTGTCGGAGGAAAGTAAAACTGCATGGAATGGCCAAACAGTACACTGACACCTAGATTATTGATTAGACAGAAATAATGCGGGAATTGCAGAGGCGTAGTAACCATTAGGGAGGGAAATACTGGTATAAAGTATTTCAGATGAAGCTGACAGTTGGCCTAACGCTCTGAACTCAATGTTTGTGATGTATTGTGCTCAGTGTAGAACTAGAGTATCAATTAGTTATGAAGTAGAAGGTACATCCTTCTTGTTTTCAGGGACTGTGGTCTTAAAGTTATTGAGCAGCACCTGGTCAGAGCTTTGCTGAATCCAGAGTCGGACAGCATACTCCTTGGTCCATTTAGCTATCAGTGATGTGTCTCCAGAGCCCAGGGGAGAAATCGAGCAGAGGAGTCTTTTCCTGCCGCCATCACGCAAGATAAGCTGATGTGGCCAGCTGAGCTCAACATTATGTACCCCCATCTTAAAATGACAGTGTAAAATATAATTAAGAGGGGAATTTAATTGTTTTAATATCAGGAACTGAGAACATCTCCAATACTAGTTCCAATAAAGACAAACTATTGAAGTCATGATGACAAATACCAACAGAGCTTGAACAAAACAAAACCAGTATTACCTCATATTACTACTACACAACTGACACACATAGGATACTTTTAATAATATAGGTCACTACAATATTCATATTGATAAATTCTGTACATATAACTTGTAATTAAAATTGATTGTGATTCCTGGTTCCCTTTGTATTTGAATCAGGACACATATACCTTCATGACAGCACTGAATACATATTGTTATTTGAAAAGTTATCAGTGACTCCTTTAAGATATCCTCGTAGAGTGTTTTATGTATGTGAGTGTCACAGTGTTGTCAAGTGTAGTGGAATAAATTAAATTGTTTATCTGTCTGTTGTTGTTTTGACTTACACTTCATCATACACATACCCTAGACATATAACGTAGTCATCACACTATTCCAGAATAATTCTGACTGAGGTATACATATGTGGCAGCAAGTAAGGTTATATATAATACACTACTCTTATTAGATATATATACCTTCACAGCTGATCTCAGTCAGTACACTAAGTCCCCTATAAATATTTATAACATCCCACTTCACCACACAGATACATATGATTGAGTCTATGGTTTCCGCCTTTTAAGGTATGGACAGACTTGATACTCTGCTTTATTCTAGGGGTAAATATTGTTAGCAATAACTTGCATAAAGGAAGTTACAACGTGGGTGACTCAAACAAAGAACCTCCTTCAGTCTACTTTCACTCGGTTCTTTCATCAGGGCCCTGATATACTTACAATCGTGCTGTGGTTCGCCGTCTGGCGCAAACTTTGGGACACTCACACACTTTTTATCTGTTACTGTCGTTAAATGAAGCGGATCCCAGCTCTGCAGATTTGTTTGTTGGTTTCATCAAAATGGATCCGGGGAGCGTCTGCTTCATGCGATAGTTATTTCAGAATAAAGTTAGTGTCACTTGACTCACGAGGTAAGAATTAGGCTTAAACGAGCACACAATGTCAGAACACGAGGTTTCCCTTAATTAGGAAGATGACCGGTGGACAACTTCTCTCAACAAATAATCTTGGTTCACCACACACTTGTCAACAATGTCGGAAAGTTAATGTTTTAGATTTCTGTAATTTTTTCTCGCCACAAGGCATGTACATTAGAGTTAGTGTAGAAATATGCACTGGCTCAAAGGCCCAGTATAAGCATTTATTAGGTATGTCTCTGTACAAAACGCCGGCAAAGTTTGGGTTACCCCAGTATTCACTGAATAAAGAAAAAACACATGTGAAATATGTTACATATTATGTACTCAATATAACTTACATTTTAAAATGCAAGCGTACAGCTTGACTTATCATTTAAAACTTCCCGTGCCATAAGTTATATATTTAAAAATCATCAATCCTCATGAATTAGGAATACATACGTATTCCGTCAACACTCATGAAGCATCTAGCATTATAAGTTAGTTTAGAAAAATTGTTCCCGTCTGATTATTTAGCAGTTAAATAAATTCATTATAGCTACATTGTTGTTTAAGCTAGAAATTATAATTTATTCTGCTTTCCACTGAAACACGTCACTAGAAAGTAATACAGACTATATAATTAAGCACTCTGCACCAAATCTAACTAGTGAAGTATGAAATAAGCGATTATCACTTTAAACACTTCACAAAATATTAGAAAATTATTATAATATATACCTCAACACACAGAACTACAGGGAATCGCACATTTTAGAATTATACGCTGATATATTTATTTGAAGTCTAGAGTTCGGTAAGTTTCCGAACAAACTAGGGCTTCGCTATACAGCTTATTCTATTCACGAACAACCTGTCTACTGCGAATTTTGAGGACTGAAGGAAAAAAAAGTTTAACATTCTGGTTATATCTATTACCAGACAAAGGGGTCCCAACTTTATTTCGCCAAACGAAATAATCTCCCCTTTCCGTCTAAAACACCTTACATCAACTAGAAGACTGCCATGAACTGACACTCGTGCGTTTTCACACCTCCCGCTGACCAGGCCAACAGTTAGTGCCTTGTCAGCTGGGATTTCCAGACAAATGTCTCAAACTGCGCCGAGGAGTGTCGGCTATCGCGCCTCACTGAGCGCTCAGCCGATGCAACTCGTTGTGGCAGGTGAAAATGCAGACAAATTTGTCGCCTATAGGTCTGGCGAAAGCGAATATTCACAGTGTATTTCGTCTGGTGCAGGGAATGCTGTAGACATATGTCTGCTCCTATGTCTGGCCAGACGAATATATTCACAGTTTCGTCCACTGACACCTAATGCAATAGAATGCATTTTAACGCTCTCTCTCTCTGACACGTTATGTCATAAATGCGTTAACCAGTATGTGAAAGAAAACGGTAAAATTGAGAATGGGGAAGAAAATATTTTTCGCAAACGAATGGATGCGAAAAATACAGGAAAAAGGTAAAGAGTGATAATAAAATAGAGGATATGGGTGAAAGAAAAAGAAGAGGATATAGGCAATTTATGATCAATAAACTCTCTGTGACAGAGATGTCCTGAAGTTCTGAAACGATTGCTACGTTTGCTAACAAAAATAAAAGCGTAGAGAAACCAGCAGAATGGAAAAAGGCGAATGGAATCTACATCCCGAAGGAACGAAATTCTACAGACATCAGTCAGTTCAGGCCAATTTTACTACTTAATGTGGAAGGGAAGATATTCATCTCAGTTATGGCTAAAAGGCTCACCATGTACCTCCCGAAGAATGGGTACACTGACACTACCATCCAGAAAAGAGGTATCCCAAGTACACCAGGATGTCTAGAGCATGCCACAACGATCTGGGAAGCAAATAAGAAGGCAAAGTCTGACAGAACAAATCTCCATGTAATCTGGTTGGATCTAGCTAATGCGTATGGATCAGTTCCACATCAGAGGCTGTGGCAGGCCCTGGAAATGTACGTCAGATTTTCAACCAGAGCACACGACGAAGTGGATTGACCTGTAAGTTGGAGTTGCAATGGGATGTACCATCTCTTCGATACTACTCGTGTTGGCTATGCAGGTAATCCTCAAGGCCACTGCTAATATATAACATAAGCACAAGTACAGTGCAAGCTATAGAGAAAAAGGTCCACAAGTTCATAAGGACAAGCTAAGGGTACGACCAGGTCTGTCAGACGTAGCATTGTACTGCAGTAAAACTGCAGAAAAAGGGCAATGGTGCGAGCAGTGGCTGTGCAGAATAACTGCAATAACTGCAACAGCCTATGGATTTCAGGACAATAATTAGATTTCAGCATAAGACTTACTTTTACAACTGCCTCTAGCTGGCAGAAAAACAGGAGTGAAGTTGAAAGCTGCAACCAAGGTGGAATGGGTTCGGTTCTCTGCACTAGACAACAGGAGACTGACACTTAAGAGTCATGACCCAAGTGGCCCCGCCCCTTAGAGTGTAAAGGCGATTAAGGGGCCGAGATACTTGATCGAAGGGGGAAATATTCTGATGATCAGAGCGCCTCCTGTTGTATAGAGTTTCCTAACTTCTTGTTATTCTTCTCCTGCTGGTTGTTAATGCAGGATCTAGTACTAATTACTCTCACGCTAATCGTTAATATAGTATCTGTCATTCTTCTCATGCTAACTGTTAATTTAGTATCTATTTGTCACCTTCTTGTGTTAATTATTAAAATAGTATCTAGCCGTAATTCTTCTTATCTCTTCTTCTTATTTGGTCCTTGGCCACTGACTGACAAAGCAATCAGCGGCCATCACGTTTAGTGGCGTCTTGCAGGGAAGCAACAAACTGTTTCCACTTTGCTCGGTCGACAGCCATCATTCGTGTGGTGCATCCGCTCTGGTTCATTTTTAGCATCTCCGCCTACACAGTTCTCCGCCAGGTGGCTTTTGGTCGTCCTTGCTTTCATTTTCCTTCTTGAATCCATAGCATGGAAGTTCTGGTGATGGTGTCAGGGTATTGTTAAGTCATGTTTTTGAGTGGGAGTTAAGTGTTCGGGATTTTTATGTACGGGTCTGATTTTCTATAGACACGCTAGTAAGCACGTTTAAAGTTATGAGATGATTTTTTTATTTGGGTGCTTGAACATAGCTAAACTGAGTATGTTTTAGTTTTTTTTTTAACATAAAGAAAGTGTTCAAATGTTCTGAGTAGTTGGGAGAGAGATGCGGGTGAGCTGAGCTCACATCTCAAGCTGTTAGTTCGCGCTTGAGTGAAGACGTACTGAGTTGTATTGAGAAACAATAATCTCGGTCATTAGGTATCTGGCAGAGCTTCGAGACGGTTTTTATAGTCTCACTAGTGTGTCCAGAGTGTTTTTGGATGACAGAGATTTGATACGATTCATATTCCTATGGAGGGTATTTGCTAATGCAATGTACAATGAGTTGCTGTTTATGCAACCCTTTTTCTGAGGAATTATTCCTGTTATTACAATGTATGATGAGTTGCTGTTAATGCAACCAATTTCTGATGGATTATAAGTACTTTCACAATTTATGATGAGTTGCTGTTTTCTGCAGCCTATTTGCCATGGATTATACCTGCTGTTCTAACTTGTGATTTGCTGTCCATGATGTCGATGTTGCTTTCGTATTAATAAACTGTGTAATAGTTGAAAACTTAATTCGCATTATCCGTTGGTCTATTTCCTGACCTAACGTTACTGTTGTGTGGGTGACATTATATGTAAACAAACCAAAAGAACTCACGACATTCGCCCATTATATTTACACACCTGTCGGTCACTAACAGTAAGCCCGACATTGCTGACGTCAACCTTGTCAGCTGTGAGAGACAATAGCACTATCTCTTTCTTACAACCCCCACACATACACCAACAGAAGTGATAGCCTGTGTGGCCTGTAATAGAAGGGATGACCCAAAACAACAGTAACAGAAGTGGCAGCCAAAAGAATCATGCAACAGAAGTGGTGGCTCCAGTGATATGGGGCGATACCAAGAACAGAAGTAGTTCGACAGTATCGCCTATAAACATCTAACAGAAGTGTAACAGCATTCCTCAGAACAACCACTAACATAATTTTTTGTGATGTACAAGTCAAGTTATACAGTGTTGCCAGTGCGAGTTTTCGTGTACAAGTTTTTCAACTAGACGTCAACAGTACGTTTCAAGGACCTGAGAAGCTAGGAGATCCAGTCTACCGACCGTGTGATACCCGATGCCCATCGTTGTCGTTGTCGCGAAGGCCGGGAGTTCTTTTTTGAAGATAAGTGTTTTTTGTATGTGCACTCTGCCGACTGTTGTATGTTAACGAGCCTTTCTTGATAGTGTGTACTGTTTGTTCTATTTAGTGTTCTATGTTCCATGTTTATGCGGGTTTGGTTGGGAGGTGACTTACGGTAGGAAACATCCCAGTTTTCATTCCAGGGCCTACGTAACCGTTCTTTAGGGACACTCTTGCAAATTTCCCGCAGTGCAAATTTCCAGCAAATTTTTGCTGAAGGATTTTCAGTCCACTGTGTTTGGTGATCTGTGACACCAATGTTTAGGTTGACGAACTGTTTTATTGTCGTTATTGTGGTATTTGTTCTCTGTGCTTTAGTTTCTTGATTAATTTGTTTGTGATTGGGCATCTAATCTTACTATCATTTATTTCTATACAAATTTTTTGTTTATACACTGTGCTGTTGCTTGCCTTGTCACTCCTCTCGCAGTGTCATTGCATTCTTTGCAATATTGTTTCTTTAGTTCTGCTTTCTTGTTTATTTGATTCTGCGAACGTTATCATTTGTTCTCCGGTATTTCGTCTTGAGTTTTGTCATTTTCCGTACCTTCATCATGTATTTCTTGTCTTAATTTTATGCACGACTTTATAATTGATTTGTAATTATATGCTATATATTTGTATACAAGTTCTATTAACAAGGACTTGCTACCCTCTAATTAGGGTTAAGATTACCTTTTTAGATAATATCTTAGATAAGTTAAATATCTTATAAAATTAGACATAATGTCTAGTTTGGACTATTTCATCAAGCAAGGGAAGGCACTTGGTATGGAGCCTGAAGAGTTAAATCTTTTCGCAACCGTTGAGTATGCAAAAGTGCAGGAAGCTGAAAAATATAAATTTCAAATGGAAGCTGAAGATAAAAAAAACTTCAAATAGAAGCTGAAGATAAAAAACTTCAAATGGAAGCTGAAGTTAAAAAACTTCAAATGGAAGCTTAGAAACTTCAAATGGAAGCATAAAAACTTCAAATGGAAGCTGAGAAATATAAACTTCAAATGGAAGCTACTGAGAACAAAAACCGTAGACTTCACGAGCAGAAATTGTTCTCTATGGAACTTGAGAAAATGAAGGTGACGAATGAAAATAAAACACACAATGCTACGGACACTCAAACAACTTCACATACGAACAATCCTGGGTTTTATAAGATCAGGTTGCCTCCTTTTAGACCTACCTCTGATGATGTCTTATTCTATCTGAATAGGTTTGAACTTACATGTGAGTCTCACAAAATAGATAAGTCAGAATACTGTACACGACTAATGGAACTACTTTCAGGCGAAGCTATGACAGCTGTAAGTATGTTGGAGGGACCTGACACGAATAACTACGATACTGTCAGAGCTGTGTTATTTAAAAAATATCAACTTGATGAAGATGGCTATCGTCTCCGCTTTAAATATCTGTTGCCGGAGACTGGAATTTATAGCTATCGTCTTACGTTCTCTCGATGGGTTCAGCTCTCAAAAATTGAGCACAGATTATCGTGATTTTAGACAGTACCAAGGGAGTCAATCACGTAGTAATTCTCCTTCTCCAAGAAACTGGAGACAATTTAATGGAACTCAACATTTTGGTTCCAACAATTCTGGAAATTATGGAAGGGATAACTACACTAGGGATTATCAACCCTACAGTAATTTTTCTCGAAGGCAACAAAATTCATCTAATAGATATTTTGATCCAAGAGGAAATAGTTATCGCAACAATTCTCACTGGGGTTCAAATCAGAATAATGGTCCCAATAGAGAAAAAAACAATGGTCCCAATAGAGATAATAGTTATGATCGATCTCGATATGGTGGTAGATCTCCAAATGATAGATCGCATCGCCAGGCTAACTCTGCTTAACAGGAGCCTCAGGATATTGTTAATCACGGTAACAATAATAATAATGTCTCTAATGCTACTGCTTGTTCCTCTTTCGATTTCAATCGTGCATCTCAGTGCCCCGAGTGCACAGCTTTATTCCAGCCTACAGCGGTGACTACCTTGAATTGTGGTCATCCTCTTCCTACTCTTCCTGCCTTGTCTGCCTATGATGGAACAGAGTCTCTTACCCTACACAAGGGATTTGTAAATAGTAATCCCGTCTCAGTACTCTTTGATTCGGGATGCACGACTGTTGGAATTAGGCAGTCTCTAGTTCACCCATCTTGCGCCACAGGTAATGTGGGGAAATGTGTGACATTCGGAGGTCCAGTTGGGCCTTTACAACTGCCATCGTCCACATTGCCACACCATTTTTTACTGGTTATATACACGCATGTATGCTCAGGTCGCCTATCGCCGACCTTACTGTTGGACAGATTCATGGTATAAAGATATGTACTTCGGTACAAATTGCTGCTTGGGAACGGCAACATCACTTTACTGATACAACATTAACAACTATGCCAAAATCGTATTACCAGGTACATTCTGCTAACGTGATACATTCTACTAATGTAGTGCGATCTTGCAGTATTAATGATGCTATTGTTCATCATACTAATTTTGGTGCTTCTTTTAGCCCAGTTCGACATACTTTAGTACGTCGTTACTCTAGCTTGGATTTTTCATTAAGTACAATTACGGAAGAAGATCCTTCTGTTTTGTCTGATACACACACTAACTTTATCGCTACGACTGAATCTACATCCGGTCACGTTGGTTGCAACATCTTTTCTGCTATTAATACTGTTTTCTTTACCACATGTACGGACTTAGTCCTTAGGGCATTTCTATATCTTATGGGTTTCTTTACATTCCTTATTGGGCCGGTTAGCTCAGTATCTTCTGGTTTTACGACTTTTTGTCGTACTTACTGCTTTTCTTTTGAACTTCGACACAGGTCTAAGTTCACCACTGTCTGCTTTTACATCTCTATGGTATATTTCTTGCTTTTTTCTCTGCCCAGTACACAGGCTATGACTTCAGTTCAGCCTTTGAGAGATACGCCTTTGTCAACTGCATTTCCTTTGTCTTGCGTAAGGTCGCAGATTATCAGTCATCATTGCACTCTTAATACTTTGCCTATTGACGTCGCTATCATTTGTATATTCATGGACCTCTGTACGTCATTGCACACACTCAGATTGTTACTTGCTTTTTCTGGTGTATGTATTTTATACGACGCATTGTCCTCAATGCAGTAATGCAGCGTATTGTCCTCAGTGCGACTTACTTCTCACGCTGGTATTTTTCTCGGACACATTTATCGCCCTATATTATTGATAATTTCAATTCAGTCTGTGCTACTTTCACTGCTACCCTTTCTCGTTTATCGGAGGAAGGTTCGATTAGCATCATACAGTGGTCTGAAGTTTGCACGGCCACATCCGATAGGTTAAAGTTAAAGTTAACTTTTTTCTCTAATAATATCCTACCGTTACCAAACAGGAATTTTCATTTGATTATTCGCAGGAACGCCTTCTCGATGGGAATCGGAGCTGTTTTGTTACATGATTATGCAGGTACTCAACAACCTGTTCTACGTATTGTCCTACAATTGACTGAATTTGAGCGTCGATACTCTACGATAGACATCAATACGTTGGAAAATTCAAGATCTCCAAGAGAAGCTGTCGCCTTGCGCCCGTTGGACTTCACCATTCAAGCCATTCGGAATTCTGACTCCGCATTGGATGATTTTTGTCTCAACATGATCACAAGACTGTCCAAGGCGCTGGAGCTTTGATATTGCACATAACTAATTGAGGACATTGTGTTCTTTGACTTTCATGTGACACGTTATTAGCATATTATTCATACACAACAGTGTGTTGATGAACATTGAACGAGTGACAATAGTATTGACTATAGTATTTAAACTTAACGTATCATTACGATACATTTCGGTAGTGAACATTTACTAAGTGTGTGTTTTTTCTTTTTTTTTTCTCTCTGGCATTGTTATTTATTTGCATTACCCAGCACTTAGTTGTGCACCAGAAGTAACTGTTTCTGATTTCAGTAATAAGCTCATTATTAGTACTTAATAAGTTAATTAACTAATTTCTCTTGCCTATTATGCTCTATTTAAATTGTAGCTTTCTTTTCTGTTTTATATATGTATTGCCTTTTGTTCCATGCTGTTTTGCCATACTTATATTTATTTACACACAATCCGTTGATTAATTTAAATTGTTACCATGTTGTATCATTGCTTTCTTTCACTACACACATTTCATTGCTGGTCATTCTTCATTTCATTTCATCTCCTCTTTTCACTTTCACTTATTGGTTAATAGTTAGTCTATACTTGATATACTTCATCTTTGTTTGAATTTGATGTTTGATCCTCTTTGCATACTTCATCTTCATACTCCGCACATACTTCCATCCCTCTATTGTTGGTTTATTGATATGACTTAACATATAGTATAATTCTCTGTTGTATATAATAGAATTTAATCGACTTCACATTTTTGTTCGATGTAATTTTCAAAAAAGAATGAGTTGCTGTTTTCTGCAACCTATTTGCCATGGATTATACCTGCTGTTCTAACTTGTGATTTGCTGTCCATGATGTCGATGTTGCTGTCGTATTAATAAACTGTGTAATAGTTGAAAACTTAATTCGCATTATCCGTTGGTCTATTTCCTGACCTAACGTTACTGTTGTGTGGGTGACATTAGATGTAAACAAACCAAAAGAACTCACGACATTCGCCCATTATATTTACACACCTGTCGGCAACTAACAGTAAGCCCGACATTGCTGACGTCAACCTTGTCAGCTGTGAGAGACAGTAGCACTATCTCTTTCATACAACCCCCACACATACACCAACAGAAGTGATAGCCTGTGTGGCCTGTAATAGAAGGGATGACCCAAAACAACAGTAACAGAAGTGGCAGCCAAAAGAATCATGCAACAGGTATCTTCTGAGGATGTGGCCCACCCATGTCCAGCATCTACCTGCTGTGATGGTGTGCATGTCCTCTTGGTGACTCCGATTTAGCAGTACTAGTGTGGTGATGGTGTTCGGCTAGAAAATTCGAAGAATTCTTCTCATGCTAATTATAAATATAGTATTTAGTTGTCATTCTGATGCTGATTGTTAATATAGTATCTAGTCCGTGAGGCTCACAAAGTTAATTGTGCTGTAGTCGTGGCACTGTTCTTTGACGGAGCTATAAACAAAGGACGGCAGAAGATTTTATTACGTTTGCGTCATTTAATGAGGTTATCATTTCTTTCAATTAGTAATTGGGGACCTAAGACGTATCAAAAGTGAGGAATGCAGTCAGCGACCCATAGCTGACTGCTTGCGTCAGGGTCAGCGAACCAGAGCTGACCAAGACTCTACTCCACCTCCAAGTGTTGGTCCTGGAAACAGGCTGCATCATTGCAGTCTGGCTGAGTGAGTAGGGATCGAAGTGGGAAGGCAAACCCGGCCCTAAAAAATGGCATGCCGAAGTCGGATGTGTCGGGCCGAAAAACGCAGATATCGCAGCTTTGCTGTAAACGGCGACACAACGCAACCAACGTCCTTTTCAGGACGAACACAGAAGAAGAAGAAGTAATTGTGCTTTCGTACCTTTCATGTTTTGTCAGATATAGAGTGTAGAATGATAGTGAAGGCTCTGTGAGAATAAGGATTTAGGAAAGTGAGGTAGTAGATTCACAAGGGCTGGGGAAGAGTAAGGACAGTCTCTTATTACGACAATATTTGTCTCTCAAAACTATTCCTACCACTCTTCTGAACAGACAGTTGTTTGTCAGTTCCAGTCGCTCATGCGCACACACCGATTTGGTGATTCTGACGCACAACGTACATGAATACACACTACGATAACAAAATATGGGAAATGTTTGGGTTTTGGGCCAGCCGACACCAAATGCTAATAAAGTTTTTAATACTTTTATTATCATAAAATCAAGTCACAAGTAAGTCAATTTACAGTCAGAAATCATGGGTTACAAAATACAAAATGACGGGGGGGAGGGGGGTTGGGAGGAGGGGGGGGGTTTGAGGAGAAGTATCCAATGCACCTTTTCCCGCTTGTATTTACTAACAGAAAAGACCCGGTCCCAAGGACGAGAAGGGGGGGGGGGGGGATGATCAGTGATAGGCAATTTAACCCAATGGTAAATTTATTACTCTGAGTCAAGGGGGTTACAGTAATAAGGGGTAAAGGAAAAGCTAGGGGTCATCAAATGTTTTCCTTTAATCAACCAATTTTCCCGGGAGGGGGGAATGCTCACAGTTAAATAATCCCGCTAGGAGAAATCCCGTACAATTAATACAGTACACCTTAATACTAGGTTGAACTAATTATAAGGGTTAAAAGATTAAATCTCCTTGTTCATAAAAAAAAACACGCTTGGCTGGCCAGCACACAGTCACACACACACAGACTTACCAAATGGTGAATTCTGGCACTTCATAGGAAATACATAAAAAAACAGCGCTAAACCTTGGCTTAGGTAAAAGTATTTTCTTCCGTGTACAGCCCCAGATTAGCGGGTTGTTGAAGTTAACAAAGTGTCTCGAAATCGCTGGACGTTGAAGTTTAACGGTACTGTTTGTTTATTAGATAAAGTTCCTAAAGAATGGCACAGGCACTTGGCTAGGTGTGAGGAATGGTGTGGTGTCTAAGATTGGCACAGCTGGTGGAGATAACTTTCTTTTGCAGTAATGTCACAAACTACAAAACACTGAGGTAAGTTCTTCAGGGGGTGGTAAAATCCAATGATTATGCTTGACAGACAGTGTCAGGGAAATCTATGTTCTTCTTCACAAATAGAGCAGTGAGTAAAATATTGCTATTGTTGACTGTTCTTCTTCCAGTTTGATAACTATAAAACGACTTTATGAATTGGGATTTTAAAATAGTCTTTGGGTTTGCTTTGTTTCTGTATACTTCAGATAGCTGAATCCCAACAGGATCGCCACAAAGATTAAATTTCAAATATGTTCATAAGTCACTGGAGTAATCGAACTGAGTCGGCAAGACTCTAGATATATATTATTGCTGCGTAATGGCTGCTTAAATGATGTTTCATTGCTGCTAAATTGCTGCTTAAATGATGTTTCATTGCTGCTTAATTGCTGCTTAAATGATGTTTCATTGCTGCTTAATTGCTGGGATGCGAGGTTCAAAAGATCATTCTGGATGCAATACAAAAAACATGAAATACAATAAAATCATATTAAAATCTAACGCGCGATACATTTACAGTTGAACTATTTTCTGCACTCGCGTCTTCAATTAATAAAGCAAGAAAAAAAAAAACTCCCCGTGAGGTTAATAGTTGAAAGCACATCTATTTATACAGAACTAAACTGTATTAAAGTTATAATTCCCTTAAGCGGCTATTGTATTAGGAAATAAACTTATAGATGTAACATTTAGTTGGCACTAGAACTGAGAAGATGGGCTTATTTAATAAGGTTAAATTTACACCACAATCCCGTGAACTAAATATGAAATAACTAGACACTGATCACTCGAAGCTAAAGTATTAATTACCGTCTGCACAGAAAAAGAATTTCACTCCAATAGCCAACAATTTAGATGAAATCTAACCGGAATTTAGCTATATGCTAGTGAATCTTAGAATTCTGTCAGAACGAATGATAACGTTGCCCTTTTCAGATTCTGTATTTATCTATTACAAAGGCAAGATAAATGGTACGTGTGAAAATTTCGCGCCTCTTCAGTTCCCAGGGAAGTCGAAGTTATTTAGCCGCCATGCTAACCACGATGGCCCGACTGGCTTCCGATCTACGTACGTCTCAGGCTGCTCGCACGAGGATGTGAAAATTTCGGCGAGACTAACCTCGTTCGCGGTGAGTTTCCTGATTCCTCAGATCGTATCCGCTACGCTGAGCGTTCCGTCTTTCGGGCAAGTCTGCCGGTGGCCACAGAAGTGCGAAGTCTGCAAGAAGCTTTCTTCTGACCGCTCGTGTCCGTCTTGCGAACGGTTCAGTGTTCGTACGGAGATGCTAAACTTCTGCTTCTCTGTTCTGGGGATCTTCTTTGACTGCTTTGATCCTAGCCGCTACTCTTCGTTGATGAAAAGTTACAACAATACTGATGTTCAGGGATTCTAATGTTATGAAAAGCTAAAGTCCCTTTAATCATCCATCAAATCAGGGAAAATTCACTTGACAAACTAGACGTACGTCACAATCCCTACCCTTCAGTTTCTCAAAGAACAAAGGCCTTCCACAAACGTATGTCACGTGACCCAGTCTGGTACCATAAGCTGAATGTCTTTTCGTGTCTTTCTCATCCCTTTTATTTCTGTTTCCAGTGTTTTTTCTCCATATGTTTTTTTAGTTTTCTTCATATCTCACTCCAGAATTTTAAGAACAAGGACTGTCATGCAATGCTATCAGCAGGTTTCCTCAATATTTGTCAGTTCCATCGCCCCAGGGTCTTCTTCTCGTTTCTTGTTTCTCTTGAAATTTTCTAGTTATTGTCATTAGTTCTACATTGTTGATCTGCCACCATTTCAATACTTCTATACTTTTTAACCACCTTTTTATAAAAGTCTATAACTTCGTAGTTATTTTTCCTATGCCGTATGTTTCTCAGCCATAAAATAGGACTGACTTGAGTTTTAGCTTGAAGGTTCTTATTTACGATTAAAATCGTTGAAGTTCTATACGTGTCAAAATATATCAACAGACCTACAGACGGAAAATCGATGTAACACAGATGATCAGGCACATGTCAAGAGGAGCATACACACAAAAGGCCAAGTTTATACATGGACAAGCAACAAATAATCAGACTTACCTTGTACTACGATCAAGTTCAGAAAAAGTAAATGTAATTTCCCCATTGGAAAAAACACAGAATTATTCCTTTAATCAATAAAATAACTACTTTTTTATATCGAAAGATCTGTCTGTTCTTTTATGCGCCTGGGCGGGGAAAAAGTTATAAAAAACCGACGTAGCAAGTACAGTTGAATTCTATTGCAGTACCATGACATTATAACATAACACAAGGCAGCCTATTTTTTGTGGCATGCGCAGTTACGTGACCAATCTGAGATTACACATTAGGAAATGTGAGGCCTTTATGTTTGCTTTGCTCCTTATCTCTGAGGTTAGAATTGAACACGCATGCTCTGTTATCCAGTTATTTTTTCCTACTTCATCAGTCTTGTTTGACAACTACCTCGTTACCGTGTTGTTCAAGATGTGACGTCTGTTTGGATTGTTTTGTTAAATTTTTTATTTATTCTTCTTATTATTATTTTATTTTTTATTTTATTTTGGGGGGCGGGAGGGGGGTGGCGTTTGGTTAAGAATACGATAAAGATCAATGTATGGGAAATGGGAAATGATTAAAGCAGTTAATGACAACAACCTCTTGAGAATTTTAGATATTATAAATGAAGTATGGAGAGAAGAACAACCACCACAACAATCGAAAGCCAGTATTATTGTAAAGTTACCGAAGAAAGGTGATCTATCAGACTGTAATAACTGGCGTGGTATATCTCTATTATCAGTACCTGGAAAATTATTATGTTGCATGATGTTAGAAAGACTTAAATTGCATGCTGACGAAAAGATCAGAGAAGAACAAGCGGGTTTCAGGCCGAAACGATCATGTATTGATCAAATATTCACACTAAGAACAATTATAGAAGAATCAGTGGAAAGGCAATCGCCACTTATTATCACCTTCGTCGATTTTCAAAAAGCCTTTGATAGTCTACACCGCCCATCATTGTGGAAGATACTTACAATCTATGGTTTTCCAACAAAATATGTGAATATAATCAAAGCGCTATATGACAATGCAAGATGTTGTGTTAGAACAAATAAAGGGAATACAGAATGGTTTACAGTAGAAACAGGGGTGAAACAAGGCTATATTATGTCACCACTACTTTTTGGAATAGCTATTGATTGGGTTATGAGAAACTATACCCACAATGAACAATTGGGTATAAAATGGACAAATGGAAAATTCCTGGGGGACCTGGATTTCGCAGATGACAGATGATGTAGCATTCTTAGTTCAACACCAAGACAATCCCAAGAAGCAATAAATAATTTGTGTCATCTCTCGGTTAAAATTGGTCTCCAAATAAATGCCTCTAAAACTAAAGCTATGAACTTTTCTAACGAGACCTTTGATATCATCTTGAACGGGGAAAAACTACAGAAAGTTGAAAGTTTCAATTATTTAGGCAGTAAAATGACTCAGGATGGTGACACAACAAGAGAAATCCATACTAGAATTGCTTTGGCAGCTAGCGCCTTCAATAGATTATCTAACATTTGGAAATTACGATCATTGAATATACATACCAAGCTTCGTCTGTTTAATTCAAATGTTATCTCAGTGTTAACATACGGCTGTGAGAGTTGGAAAATAACAAAATCATAGAAAGAAATTCATTGAGAACAAGCTGAATACATTCGAGAACAAATGTCTTAGAAAACTCATGAACATCAGTTGGAAAGAATTCAAGACTAATCGACAAATAAGAGAAGACTCTAGGCAGAAATATGTCTCCGACTATATAAGGAAAAGACGATGGTCATATATCGGTCATGTCCTACGAATGCAAAACAACAGAATACCACTACAGGCGCTCACTTGGGTTCCTGAGGGTAAGCGGAAAAAAGGAAGACCAAAAGAAACACTCAGAAGAACAATAATAAGAGAAGGAAGAACGTTGGGCCTAAATAATGTGCAAGAGCTAAGAGGAGTGGCGTCACAACGAACAACCTGGAGAGCACTGGTTTCTGCCTTATGCGCCGTGTTTGGCGCTTAAAGAATTTATTATTATTATTTATATCGATCTACAATTTATCAAAAGGCTTTTTTTTTTATGTAAAACTTTTGCCTCGTTTTGGCGAGGCGCGTCCCGTTCAACCTAGTCGGTTATATTAGGGTGCATATCCAAATATAAAAGATCCTCAGGTCTGAGAAATAATATTATCAAAAGGCTTTGTCACGTAAGTACTTACATATGGATTACCTATGTCTATGAATTAAAAGGACAAAATCTACATGTCTGTTCTTTAAAAATGTACACCTGCTTTGAATTATCGACACTAAACTTTACAGAGTTACTCCTCCTATAAGTCCAGGTAATGCCACGTATCTGTTATACGTAATATAACTACCCAAAATCCGGAAATAAACGTACTTAAAATTTGTTTTATTTTAGACATATGAAGTGTAATATAAAGGACAATATCCTGCAGGGGAATTTATTAGATTGACAGAAACCTTGTGCAGGGGACATAATCTATTTAGCTATGCCAAGTAAAGTATTCAGAGTATTAAAAAAAACATTAACGAATACACGTGGTAAGCAAGTATACACTTTATATTATTATATTATGTCAAAACATCTAGTCATAATTTGAATGGCATATTTGTATTAATAACATGTATTTATAATATGTATTAAAGTGTATCATAATTGTTATTCTTGCTTCTTACAGAGCAAGGAGCCGTCAGTGTAGTTGGTTCTCCTTGGCAGAAACCTGCACCAAGCGTTCCCATATTTTTGCAGGGGTGGTTTCTGTTGCAATTTGTTATACATCTGCCAGCGTCATGCAAAACCTCATATCTTCTTCTTCTTCCGTCCTTAGCCAACGACCGGTAAAGCAGTCAGTGGCCATTACGCCTAGTGGCGTCTTAAGGGCAACAGCGAATAGATTTTCTTTGCCGTTGTTCCCATCACGCCTAATGGCGTCTTTAGGGCAACGACAAATCAATCCGTTTGCCGTTGTTTCCGTAATCAAAGTGACTGGCAAACGGGTGATCAGCCCGTTAAAACCTCATATAAATCACCCTATTTGACATGCCTGAAGAGTGTTGGTTCTATTTTTTTCTATGACTCATTACAGACCCTGATAACTACCCGGCAATTTATGTGTATACTGTATAAAGTGACACATATCAACGCAACATATTGCGTGTTTTCATGAATAATGTAACGATTAACACGCCCCACAATCTCATTATAACGGTACCAACACAAATGATGTTTGATTTGCAAGAAACCTGGCTCAACAAATGGAACCCACAGACATGGCAATATTAAGACGCCTTCTAAGATACCTGGGACAATTGGAGATAATGTTGCCCTAGATGACATTGCGACAGAACCTTAAACAGCCTAACTGGCATGTTTGTTTGGTTTGGTTTTTTTTTTAAAATATATTTACGGCCCATTGAATGATCACTGCTCGAGTTTCTGTTAACTTGGGGAAACTACCAAAGGCGTATCATTCATTTCTCTGCAGGAACCTCTTCGGAAACTACTATTATTACTTCATATATTAAAACTAGGTTAAACTAAACAGTTCTCTTTAATTGTCTTAATGAGTAATCAAGTCTGGCATTTACACTGATATTTGGTCAGCCCTTAATGAATATTTATCGAATAGACACATGATTTTATCTAATATTCATTATTGATTGTTAGAGTAGGCTGCTGGTATGAGCAGAAAACTGTCAGGAGACCCAGATAAAGCCGAAAGAAATCTTGGTTAACTAGCATTTTGTTTTTTTCGTTTAACAGAATTTCCAGATTTGGCACCTCGAATGTTCGTATACCGAACGAACATAGGAAAACTGTATAGAAGGCAGCAGAAATGTAAAACTATGAGGCTGATATTATGGGACTGCGCAAAGCATAGTGAAATGGAATAAAAAGAAAGAAACTGATCACAGGAGAAATGGTGCTGTGGCCTTTACATGAAGAAGAAAGCTCACACCATAGGGAGGGGGCGGCTCCAGCGTTGTCAAAGGAAGCACAGAAGACACTCAAAGAACAGGTTGCAATAGGGCTTAGAATAATTCAGCAATATTCAAAACAGTGAAAAAGAAAATAATTGTAAACATTATACGGTGGTGTGCGCCAACAAATGACAAAGAAGAATGCGTGAAAGAAGAATTTAACACCAGACTACAAAATATCATGGACAGAAAGAGAATAAAAACTGAGAAAAGACATCACAGTTTTCTCTCCGCCTTGAAAATATTTCACATCTCATGATATTGAAGCTGATATTGAAGCCTCTTGAGCATAGGATGCAACACCATTTTGAAATCTTACGTCTTGGCCATCATACAGCTGCCGACAACCGAGTCAAGAAAAGAGGGGACACAGATTATTGTTACACTATCAGTTAGCCGAGTGGTTTATTATTTAATTTCTCAACATGTTACACGTGCAGGGCAGGCCTTAGTAACTAAACAAATTTGGTAGCGCCCCTTGGACTTTAGATTATTTCCAATTAATATATTAGGAATATTTGCTATTCTTCTTCCTAGGTCCTCGGTCACTGACTGATGACACAAGTAGTGGTCATCACGAATGGTGACGTAATGTAGGGCTGCAACAAACTGTCTCCACGTATATGCTATAACATTGTATTTAAAATATAACATAATCTACATTTATCAACTATATTTTGACATACAACTTGTGGGTGCGGGGCCCGATTGGGTACAATCGGTTACATCGGCCTACTGCACACGAGTATAGTAATTTTTTATTCTTCCTTCATTAAATCATTCCTTCTTGTTTTAATTGTACGAATTATCTATTATTTTATTTTTATATTTTACAATTAGCCACCACTTTGTTACATTTTCCTCGTAGCTATCGTCCTGTGTGAAGTTGTAGAAGATAAGTCCCATATTTGACATAACTGGTTGTAAAAAAATTAGAATGACACAACTGCATATAAACTAGGTCAGTGTTTCTCACGCGGTGTGCCGCGCGCCTATCTAAGTGTGCCGCAAAAATTTTGTAAATTTACTACATCGGGTATATTTTTAGTGATCATGTAATATAAAACTGATCAACTGCTTGAATTTATTCAATAATAATTGGAGCTATTAACTGATTTGATCAAAAGTAGATATGCTTCAAAATTATTTTAAACAATTAAAAGAAAATCCAATTGAGAGTTTTCTTTATTCTCAAGGACCCACAAATTAGTGTATTTAATTTAGTATCAATTCAGGCGGTAGAATCAGGCGCGGGGTCAAAGCGGTGTGCCGCAAATTTTTAGAAAATTGAAAAGTGTGCCGTGAATACAAAAAGGTTGAGAAACACTGAACTAGGTCATCGTATTGGCTGATATCACAGCAGAGAGAAGGGTTACGTGCACTAAACAAACTAATTTTTGTTTTAAATCGTATTTATGTACTGAAACAGGAACAGCTTAGTGTTCGTTTAAAAACTACTACTATCCATGAATAATCTCTTCCCCCCGACCCCACCTCCCCCTCTCCTCCCCCCCCCCTTCCCCTCCCCCAGCGGTCGTCGCTGCAGATATATGGCTGAAACATTTGAGGCTGTGTTAAGGTGGTGAATAGTTTCGTCATTGATTTTCCTGTTACCAGACTATTACCGATAAGATGACCTGGCGCTCTGATTAGCAGCATAACGTAATTCGCCATTTTTCCATCAATTTAAGTTTTGTTATCTCTAACAATAGAAGTGAAGAAGAGGGGGTTTCATGGATATGGTAGGATCGATAATGTTGTGTGAGTGTAAATCTTAGGCAATGAATAAATAATCTCTGTCATGTAAGACAACTTGCTACAGAAATCACCATCGCAGGAGCTAATCAATGCGGGCTTCATGAACGGGAACTATCTACAATGGTGGCTCGATGTTCCATAATGAGTGAGAAGTGACAAATGAAGGAATATATTTTATGGAAATTGTTGTCAGAACCAGTGGGTCCTAATAATTTCATACTCCACCCTGATCTCCTGGGTAGTGAGATCTCCTGGGTAGTGAGATCTCCTGGGTAGTGAGATCTCCTGGGTAGTGAGATTGGATACCTAGCTTTCTCGGACAAGGGCGAGAAAAATAGGAGGTCCCGTGTACACGTTGCGCACGTTAAAAATCCCTCGGCAGTTGGACATCGTAAAGAGTAGGCCATACGGCCGCTGTCCTGGCAATATTTACAAAATAAGGAAAACCTACCCGCCACAAAAATATTTATAAAATGTGTGATTCTTGTATACACACTTTGGGGTCCTCGCTGGTGCTACGGAGTGGGAAGAAATGTATGTCCCTGTCCTTTTGTGTGATCTCTCACACCTTCAGCCCTCCGGCCGTAAACTTCTTTTCTTCATATTTCTTCATTATTCGCTTATTTGGCATTTCATTTTGCCCTTTCATTCATTTTACTCTTTATGCTGGACAAAGCATGGTGAAGTCTCGAACACGCCACTCCCCTATGGTTGTATTTGCTACGGGAGTAATTTGTATCTTATTGTTTACTGCTCCTCAGACGTATTTACATTCCGCCAGGTGAACTATGGTATTATCGTAATAATACCCAGTCATCAGACCGGTCAACCGCTTATCTCTTTGAATCCGTCTGACCATCTGTGGAAACGTGTCGGTTCAACATTTGACCCCGTTGAAAAGCTGCTGATCGTGTTGACACAAGCTTGTATTGTGCGTACGATAAAAGAAAACAACACTGTCTGACCAGAAATCTCTCTGGCGGAGGCACGCAGATAAAGGGGATAATTAGATAATCTGTCGGGGTAGACATCTGTGCGAAAAACATTACGCCAGGAAGACATGGTCAAAATATTGTGATGGGAAGAGGAGCGGCCGGAAGTCTTATGTAACGATATGACATCACTGTTGTAAGAGGCCACGCGTGTATATTAAAATTAATATTTTAAACACGCGAGGGGATATTTAAAACTTCTCCACCCAAACAGTGCAAGAGATTCGATTTGGTTGGTTTAATTTTAGATTCTGGAATAAACAATGCATTTTATAGGAACATTCAGCGGAAACCGAGCTGGATTTGAACTGGAAACTGTACAATATAATGTGGTGAAATCCCAGACACATAACACACAGAGAGATTGCATTGTACAGCGAACAACTCCTGAGACGCCAGAGAGATATTGAACCTAGTATTCCATACTTATAAGTGACAGTTCAACGTATTTGGGCAACTCTGAAAACTTGAGAGTAAACCCGCACATTTAAATACAAGATTTAAAACTTTAGGGGCCAGAACTTTAATATAATAAGACTGGAAACCTAGGAATCAGATTCACCAGTCATAAGAGGACTTTAACTCAAGTTTTACCAGGTAGTGATTTCGCAGAGACACTCATCGTCAGAGGAATTAACTCTAATTTCCCAGAGGCAGTCGTAAGAGGAATTTAACTCAAGTTTTCCCAGCAAGTGATTTTGCAGAGACACCCGCCGTCAGAGTAATTAACTCTAATTTCCCAGACCAAAGTGATTCGAACAGCATCTAACCAAAGGGCTGTGTGTCCATTCTAATCTGTGCAGGATATTGTGTATACCCATTATTTGGGGTAAGTGTAAACATTTCTATTACAAACGTGAATTTAACATGTTTCCTTGCTAGTGGTTATATGAGGCTGGCAACCTCAACATACGAAAATAGTATATTCATGAACCACTACAGCAAGAGCTGGTGATTGTTTCTGACTAGTCGTGCGGGAAACCCAACAGCAGAGCGACCCCAGACTCCGACTGGAGCAGTGATGAGTGATGATTACATCACATGTGCCTAAGGTGTAACATATTATCTTGTGAGAATTATGTACCTTTTTTAATTGTCATTCAGGCAACTCATTGTTCATGTACTCTAGATGCAATTTCCTAGGCAACACCCAGAAGGATATGGGTGAACTTTCATCCTATTCCCTGAGTTACATTGTGTGTTCGGGAATTTAATTCTTCTGAGAGGTTAACACTGGTGAGTGGAGCTCATGATAATGGGCCTGTTAGTATGCGGCGAACAAATGTACTCAGCAGGCATTTGTTTCTTCTATATACTACTCGTCAAAAGTCAAGGGCCATCCTATTATTTTCAATACACTTTTATATAAGCGCATAGAATGATTAAATGAAAGAAGTTTTTAGTAAAAATGGGTGCACTATCTTCCTCTGACAGTCCCCTATGCACGTTAAGCATAAAAACAACTCACCGACAACCATGGTGATCACGTGCAATTTGGTTTGCTGACCATAAATTCACATTTTTAATCTTTTTTTTCAAACTTCCGTATAACCAAAAAGGTGAAGTAATCGTGCTGATTGACATTCCACGTGCAATGGCGACTTTTCGTGAACAGAGTTCACTCTTAATTTGTTTTACAATCAGCAGACTTAGGGTAGTTTCATCACTTGCAAAAACCATGCCACCAAGAAGAAATCTTGACACCTTACAAAGAATGAGGGCTATAGCGTGGGTTGAAAGTGGTTTATCTGTCCGTGAGTGTGGTGGATTTGATGTTAAGAAATGTTGTTATGTACTCTTAGTGTACTGAATGAGGTCAGCTGTGAAGGTCCCTGAATATAATAAATATTATGTTAAGTTACACGGTACCTTTCTGCTACCACCTTTATGATCTCACTCAGACTTATTTTTTTGACTAGAATGTATTATGATGATGACTACGTTTAGTGTCTAGGGTTATGTATAAGTAGTATAATGTTGCATTAACCAACTAAACATATACACAAGTATTTTATTATACAACACAACACAACAGTACTACAACAATCACATACACACTACACTTTAAAAGACTATCTTAAGTAAGTCAGTGGTTGAAATTTGTGTATCGTTAATAATTTTTTTCAATTTATTATCCTGACTCTATTTTGTTTGAATCAGGATTGACAATCAAAAGTGAAATCAATGGAATTATTTACAATAATCAATTTATACAATGGATCTTCTGTCCATAATACAAGTATTAATATAATTAAATTGTGCAGGTGTAGTTTTCTAAATAGGATAATACTGGTATATGTAAAATGGTAGGTTGTTTGTTATCATCACTCCCTATCGTTTATTTTCTTTTCATGAATCACAGGTGGAATTTTTTCTATTTGATAATGTCAGTTTTTTATTGTTAATAACTGAAGTTCACAGAGGTTGAGACTTTCGGTGCCGAACGGGCACTTAACTTCGAAGGAGAACCCTGGTAAGTCTTGTCCTAGGCTCGATGGACCATCTGGTTCACTTCATAGAAGGTAATGGCCTCCAGTACGTGCCCGAATTATGCAACAAAGTCAGGAATCAATCAGTTCCCACGAGCCTGGTTTTATGTGACTGTCAGGGCCACAAAAACCCCTGAAATCAGAAGGTTATGCATCCTTCTTTATAACCAGCATACAATAATATTCCACAGTTAATTACAGGTACAATACAAACAAACGTATAGGGTCAGCTCTTTATGACAACCTATTGTACCATTATATTTTGAAGTGACAATGTATACCAGTATTCCTCTCCCCTAATAGTTACAACGCCTCTGCAATTCCAACAGTAATCTTTCCATACAATAGGATAGGTGTTATGCTCCTTGATGACAATCATATATAATTTTGTAGTTCTATACCTCTCTGATAGGCTATCATATGATGGATCAATCTCTAGGCTTTGCCTAAGTCTGCCATCGACTCACTTACTTACAGTCGTATGTTAGTATCTCACATTCAAACTTTATTTTAAATAAAATGGTTAATAAATTCACTCTTACCACAATTTCAATGAATATTGCACACAAACAACGATGACCGGCAGATCTGGCCCAAGTTATCACTGCCCTGTCCAGAAGTTTATAATATTTGTATTTAGAATTACACTTCTGATCTCATCGTCTCGCGGCAAGATTTTTTAAAGAAATGGCGTCCTAGCCTAACAATTTTTCCTCAATATCAACTAAGCTGGCCAATAGAAGCAGACGACTATGAATTTTTTAAATCGAACTTTTAAAAAAACGATTCCCAAAATACTACGGTTGCTACTACAAGTATATTTTTAGTGTTAGGTTAGCCAATCCCCTCTCGCCTTCCTTTAAACTACAGCCAATCAAAATCTTGGTACCTTTTAGTCCTATTTACCCAAAGCTTTTTTTCAAAATATGTTATGAAAAAATTAAGCAGGCGTGATCTTTTTTCTCGTCAGTCCGTCTTATCATACATAATATTATTGCCATTATTTTGGTTATTTTTTGTACTAGTGGGTAACTGACACCATATTATTGCTCAGGACATCATAAGGCATCCAAATATATAATTTTTATGGCCCTATGTATTTTGGTTCATAATTCCATATTTTATCTTTATGTGTTTCGTAATTTGAAACGTGCCCAAGGATATGTTGCTTGAGTTGGCTTTTTTTTAAATCATCGCGAGACGGCGTTCCCTAGGTTCTGTCTTTCCATCCCTCCACTCTTTTATTCTTTTATTCTTTCACTCTCGTCTTGGCAATCCGACTTGACCTTGAAAAAGTGTTTCATTTAATCTGAAGGACGAATTTTTCGAAAAGACAATATCTTTCATTCGGCTATTAGGTTTATCCAAATCGACATGCGGGCGGGCGTAGGAGAATACTACGCTGGACTCAATTTTTATTTTCTATCTTATTTTTGACTTTATGCTCTACAATATTATCTAATTTAGCTATTGTATTGAGAATATCGTCACATATCTCCCCACTTTTAGAACAGACTACATGATGTCAGTTCATAATTCGAAATACACATAGATAAATTTAAATCATTATGCCTGATGACTACTCTGATTTTCGTCGTATGGGTGTCTACTTAAAAAGTCTGCACCTACGTTTTCCGACCCGGCGATATGTTCTATGATAAATTGGTATGGCTGTAAGAGCAAAGACCAACGTAATAATCTAGCATTTTCATGTCTTGCTTGCGACAGAAATACAAGTGGTTTATGATCTGTTTGAATCCTAAATGATCTACCATAAAGATAGATTTGGAACTTTTTTATCGCCCATATCAAAGCCAGACATTCCTTTTCACTAGTTGAATATTTTTGTTCCGCGGTGTTCAGCTTACGGCAAGCATAAGCAACTGGGGTTAATTCCCCATTAAGTGAATTGGATCGTTGTAATAGGGCTGCCCCTAATCCGACGTTACTAGCGTCCGTTCTCACAACAAACCCTTGACTCAAGTCGGGCAATTTCAATATAGGCTTGCTTGTGAGTTTTTCTTTTAACTCTTGGTAGGCCGATTCACACTGCTCGGACCAAGTAATTCTATCAGGATTTCCTTTGCGCGTTAAATCCTTCAGTGGTGCATATATCGAGTTCAAATTTTTAATATATTTCTGGTAAAAACCACACAACGAGACAAAAGATCTCACATCTTTTTTTGTCCGTGGCCTCGGAGCTTTCTTCCATTTTTCCAAGTTCTTGCGGTCAGGGATCATACTGCCCTGACATACTGTGTGTCCCAAGAATTCCAACTCTTTACATCCAATACAACATTTGGTCGGTCTAGCCGTCAAGTTTGCCTCCCTGAGTCTATCCAACAACATATTCAGAGAGTTAATGTGTTCCTCAAATGTTTCTGTAGCAATGAGAATATCATCCATGAAATTCGTGATACATGGATTATTCAGGGGATCCAACAACTTTCGCATCATTCTAGAAAACACACTCGGAGCATTTTTCAACCCAAAAGGCAACATGTTGAATTCATAATGTCCATCCGAGGTGCTAAAGGCTAAATACGGTCTAACCTTAGGTTTTACTGGAATCTGATAATAGCCTTTGCTCAGATCCACCTTAGAGAAATATTTAGCTTTGTTCAGCCTAGCGAACAGCTGATTTGTATCAGGTAATGGATCCACCTGACCTTCTGTGACAGCATTCAGTTTCCTGTAATCTATACACAGTCTGTGTTCCCCAGAGAGTTTTCTCAACAGAACCACACTATAACTGTACGGGGACTCACTGTGTGAAATAATTCCTTCTTTCAACAAATACTCTATCTCTTCTTTCAAAGCTGTCTCCTTTGCAAACGGGATCGTATAGGCTCTCATACAGATTGGTGTTGGGTCTACAAGTTTCATATCGTATTCCAATAAATTCGTATGCCCCGGTTTGTCCGTTAACACATCTGCATGATCATCCAAAACCTTTTGAACTCTCTCCCTCTGATTTTTCGTTAAGTGTTTACTGATTTTTACCTGTGCTGCTGTCTCACAGGGATGTAGCGGATATTCATGATAGGTGAGTGGTTCGTTTTTCATTCCCGTTGCGATGGACAAGATTAATAAGTGTGTCTCGTCCTGATTTTCTCTTTCCAGATATTTTTTCAGGAGATTCACATGATAGATTTTCTCTATTCCCTTTTTATCCATCTTATAATTTGTTCTAGACACCTTCTCTAGAACTGTATATGGACCTTGCCATCCAATCTGCACCTTATTACTACTGCCTGGTAATAGAAGGAGGACCTTCTCTCCCACAGCTAAATCTCTATCCTTCGCCTTCTTATTATAATAGGCAGCATGTTTTTTCCTGGCTTGTCTCAAATTATCATTAGCAAGTTTCCAGCCAGTTTTAAGACGAGTGGTCAGCTCGATCACATATTGAATTGATGAGGTGATATTTTCTTCTGCCTTATCATCAGTCCACGTCCTTAACAAGGCTTCCAATGGACCTTTTATTGGCTTCCCGAATAACAGGGTTGCCGGTGCCATACCGGTTGAACTATGGGGTATCTCCCGATAAGCAAACAGGGTGGCGTGAAGGTACTGGTCCCATGTATCTAGTTTTTCATGTTCCAACTTTCTCAGGATCGCAATGAGTGTCCCGTTAAATCTTTCCACTTGGACATTTCCTTGTGGATGGTACGGGCTACAATGAAAGTGTTTGGCTTGAAAGATCCTGAAAAATTCTTCCGTTAGTTTCCCCTTGAACTGTGAGCCATTATCAGTCAAGATTTGGTTGGGAAAGCCTAACCTGGTGAAGATTGTGAGTAATGCCTCTGCCACATGCTTCGAATCGAGTGACGACAGGGCTACCGCCTCTCCCCACATTGAACAAGTGTCCACCAGAGTCAGAATATAACTGTTCCTCCTCTTGGTCCGAGTGAGAGGTCCCACAATGTCCACGGCAACTCTCTCAAAAGGTGTTCCCACTATAAGCATTTCCCCCAGAGTTGCTGGAGCAGTCCAATGCTTTCGAGCTACCCTTTGGCATTCTGGACAGGATTTTACATATCTCTTTATATCTTCAGTTATCCCTGGCCAGAAGTAATGACAAGCTATACGCTGTCCTGTTGCGCTGATCCCCATATGACCACTGAAGGGAATCGCATGCCCTAGTTCCAACACTTTCTTCCTATATGACGTGGGAAGGACCAGCTGTCCGTGACCATTGGATCCAGTTCCAGCCTTCCTATATATCAATTTGTTTTTCATATAGAAGTCTCCCTTGCCTGGAGGTGTATGACATTTGGGCAATTTCTTAAAACAAGGCTTGGGGGTCTTATCCTCCGCCTGCACCTTCCACATCTCATCTGGATGGGTATTTATTGGATTTTCCTCCTCCTTTTTAGACTGTGATCTGGTCTGTACTGTTGCCATGATCACAGGTCTGTTGGGATTCCCCAAGAAGACATATCTACACCACAATATCAAAGAGTAGATTGGTTCATTTATCACTGCTGCTTTGATGATTCCTTCCCCATATCGCGTTTTTACATTTATCCTGGCGATGGGAAGTGTCATGGTCGCTACGTCCTTGATTGCAGCTTGGATCTCCACTGTTTCTGTGGTGGATTGATCTGCTTGTACCAGGTGAGAACTTACAACGGAATCATAATCCAATCCAGTATCATACAAGCACCTTATGGTGACTCCATTACATATTACTTCTTCACACACTGGGGGATGATACGGTTCCTGCTGTTTAGTAGGGTTGGCCTTGACTCCCTTTCTCCCCGTTTTCATTGCAGCAAAGGAAGGAGGTTTCCTAGTACATTTTTCGGTGTTATGGTTGTCCATCTTACACCATCTACAATATAATCTACCTTTATGAAAAGGTTTTCTTTCCTCATATTTTCTGTCATAGAATTGTGGGTTTTTATTTCTATAATCATTTCGTGGCCTATCAAAATGTTGCTTACCTTTGTTTCCCTGATCTTTGTTGTCAAATCTGTTAGAGTTTTGAGGAGCCTTATAATTGTCTACCTGTTTCTTTTTTGTGCCCGCTACCTCTGCTTGGGCTGCCTGATACCTCTCAGCGACATTGAGTAACTCACCCAGCCTCTCTGCACCTTGTTCCATGAGAAACTTTCTCAAGTCTGGAGCCATGGACTCTCTCAATTGCTCAATAAGGATCATTTCTTTAAGATCTTTGGTTTTCCCCAGAGCAGTCCATTTCTCCAAGTAGGTCTCTAAACGTGCAGAGAACTGGTGATAGGTCTCACCCGAACAAAGGAGTCTGCTTTAACATGTCATAATTTTCTTGATCATCCCTGCTCATTTTGGCAAAAACTTCATAAGCTGTTCCCCTAAGCCCCTGGGATAACTTTAGGCTTCACCTTTCTCTCTCTAAACCATACGTGGTAGCTACAGTTCAAATCTACCCAGAAAACTTTCTATGTCATCGTCTTTCTCAACAAAATGGTCTAAATGAAAACCCATAGCTGAGGTTGAGGCTCCCTGACTAGCAGTGGCATCGGAGGTAAAGGGGCTGGCACCATTTTCAGGAGCATGGCCTTGTAATTCCAACTCCCTTAGTCGTAACTCGTGCTTCCTCTGCAATCTCCTATCTTCTGCTTCTCTTTCAGCAGCCAGTCTCTTTTCTTCTCTTTCTCTTTCTGCAGCTAATCTCTTTTCTTCTCTTTCTGTAGCTAATCTCTTTTCTTCTCTTTCTCTTTCTGCAGCTAATCTTCTTTCCTCTGCTTCCAATTTCGTCTCTTCAAACTGGAGCCTTTTAATCTCCGCCTCCCTGTCCGCCTCCAATTCCCTAGCCTCTTTGTCAGCCTCAATCTGCAACCTCTTAATTTCTTTCTCAGCCTCTAACTTTCTTTCTGCTTCTTTCTCTAATCTTTTATCTTCTCTGGCAATAAATTTATCAACCTCTGAGGTTACATACTGGACTAGCTCTGGTCCGTCCATATTCATTTCTTTAGCAGTCTGCACAGCAGCAGATCGAAACTTTGCCAGATCAGCCATTCTGTACCATGCAACCTTTTAAAATTTCTAATTAGACAAGTATCTAATTATAACTAAGAATTTCTAATATGACTAAGAACAACAACAGGCACCGATAGCGCAACCACTATTTAAATTCCACAAAAGAATACATTTAATTTTATTTGACAGGTAATTAAAATTTCCGGGACCTGAGACCCTAATATACTTTATAAGTATTTAAAAATCCTGGACGAGCCCCCAATATATGTGGTGGATATGATGTTAAGAAATGTTGTTGTTATGTACTCTTAGTGTACTGAATGAGGTCAGCTGTGAAGGTCCCTGAATATAATAAATATTATGTTAAGTTACAGGGTACCTTTCTGCTACCACCTTTATGATCTCAATCGGACTTATTTTTTTGACTAGAATGTATGATGATGATGACTACGTTTAGTGTCTAGGGTTATGTATAAGTAGTGTAATGCTGCATTAACCAACTAAACATATACAGAAGTATTTTATTATCCAACACAACACAACAGTACTACAACAATCACATACACACTACACTTTAAAAGACTATCAAGTAAGTCAGTGGTTGAATTTTGTGTAACGTTAATAATTTTTTTCAATTTATTATCCTGACTCTATTTTGTTTGAATCAGGATTGACAATCAAAAATGAAATCAATGGAATTATTTACAATAATCAATTTATACAATGGATCTTCTGTCCATAATACAAGTATTAATATAATTAAATTGTGCAGGTGTAGTTTTCTAAATAGGATAATACTGGTATATGTAAAATGGTAGGTTGTTTGTTATCATCACTCCCTATCGTTTATTTTCTTTTCATGAATCACAGGTGGAATTTTTTTTATTTGATAATGTCAGTTTTTTATTGTTAATAACTGAAATTCATAGAGGTTGAGACTTTCGGTGAAGAACGGGCACTTAACTTCGAAGGAGAACCCTGGTAAGTCTTGTCCTAGGCTCGATGGACCATCTGGTTCACTTCATAGAAGGTAATGGCCTCCAGTACGTGCCCGAATTATGCAACAAAGTCAGGAATCAATCAGTTCCCACGAGCCTGGTTTTATGTGACTGCCAGGGCCACAAAAACCCCTGAAATAAGAAGGTTATGCATCCTTCTTTATAACCAGCATACAATAATATTCCACAGTTAATTACAGGTACAATACAAACAAACGTATAGGGTCAGCTCTTTATGACAACCTATTGTACCGTTATATTTTGAAGTGACAATGTATACCAGTATTCCTCTCCCCTAATGGTTACAACGCCTCTGCAATTCCAACAGTAATCTTTCCATACAATAGGATAGGTGTTATGCTCCTTGATGACAATCATATATAATTTTGTAGTTCTACACCTCTCTGATAGGCTATCATATGATGGATCAAATCTCTAGGCTTTGCCTAAGTCTGCCATCGACTCACTTACTTACAGTCGTATGTTAGTATCTCCAATAGAAGCAGACGACTATGAATTTTAAATCGAACATTTAAAAAAACAATTCTCAAAATACTACGGTTACTACTACAAGTATATTTTTAGTGTTAGGTTAGCCAATCCCCTCTCGCCTTCCTTTAAACTACAGCCAATCAAAATCTTGGTACCTTTTAGTCCTATTTACCCAAAGCTTTTTTTCAAAATATGTTATGAAAAAATTAAGCAGGCGTGATCTTTTTTCTCGTCAGTCCGTCTTATCATACATAATATTATTACCATTATTTTTTTTGTACTAGTGGGTAACTGACACCATATTATTGCTCAGGACATCATAAGGCATCCAAATATATAATTTTTATGGCCCTATGTATTTTAGTTCATAATTCCATATTTTTTCTTTTTTTGTTTCGTAATTTGAAACGTGCCCAAGGCTATGTTGCTTGAGTTGGCTTTTTTTGAAATCAACGCGAGACGGCGTTCCCTAGGTTCTGTCTTTCCATCCCTCCCCTCTTTTATTCTTTTATTCTTTCACTCTCGTCTTGGCAATCCGACTTGACCTTGCAAAAGTGTTTCATTTAATCTGAAAGACGAATTTTTCGAAAAGACAGTATCTTTCATTCGGCTATTCATCATCATCTCAACCCATAACCCGTCATGGGTCGTAGGGGTGCCATGGTGGAAGCATCAGCAGACATGGTCCTCCACTGCTCTCTGTTCTCAGCAATGCGTACAAGTGTGGAAAAACCGTGTCCTGCCCATTCTTTGATGTTATCAGCCCAGGATTTTCTTTGCTTTCCTCTTCTCCGTTTACCTTCGACTGTTCCCTGGAGGATCGTTTTCGAAAGGGAGTCATGACGAGTTACATGCCCAAACCAGGCAAGCTTTCGACGTTTCACTATTGACAAAAGTGGTTCTTGGTGGCCTGCATAGGTGTTTATCTTCTCTCTAACATAGACATTTGTTTTGTGCTCTTTATAGCAAATGCGCAAAATTCTTCTATAACATTTATGCTCGAAAGCCTGAATCCTTCGCTCCGTATCTGCAGTGAGTGTCCAGCCCTCACACCCATACAAGAGAATAGATAATACAAGTGATTTGTATAATTTGATCTTCACAGGAAAACTGATGTTACTTTTCCAGATCACATTCAACCTTGTCATGGCAGCTGAGGCCATCTCAAGTCTTGTCTTGATTTCTTTACTTGATTTTCCATCACTACATATACTGGACCCGAGATATTTAAAGGTGTTAACTTCTTCTAACGTTTGCCCATTTAACGTAATATTGGTCGGAACATGTTTCGTATGGCTATTCACCAATATCTTGCTTTTTTCTATATTAATTTCCATCCCATACGTTCTTGTTACTTTCTGCAGTCTAGAGGTAAGGTCTTGAAGTTCTGATTCTGTTCCAGCTATCAGATCAATATCATCAGCAAAACGTAGATTACACAGAGGGCGGCCTCCAATCGATATGGTTGATTTATAATCGTAGAGAGCCTCCTGCATAATATGTTCTAGATATATATTAAAGAGCACTGGTGACAGGATGCATCGCTGGCGAACTCCTACAGTTGTTTTGAAAAATTCTCCAATGTCGTTGCTTGCAAAAACAGCACTGCTTGCGTCCTTGTATAGTGCTTCAATGATATCTATGATGTTGGTATCAAAATTGAATTTTCTCATTATTTGCCATAAGCCTTCATGCCAGACTCGATCGAAGGCTTTTGTGAAATCGATGAAGTTAGGGTATAAATCATGTTGATGCTGGAGATGTTTTTCGATCAGTAATCTAATATTGAAGATTTGTTCTGAGGTACTTCTTTTTGCTATTAGGTTTATCAAAATCGACATGCGGGCTGGCGTAGGAGAATACTACGCTGGACTCAATTTTTATTTTCTATCTTATTTTTGACTTTATGCTCTACAATATTATGTGATTTAGCTATTGTATTGAGAATATCGTCACAGTGAGGTTGCTAGACGGCTTGCAGTGTCACACTCTACTATCCAATGAATTTTGGAGAGATTTCAGGCCACAAGAAGTGTGGAGGATCGCCACCGGCCAGGTCGCCCTATATGCACCAATAGACATGATGACCGGTACCTCTTGTTGTCAGCCCTGCGCCATCGAGCAGTGACTTGTTCCACTCTATGATGTCAGCTGAGACAAACTGTAAACGTTAATGTCAGTCAAAGCACCATTCGCAGACGTTTACATGAATTTGGACTGGCTGCTAGACGTCCTGCAGTCAGAATCCCTCTTACTCCTGCTCATCGCAGAGCCCGTGTTGCTTGGTGTCGCGAGCACATCCGATGGACAAGGCAACAATGGAGTCAAGTTTTCTTCACTGATGAGTCTCGCTTCACTGTGTCATTCAATGATGGCAGGATTCGAGTTTGGAGACGACCAGGAGAGCGATTTACTGATGACACAATTCGAGAGGTGGATCGTTATGGTAGGGGTTCTGTCATTGTCTGGGGAGGCTTCTACAGACACGGCAGGACCCCACTCTACATCATCCAAGGCAACTTGACCGGCCCAAGATACCAGAACGAAATCTTGAGACTAGTTGTTCAGCCTGCTCTGGAGGCCATAGGTGGTAATGCCATCCTCCAAGATGATAACGCTCGACCCCATCGAGCTCGTGTGGTGAATGAGTTTATTCAGCAACATGGGATCATCAGGATGGCGTGGCCAGCTCATTCACCTGACCTTTCTCCGATTGAGCACCTCTGGGATGCCCTTGGTCGAAGATTGTCAACAAATCACCACCTGCCAATGGATGTTGCACAGCTGACTGCATTTCTGCTTCAGGAATGGCAAGCTGTTCCTCAGGATACTCTTCGGACCCTTGTTGACTCGATGCGTCTACGCTGTCTTGAATGCCTTGCTGCAAACGGTGGTCATACCCGATTTTGAAATGTCTATTTGTCCAATATCTATTGTGTGACTTTTGAAAAGGTGGGTGACACACTTTACAGCTTCATTGCGTTTGAATGTGTGTTTCCATTTCTTTACGTGACATGTCAATTTGGTATTCAATAAATGCCGTTTTGACTAATACCAATTACGTTTATATCAGATTTGTTTTATGGTTTCAACCAAGGTTTTTCTAAGTGGCCCTTGACTTTTGACGAGTAGTATATTTGTCTCAAGTTCGTGGTTACAAGCCATCAAACGATTGTGGTACTAACGCAGCTAGTGTGAGAGAAAAGCATCCAACCTAACTGCCGACAGTGGAAGAGAGTGTGGAGAAGGCTTTCGTCATCACAGAATTGATGAACCCCAGCTACAGGACTCACTCATACAAGTTAAGTGCTAACTAAAAGGCACCAGCAAAAACGGGACAATTCCAGTTAAACTTTAAGTATAAAGTTAAATTTCCACCTACGTCTCAAGTCGACGGACCAAATAATAAGTTAACAAATGGCTCAGCCCTAAGCAGCTTTTGTTCTTGACTTCTGGGAATATCTTGTGAATGCTCCCTTCAGGTAGAGTATTATTAACCTTATATCTTCATCTCTGCCAAGAGTAATCTTGCTCGCAGGTAGATATCTTGGACGCCAATATTAAATACTCTTGAGTTTTGGTCACTGTTGGACCACTACTGCAAAGTAGGGGAGTCAATCCGTGTCACGGAGTTCATGCACTGTGCTGAGATCCTCTTTGTGGTGATCTAAGGGAGGAGATCGGAGCACTGATGGAGTTGTCCGTATGCAATGAAGATGGTCCTTAAAATAGAAAACCTAGCTGAGACTGTGATATAGTCACCGGATATCGTATCTGCGTGTTCGAGTACGAAGACTGTGATATAGTCACCGGATATCGTATCTGCGTGTTCGAGTACGAAGACTGTGATATAGTCACCGGATATCGTATCTGCGTGTTCGAGTACGAAGTCTGTGATATAGTCACCGGATATCGTATCTGCGTGTTCGAGTACGAAGACTGTGATATAGTCACCGGATATCGTATCTGCGTGTTCGAGTACGAAGACTGTGATATAGTCACCGGATATCGTATCTGCGTGTTCGAGTACGAAGACTGTGATATAGTCACCGGATATCGTATCTGCGTGTTCGAGTACGAAGACTGTGATATAGTCACAGGATATCGTATCTGCGTGTTCGAGTTTATTAAGTATTACTATTTGTTGTTGATAACGAGCCATGTTTGTTGTTCCAGACATAATGCAACAATATATGTCATTGTGCTAACCCAGCGTAGCACTTGATACCGTCCTTTTATCTCATTTACACTCCAGTAGGAGCAGGCTTACTTGTATCATGACTCCCAAGTGTCAGCTAAATATAAATTATTTTTTATCCGCTTGCGTTGGGAAATGAACCCCTTTCCATCTTGGTTGAATCTTCCACACTCACTCTTAGTTTTACCCACCCTGCCTACTTGAAGCAGCTGTGAAAGTGTCGGTTTTGTTGCACATAAATTACTCCCATTAATTTCGTAACCCTTTGCCGCTGTTCCACAGCCAGCACGATGCCTTTCCGCAGATTCACTAAGCTTTTCAAGTGCCTTAAAGAAGACTTGAAATGATACGACAGGATTTTGGATGAAAATCCAAATTACCTAGGCATTACTTTTGATCATCGGTTGACTTGGAAAAAACAGGTTGAAAGAAACCGAATGAGGGCAAGAAAGAATGGCAATCATGAAAAATCGTGCTGGAATAGCTTAGACAGCAGATGAGAGAGTGCTAAAGGCACTATACATACGGCGAGTGAGATCAGTCCTTGAATATGGCATTGCAGCATGGGCAACAGAAGCTAGGTCAAATTTCGATAAAATCAGCAGACTCCAAAACCAAACAATGAGAATCAAAACAAGAAACATGAAGTCAACACCTATAAAAGAACTCGAAAAGATTATGTACGACCAGCCAATGGAGGATAGAAGAGATAGCATGGCCCAACAATAAGCTGAAAAATTCAAGAGACAAACAGGCCATCTAATGTACCATAGAATACATGCTCTTGGCAGGGAAAGACACAAGCGAAGCATCTCTGTGGAATCAGTCATAATAAAGATGAGAGTTGATCCCATAAATGCTGTATAAACATGTAAACCCATCTACGCTGCTGTCGTGAATTATTCTAATCCCCATATATAAATTAAAACGTAAATGCAAAGCCTAACAAATAAATTTAATAAAAGGAAAGAAGAATGGTAAAGAACAGTGCTGTCACAAAGCCTGTACTCGAAATCCCCCTTGTTTTCTACTTCGTCGGCAAATTGTAACGCTTTCACGTTGATAGTAAAAGCCTACTGTGTCGCTGCACGCTTTCTTCAATGAAACGTGTACTGTATTTCTTGGAAAAACCTTGAGATACGCAAGCTGATCAATGACCTAAATTTAATATTTCATTCATTCCATTTTATACACGGCGTAACTAAAGGACAGATGAACTAAAGGATAGAGAGAAGGGAGAGGCAGAAAGCAGGGACACCTGCAACACTAAACACGCGTCGCGCGATACACAATTGCTGCCATCACGCGTGTAAGGCCACATGCACTAACTTTAATTCAAATCGACAGTGATAAAATTCACTACCCATACCAGAGTTAGGTTTTAAAATCCTGAAAAACGCTTATTGGAAATTATGACATTATACCGGTTTACGTTTGAAAACATGACAGTACCCAGACACCACATGGGGATTGAAGTGAACAGGAGGTGGTAGAAAATGCACATTTTGAACGCAGCCACTTAGCTCCCTTAAATTCGTATATTTGGGTTCCTTAGGGTTTGCTGACAAAGAATATGTAAAACGTTACGCAAATAGTCTAGGAATTACCAAGTTATGGCCAAAATAAAATAGTGGGGGTGCCTGACAGCATGAAATCATTTCTGCTCATAAAATTTTTTTATAACGTGTTTGAAAAAACATTACGTTACGGAAATAGCCTACCATGTTAACTCCTATTTGATTGGAGCGCAACAAATGAAAGACTAAACACGATTGGTCGGACTATAAATACTATCTTGTGTTGTCAGGGGAAACGTGAGAAAGGGGGTACTTTTTTGAAAAGATGTGTAGACATGGTTTGATTGGGTAGAGCTACGAATATACTCAATTCAGAGCGTCTGTTCATTGCCACATCTTGTAATAAACCTACTAAGAAGCAGTGCGTTGAGCACCAGTGTATATTTTTTATAAAATAAAGCCTGGGACATCGGCAGATCGGAGTTGTGCTATATTCATTGCCAGTCAACGAAACTGTTTATTATTATTTCCATGAATTGTGGGACCGTGGTCTTAAAGTTATTGAGCAGCACCTGGTCAGAGCTTTGTTGAAGCCAGAGGTGGACAGCATACTCCTTGGTCCATATAGCAACCAGTGGGGTGGCTCCAGAACTCATTTAAATAATCGAGCAGAGGAGTCTTTTACTGCAGTCATCACGCAAGATAAGAGAGTGTGGCCATGGAGCTCAACATTATGTACCCCCATCTTAAAATGACATTATAAACTAAAATTAAGAGGGGAATTTAATTGTTTTAATACCAGGAACTGAGAACATCTCCAATACTAGTTCCAATAGAAACAAACTATTGAAGTCATGATGACAAATACCAACAGAGCTTGAACAAAACAAAACCAGTATTACCTCATATTACCACTACACAACTGACACACATATGATACCATTAATAATATATGTCACTATAAGAATCATATTACTAAATTCTGTACATATAACTTGTAATTAAATTGATTGTGATTCCTGGTTTCCTTTGAATTTGAATCAGGACACATATACATTCATGACCGCACTGAATACATATTGTTATTTGAAAAGTTATCAGTGACTCCTTTAAGATATCCTCTTAGAGTGTTATATGTATGTGAGTGTCACGGTGTTGTCAAGTGTGGTGGAATAAATTAAATTGTTTATCTGTCTGTTGTTGTTATGACTTACACTTCATCATACACATACCCTAGACATATAACGTAGTCATCACACTATTCCAGAATAATTCTGACTGAGGTATACATATGTGGCAGTAAGTAAGGTTATCTATAATACACTACTCTTATTAGATATAGATACCTTCACAGCTGATCTCAGTCAGTACACTAAGTCCCCTATAAATATTTATAACATCCCACTTTACCACATATATTGGGGTCTCGCCCTCGGGATTTTGAATCTTTCCCTATTACAAATATTGGGGGTAACTCACTTCAGGGAATAATAAGAATTAAAAGGTATCCTTGGGTGAAAATAAATAAGGTTGAGCTCACAGTGCCTGTGTTGTCTTAAGTTAATTAGTCATAGATAAAATTGTTTAGTTAAATATTTTAGACATTTATCTGTTAGACAATGGCCGACCTGGCAAAATTTCGATCTGCTGCTGTACAGACTGCGAAAGAGTTAGGAATGGACGGGCAAATTATGATTTCTTATGTCACTGCTGAATGTGACAAATATATTGAACGGGAAGAAAGAAGATTAGAAAAAGAGGCCGAAAGAAAATTAGAGGCTGAGACTAAGAGGTTGCAGATTGAGGCTGAGGCTAAGAGGTTGCAGATTGAGGCTGACAAAGAGACTAAGAAATTAGAGGCAGAAAGGGAAGACAAGCGATTAGCGGCAGAAAGGGAAGCCGAGGAAAGAAGATTGACTGCAGAGAGGGAAGCAGAAAAGGAGGAGAAGAGATTACAAAGGGAACATGAGTTACGACTAAGGGAGTTTGAGTTTCAAGGCCATGCTCCTGAAAATGGTGCCAGTCCCTTTGCCTCTGATGCCACTGCTAGCCAGGGAGCCTCAACCTCAGCTATGAATTTTCATTTAGATCATTTTGTTGAGAAAGACGATGATATAGAGAGCTATCTAAATAGGTATGAACTATTAGCTACCACGTATGGGTTGGAGAGAGAAAGGTGGAGCTTAAAGTTATCTCAGGGACTTCGTGGGGCAGCTTATGAAGTTTTTGCAAAAATGAGCAGAAGTGATCAGGAAAATTATGACATGCTAAAGCAGGCTCTTTTGTTAAGATATGAAAAGAATGCAGAATTTTATAGGAAAAAATTTAGGAATGCTAAACTACTGTCAGGTGAAACTTATCACCAGTTCTCTGCACGAATAGAGACATACTTGGAGAAATGGACTTCTCTGGGGAAAACCCAAGATCTTAAGGAAATGGTCCTTATAGAGCAATTAAGAGAGTCCATGGCTCCAGACCTGAGAAAGTTTCTCATGGAACAAGGTGCAGAGTGGCTGGGTGAGTTGCTAAATGTTGCTGAAAGGTATCAAGCAGCTCAAGCAGAGGTAACAGGTAATAAAAAGAAACAAGTGGATAACTTTAGGGCACCACAGAACTTTAATAAATTTGATCCTAGGGATCAAAACAAAGGTAAGCACCAGTTTGATAGGCCACGGTATGAAAATAAAAATAAAACCCCACAATTCGATGAAAGGAAATATGATGAAAGAAAATCTTTCAACCAAGGAAAAAGGTGGTGTAAAAATTGTAAGATGAACAATCATGACACTGACCGTTGCAGAAGGAAACCTGTGTATATGGCAACCCTTCAGGTCAGGTCGACCTCAAGACAGGAGGAGGATATTATGTTGAATACCACTCCAGAAGAGATGAGGAAGGCACAGGCTGGGGACAAGACCCTCAAGCCTTGTTTCAGGAAATTGTCAACTTGTCATACAACTCCAGGCAAGGGAGATTTTTACATGAAAAACAAGTTGATGTATAGGAAGACTGGAGCTAGATCCAAAGGTCAGGGACAGCTGGTACTTCCTAAAAGATATAGGGCAGACTTAATAAGGAGCCTACATGTGAAACCAGATGGGGACCATGAGAAGATAGGTACCATCATTCAAAAGGTGGCTCACAATTATTATTGGCCCAAAGCAAGATGGGACATTGAGAATTTTGTAGAAAGGTGTAGCATAGCACATGAGGGAACACCCACAAGTGGGAACATTGATCAGGACCTGGACACGCCAAGGGGCAAAAGTAGGCCTGAAAATACAAAGAGATATAAATTTGATAAGGTGGACCAAAGGGAATGGGAAGCCCCTTTTCACGGACAAGCTTCACTTAACTGTTTTACAATGGCCACTATGCGGAGAGTGCAAAAAGATGTCTTACCCCAGGATAAGCCGAAAATCCCTCAATCGGACTTAAACAAACTGGAGGAAGGAGATGGAGAGAGGAAATCTCTCATCAAGAATTTTAAGTGGGGAGAAAGCCCCAAAAGAAAAATTGGTAGCGGTCGTTTTATGCATGATAATTCTGGGAAGAAAAATCATCACTATAGCGCTTCCAGTGGAAGAGACCATACCGGTGCATGGACAAATAGGTCCACAAAATTAAAGGTCCATATGTAGCTTTGTTAAGAACGTGGACTGATGAAAAGGCAGAGGAAAACATTACATCTTCATACCAATATGTGAATGAGCTGACCACTCGGTTAAAAACTGGCTGGAAACTTGCCAATGAAAATTTGAAACAAGCCAGGAAGAAACATGCTGCCTATTATAACAGGAAGGCGAAAGACAGAGATTTGGCTGTGGGAGAGAAGGTACTGCTTCTTCTCCCCGGGAGTCAGAATAAGTTACAGATTGGATGGCAAGGTCCATATACAGTTTTAGAGAAGGTGTCTAGAACAAATTATAAGATAGATAAGAAGGGGAAAGAAAAAATCTATCATGTGAATCTCCTGAAGAAATATTTGGAAAGAGAACATCAGGAAGAGACACACTTGTTGACCTTGTCCATCGCCATGGAGATGAAAAAGGAACCACTTTCATCATTTGAATATCCATTACACCCCTGTGAGACAGCAGCACAGGTGAAAATCAGTACACATTTAACGAAAACTCAGAAAGAGAGAGTGCAACAGGTTCTAAATAATCATGCAGAGGTGTTAACAGACCGACCAGGGCATACAAACCTATTGGAATATGATATGAAACTGATAGACCCCACACCTGTCTGTATGAAACCATATTCGATTCCGTTTGCTAAGGAGAAAGCTTTGAAGGAAGAGATAGACTATCTGTTGAAGGAAGGAATTATTTCACACAGTGAATCCTCATATAGTTCCGGTGTTGTACTCTTAAGGAAGCCCTCTGGAGAACATAGACTCTGTATAGATTACAGGAGACTGAATGCTATTACAGAAGGACAGGTGGATCCATTGCCGGATACAAATCAGCTGTTTGCCAGACTAAATAAAGCTAAATATTTCTCAAAAGTGGATCTGAGTAAAGGATACTATCAGATTCCAGTAAAGCCTGAGGTTAGACCATACCTAGCTTTTAGTACCTCAGAAGGACACTATGAGTTTAATAGATTGCCATTTGGATTGAAGAATGCGCCTAGTGTCTTCTCTAGAATGATGAGAAAATTATTGGACCCTCTGAATAATCCATGTATAACAAATTTCATGGATGATATCCTTATAGCAACAGAAACATTTGAGGAACAAATTGACTCTCTGAAGATGCTGTTTGATCGACTTAGGGAAGCAAATTTAACAGCCCGACCAACCAAATGTTGCGTTGGATGTAAAGAATTGGAATTTTTGGGACACACAGTTTATCAGGGAAACATGACCCCTGACCCAAAGAATTTAGAGAAGCTAAAGAAAGCCCCGAGACCACAAACCAAGAAGGACGTGAGATCCTTTGTCTCATTATGTGGTTTCTACCAGAAGTATATCAAAAACTTTAATTCCATATGTGCACCGTTAACTGATTTGACACGTAAAGGACATCCAGATCGCATTACATGGACACCACAATGTGAAATGGCTTACCAAGAATTGAAGGAAAAGCTCACAAGTAAACCTATTTTGAAATTACCTGACTTAAGTCAAGAATTCATAGTAAGGACGGATGCCAGTAATATTGGGTTAGGTGCAACTCTACTACAGAAATCAGATGCATTGGATGGGGAATTAAGCCCAGTGGCATATGCTAGCAGAAAATTGAATAAAGCTGAAATCAACTACTCAACTAGCGAAAAAGAATGTCTTGCAGTAATATGGGCAATAAAGAAATTCAATATTTATCTGTATGGGAAGGCATTTAAGTTGCAAACGGATCACAAACCTTTATCGTTTCTAGCCCAGGCTAGGCATGAGAACTCTAGGTTACTCCGATGGTCCTTGCTTTTGGCTCCCTATAATTTTAGCATTGAGTATATATCTGGAAAAACAAATTTGGGAGCGGATTTTTTAAGCCGCCATCCGTGTGATGAGAATCACCGTAAACCCCAGAAATAATAATAAATTTCTCTATGTGTATATAGAATGAAGGACTGACATATAATGTCTGTTTTAAGAGGGGAGATGTCGTGAATTATTCTAATCCCCATATATAAATTAAAACGTAAATGCAAAGCCTAACAAATAAATTTAATAAAAGGAAAGAAGAATGGTAAAGAACAGTGCTGTCACAATGCCTGTACTCGAAATCCCCCTTGTTTTCTACTTCGTCGGCAAATTGTAACGCTTTCACGTTGATAGTAAAAGCCTACTGTGTCGCTGCACGCTTTCTTCAATGAAACGTGTACTGTATTTCTTGGAAAAACCTTGAGATACGCAAGCTGATCAATGACCTAAATTTAATATTTCATTCATTCCATTTTATACACGGCGTAACTAAAGGACAGATGGACTAAAGGATAGAGAGAAGGGAGAGGCAGAAAGCAGGGACACCTGCAATACTAAACACGCGTCGCGCGATACACAATTGCTGCCATCACGCGTGTAAGGCCACATGCACTAACTTTAATTCAAATCGACAGTGATAAAATTCACTACCCATACCAGAGTTAGGTTTTAAAATCCTGAAAAACGCTTATTGGGAATTATGACATTATACCGGTTTACGTTTGAAAACATGACAGTACCCAGACACCACATGGGGATTGAAGTGAACAGGAGGTGGTAGAAAATGCACATTTTGAACGCAGCCACCTAGCTCCCTTAAATTCGTATATTTGGGTTCCTTAGGGTTTGCTGACAAAGAATATGTAAAACGTTACGCAAATAGTCTAGGAATTACCAAGTTATGGCCAAAATAAAATAGTGGGGGTGCCTGACAGCATGAAATCATTTCTGCTCATAAAATTTTTTTATAACGTGTTTGAAAAAACATTACGTTACGGAAATAGCCTACCATGTTAACTCCTATTTGATTGGAGCGCAACAAATGAAAGACTAAACACGATTGGTCGGACTATAAATACTATCTTGTGTTGTCAGGGGAAACGTGAGAAAGGGGTACTTTTTTGAAAAGATGTGTAGACATGGTTTGATTGGGTAGAGCTACGAATATACTCAATTCAGAGCGTCTGTTCATTGCCACATCTTGTAATAAACCTACTAAGAAGCAGTGCGTTGAGCACCAGTGTATATTTTTTATAAAATAAAGCCTGGGACATCGGCAGATCGGAGTTGTGCTATATTCATTGCCAGTCAACGAAACTGTTTATTATTATTTCCATGAATTGTGGGACCGTGGTCTTAAAGTTATTGAGCAGCACCTGGTCAGAGCTTTGTTGAAGCCAGAGGTGGACAGCATACTCCTTGGTCCATATAGCAACCAGTGGGGTGGCTCCAGAACTCATTTAAATAATCGAGCAGAGGAGTCTTTTACTGCAGTCATCACGCAAGATAAGAGAGTGTGGCCATGGAGCTCAACATTATGTACCCCCATCTTAAAATGACATTATAAACTAAAATTAAGAGGGGAATTTAATTGTTTTAATACCAGGAACTGAGAACATCTCCAATACTATTTCCAATAGAAACAAACTATTGAAGTCATGATGACAAATACCAACAGAGCTTGAACAAAACAAAACCAGTATTACCTCATATTACCACTACACAACTGACACACATATGATACCATTAATAATATATGTCACTATAAGAATCATATTACTAAATTCTGTACATATAACTTGTAATTAAATTGATTGTGATTCCTGGTTTCCTTTGTATTTGAATCAGGACACATATACATTCATGACCGCACTGAATACATATTGTTATTTGAAAAGTTATCAGTGACTCCTTTAAGATATCCTCTTAGAGTGTTATATGTATGTGAGTGTCACGGTGTTGTCAAGTGTGGTGGAATAAATTAAATTGTTTATCTGTCTGTTGTTGTTATGACTTACACTTCATCATACACATACCCTAGACATATAACGTAGTCATCACACTATTCCAGAATAATTCTGACTGAGGTATACATATGTGGCAGTAAGTAAGGTTATCTATAATACACTACTCTTATTAGATATAGATACCTTCACAGCTGATCTCAGTCAGTACACTAAGTCCCCTATAAATATTTATAACATCCCACTTTACCACAGCTGCACACATGCTTCCAGTTTGGACACAACAGCGTTTTCCTGAAATGATAGAAAACATTCTTGACATTGAGAAAACAAGATCCACACTGCAACAAACATAGCAGCAACAAAGACAAAAGGCATAGACAAACATTACACAAGCAACACCATGCATACACTGATGGATCAGCAACAAATACAGCAGAAGATGGAGGTGTGCTTCTGCGCTTAATCACTGGTCCAACACACACAAAATGCCAGCGGCAACATGAATATTCTCAAATAACTTCAGGGCAGAGGCAGAGACCTTAAAAACTGCAGCACAGGTTCTAATGGCAGAGAAAATCACCGAAAGACAAGTTGCTTTCTTCACTGACGCAATGTCAGTAGGTGCAACGCTGCGGAGCCAGAATAATGCAGACTTGGATGACTTAAGAGTAATGTTCCACAAACTATGTCAACGATTCAAAAAGGTTGTGATAAAATGGAGCCAATCTCATTATAGTATCCCCGGCAATGAAGAAGGTGACAGATTGGCATAGAAAGGTGGAAAATTACCTCTTTCTGATGCAAGCGTAACTTTTAAAGAGGCAAAGAGTTTTATCAGAACCAGGTACAGAAACAAATGGGATGCAGAGCACCTAGGTCACACACAAAATGGTAGCTCAGCAGAAGAGAACAGGTGATAATCTTCGAACTCCACACGGGCCATAACAAAGTGGGATATTATCTATTCAACAAGCTAAAGATAGGCATTATCTTACTTACTTAGTCGTTCCCCTTCTACCGTGAGGTGTAGAGGTTATTATCGCTGAGTGTAAATGTGGTACTGATATAATGACTGTTGAACACCTGCTTCAAAGATACCCAACACATGAGGCACATAGATAGCACATATGACCGTCACCAGTATCGTTATGGAGATGCAGATAGCCTGAAGCTGACCACTGATTTCTTTGAACACATTAAAGTAGACGTCTGGGAGGGTACCAAGAAGAAGAAGTACACGACAAGATCACTGGAAATGATGAAAAGTGCAACAAGAGATGAGAAGACGGTGGCCGCGGAATGGACATACATTAAGAGAATCTCAAGATAACATTACAAGTAAGTCATTGTTCTGGAATCCTCAGGACAGGAGATGTAGTATGAGATCGAAAAACACATGACGAAGAGAACTGGAGACAGAAATAACAGGGACGAGGAAGACATGGAAGGAGATTTAGCTGAAGACATGGAAGGAGATTTAACTGAAGACATGGAAGGAGATTTAGCTGAAGACATGGAGTGATATTTAACTGAAGACATGTAAGGAGATTTAGCTAAAGACATGGAAGGAGATTTAGCTGAAGACATGGAAAGAGATTGAACTGAAGACTTGGAAGGAGATTTAGCTGAAGACATGGAAGGAGATTTAACTGATGAAATGGAAGAAGATTTAACTAAAGACATGGAAGGAGATTTAGCTGAAGACATGGAAGGAGATTTAACTGAAGACATGGAAGGAGATTTAGCTGAAGACATGGAAGGAGATTTAACTGAAGACATGGAAGCAGATTTAACTGAAGACATGGAAGGAGATTTAGCTGAAGACATGGAAGGAGATTTAACTGAAGCCATGGAAGGAGATTTAGCTGAAGACATGGAAGGAGATTTAGCTGAAGACATGGAATGAGATTTAACTGAAGACATGGAAGGAGATTTAACTGAAGACATGGAAGAAGATTTAACTGAAGACATGGAAAGAGATTTGACTGAAGACATGAGTCTGGAGAACGTCTTCTTCTACTTCTTTGATCCTTAGCCGCCAACTGTCAAAGGAATCAGTGGCCATCACACATGGTGGCATCTTGTAGGGCAGCAACAAACTGCTTCCACTTTGTTCGGTCGGCGGCCATCCTTCATGCAGTGCCCCAGCTCTGGCTCATTCTTTGCATCGCGGCTTCCACAGTTCTCCGGCAAGTTGTTTTTGGTCGGCCTCTCTTTCGCTTTCCTTCAGGGTTGCATAGAATAGCTGTTCTTGTGATGGCATCGGGATCTCTTCTGAGGAGGTGACCAACCCAACTCCAGCGTCTGGAGAACTTTGCATATGTTTATTGAAGATCTGTTCTCTTTGGGGAATCGAAGTGTAGTGATGAACGATGATGATATGATAGTGACTGAAGAGAACGAGGAAGGCAACCAGTGTTCATCAACAAGGAAATAACACCTTTCTAGTACCGAATGCTCATGATCTAGTTTATAATTTATTTTTATCTGTGCGAAAAAAAAAAAAAAAACCACCCGACGAATTAAAGTGTTGGTTAGCGTCACTTCAGACATGATCGAGATGTTTATTGCTAATAACATGCATGCTTGAAGTTGCCCAAAGTAAAACTTCTGATAACAGATAATCATGCTTGTCTTTCGGTGCGACTCTCTCCTATATATATATATATATATATATATATATATATATATATATATATATATATATATATATATATATATATATATATATATATATATATATATATATATATATATATATATATATTATATATATATATATATATATATATATATATATATATATATATATAATGACTTGACTTTGATCCACTGCCACTGACATAGAGATATACAGTACTTTGCAAAAAAAATGGCAGTCATATTGCTCAGCTAAATAAGCTGAAATCTAATTAAATATGTATGTTCTGCCCCAAATTTGCACTCCACTGAAGTGAGCAAACACTACCAAAAGTAAAAAAAAAATTAGCGTAGAGTAACGTCCCTTGATAATAGAGCAGACGACAATTTCTAATGCTAGTGGCAGAAAATGGATACAAAGTCAAAGTGTATGTTAATTTCACAGCTTTGGAATGAAGGAAATCAAACATGTTCTAACATTTCTAAAACCTTGAACATTCCTGAGCGGACTGTCTACAGAGTTGTGAGTAAATTAAAAGCAGGTAATGGAATCGAGCGAAAAGAAGGTAGTGGGAGGCCAATAATTTTGGACACAAAGGACCATCGGCGTCTCGCCCAAATCGTTCGGGCTGGGTCAATGAAGAGTGTAGAAAACATACGGCAGCGCATGATCGAGTTGGGAAGCCCAGAGGTATCTAATGCTACTGTCAACCGGGAGCTACACAGAATGAATTACACAAGAAAGCGGGTAATTTCGTCACCATTGCTCACAGAGACTCACAAACAGATGCGCTTGAACTGGTGCCACGAACACCAAAATTTGTCATGGGACAATGTGATTTTTTCAGATGAATGTTCTGTTTGGTCTTATCCTGCTCAAATAAATATTTGGACGAAAGGCTTTGTAACGCCTGTGTACCAGCGACCGAAACATACCTAGAAATTCCATCTTTGGGGAGGGGTAGCAGCAAGAGGTGTCACCCCACTGTGTGTTTTCACAGGAATTCTCACGAAAGAAAGGTACATCGACATACTAGAGGGACACCTTCTGCCATTTATGCAGGTCATGTACCCCGATGGGTGCACATTTCAACATGACAATGACCCAAATCATACAGCTCATACCACCAAAGCATGGCTGCAAGAGAAGAATGTGATAGTGCGAAGTGGCCCAGCAACAGTCCCGATCTAAACCCATTTGAAAACGTTTGGGCACTACTCAAGAATCATTTAAAAAAGGGTGGACTCAGAGACGTTGAACAATTGAAGAAGGTAGCTGAAAAATACTGGGTCAGTCTGACTCACAATTACCTACAAACATTTGTGGGAAGTATGCCTCGCCGCATCCAGGCTTGCCTTGCTGGAGAAGGCAACATTATACTGTACTGAAACCAGTGTTAATAGATAGGGGAGATACCAATCTTCCTCTGGACGTACAGTTTTTATTATTATTTGCTTCTGTGAGTGTGCTGCGTGTCGAAAATATGACTGCCATTTTTTTTGCAAAGTACTGTATATCATCGTGATTACATTTCTGTTCGCTCTGTTTTGGAGCATGGAGCTACCATTACAGCTGGTCCCCTTGCACGAAGCCCAAATACATTTCCAAAGGTGGTGTCTGTAACAATTAGTTTTACATGATGAGGCAGCTAACCTCATATTACTCTCCTTGTACGACATGCATTACGGAGCAGTACGCATGTTGTTTCTTCGTCTTATCATGTATATATATATATATATATATATATATATATATATATATATATATATATATATATATATATATATATATATATATATATATATATATATATATATACAAGGGGCGTTCAGAAAGTAATGCACCACATCGTTTTTCTCAGGAGCTGTTTATTCAAAAAGCATGAAATTTATAAACAATATACATGGATATGTCATGTAAACATCGGTATTATTCAACATAATCCACATCAACCTGTACGGCTTTATGCCAGCGCGAAACAAGTGCATGTATTCCTAGCCCGTACTAGATTTTGTCTTGATCATGTAGCCATTTCTTCGCTGCATGAATCAATCCTTCATCATCTTCAAACCTTGTCCCACGGAGTGCATCTTTAAGTGGACCAAATAGATGAAAATCAGAGGTGCCAAATCGGGGCTATAGGGTGGATGGGGTAGTACAGTCCAACCCAATTTTGTGATTGCTTCCCGTGTTGCCAGACTTGTGTGAGGTCGCGCATTGTCGTGAAGGAGAAGCAAGTCTGCTGGATTCTTGTGCGGCCGAACTATGTGAAAACGTTGAGTTTTTTTCAATGTCTTAATGTAAGCTTGCGAATTGATAGTCTCTCCTCTTGGCATAACGTCCACAAGAATCACACCTTCAATGTCCCAAAAGACAGTGATCATGACCTTTCCAGCTGAAGGAATTGTCTTGAATTTCTTTCTTCGTGGTGATTGCGGACGATGCCTCTCCATTGACTGTCTTTTTGTCTCAGGTTCAAAATGATGTGCCCATGTTTCGTCACCTGTAACGATCTTAGCCAAAAAGTTCTCTCCATCAGCATTGAAACGCTCCAACAATTCAGAAGAAATTGCTTTCCTTTGCAATCGGTAGCCATTTGTGAGACTTCGAGGAACCCATCTTGCGCAAACCTTAGAAAATCCGAGAGTTTTTATAACTGCATTTGCACTACCAATGCTGACTGATAGCTGTAAGGCCAATTGTTGAGTAGTGATTCGCCTATCAGTAAGAATAATGCCCTCAGAGCATTTCAACATTTCTGCGTTGGTGGCTGTGGCAGGACGTCCTCAGCGCGGCCGATCAAGCAGCTCCGTATCTCCACTTCTTGATTTTTTGATTCTCTGAACCCAGCGACTGACTGTACTCCTGTCGACTGCAAAACTTCCATTCATATCACATAGACGCTTGTGAATGTTCACAACAGTTTCCTTCTCTGAAACGAGAAATTCTATCACAATTCGCTGCTTATAACGCAAGTTGCTAACACGCTCCATTTCAACGGTTTAGGGCAGCCGTATTATTTGGCCGGTTGCGGTGCAATTTGGTGCACACAATTGGCACATGCCATATTTAAAGTGTACAAAATTTCATGCTTTTATCTTCATTATTAGCTAAGAAAAACGATGTGGTGCATTACTTTCTGAAGTCCCCTCGTATATATATATATATATATATATATATATATATATATATATATATATATATATATATATAGATATATATATATATATATATATATATATATATATATATATATATATATATATATATATATATATATATATATATACTGAAGCACATTAAAAACGCACCACCTGTATAATCCAGGAACAGAGTGTGAAATGTAAATATAAGTGTTTACAAGTTTACATATTTGGAATCTTTATTCATTTTCCTATGAATCCATGCTGGTCATTAATTTGTACATTTGATTGTTATGAAATTAATTGCATTCTGTGCAGGCAAGGGAGAAAACCAAAAATACAAAAAAATGCACGTGCGTTATCCAGCTGGAGAAGCTGCAAGTCTGGATAAATTGTGAACGCAGTAGCAACCAGTTCATCCAGAACCTCATCTCGATATGTCACAGCATTAACATTTCCACGGAAGACGTGAAGAGGCAAGCGATGGTGAAAACTGAATCATCCCCAAATGTGAATACTGCCACCTTTAAATCGGTTGACACAGCAATCTGCAAAGCGCTCTCCACACCGTCGCCAAATCCGCATACGTCCATCAGCAAAGGATATGTTGAATCTGCTCTCGTCTGTGAATAGGACAGCATTCCACTGCAGTCTAGTCCATCTGACATGTTGCTCTGCCCATTGCAGGCGCTGCTGACGATGTCTGGCAGTCAAGTTTGGCCCAACATAAGGTCGTCTTGCAGTAAGGCCTGTATCTCTGAGTCGTCGTATGACTGTCATTCAAGAGACTTGCCCATGTCTACCCACTATTGCTCTTGCTGTTTGACTTGCCGGGAGAGTACGATTCCTTAGGTAACTCAGCACAATATGAAGATCTTGCGCAAGGGTAGTAACTCGTGGTTGGCCACTCCGAAGTCTATCCCGGGCACTGCCAGTGGTTCCGTAACGTTCATTGAGACGTACAATAGTGCTGTGGTGGCAATTCATCCTTCTGGCAATGGCCCGCGAGCTCATTCCGGTCTCCAACATACCAATGGCTCGTTGGCGGTCGTTTTCAGATAGTCGTGGCATTTCAAGCACATGTACTGGGTGTTTTGTCTCAACGGCCTTTTTATACCGAGTATACTGCCACACCGTGTACACATTTTCAGGGTCATAGCTGTTGGGAATCGTGTTGCACGTGTAACTTTCATCGTTTTCATGTAGTCTGTACACAAACCCATGGGTTGAATCATGCACTTTCCATTCCAGCAGCCATTCGCTCTCTACCTCTTGGCAAACACGGGGAAAATCTATTCCCACACTTTTTTTTTCCAGCTTCTCGGCATCAGTATATATAATAGTGGTGCGTTTTTAATGTGCTTCAGTATATATATATATATATATATATATATATATATATATATATATATATATATATATATATATATATATATATATATATATATATATATATATATATATATATATATATATATATATATATATATATACCGTATAAGCAAGTAACCCGTCAAGAATGAAAACAAACAGTTATGGCTTGCGATTGTAATCTCATGTCTTGAAAATTGCATCGTGTCTCGTTTGTTCGGCTTCTAACTTTTCCATTTCCTTCCACTGAGTAAATAAGTCCGTAAACACACACACATATACGTACACGCACAACGTGGAAACTGTAATTAATGTGTATAACTCAGAGAGTTTGAAGTGTTTTATTCCACCATTTACTGTCATCAGAGTTCTTTGATACAATAACAGTATTAGCGTTATTAAAATAATGTACATATGATAACATTCTTTATTTAATAAAATATATCAAATACACTATACACTGGCGCCATTTTAACAGAAGAAAAATCGAGCCGAATATAAACGAAAGATAGAATCTGTCATTGCGACAATAGTCGAATATAGAATAGTAAAAATAATGTTTGTAAAATTATAAACTAAAAGCTCACAGCGCTTTACAAAGCGTAAGACACCGTGCCAGCAAACCACCGTGTCAGTAAGACACCGTGCCAGTAAGACACCGTGCCAGTAAGACACCGTGCCAGTATTAAAACTGTGCCAGTAAGACACTGTGCCAGTAAAATACTGTGTCAGTAAGACAACGTGTCAGTAAGACACCGTGCCAGCAAAACACCGTGTCAGTAAGACAACGAACCAGCAAGACACCGTGTCAGTAAGACAACGTGTCAGTAAGACACCGTGCCAGCAAGACACCGTGTCAGTAAGACAACGTGTCAGTAAGACAACGTGCCAGCAAGATACTGTGCCAGTAAGACACCGTGCCAGCATGACATTGTGCCAGTAAGACACCGTGTCAGTAAGACAACGTGCCAGCAAGACACCGTGTCAGTAAGACAACGTGCCAGTAAGACACTGTGCCATCAAGACACCGTGTCAGTAAGACAACGTGCCAGCAAAACACCGTGTCAGTAAGACAACGTGCCAGCAAGACACTGTGCCAGTAAGACACTGTGTCAGTAAGACAACGTGCCAGCAAGACACCGTGTCAGTAAGATACTGTGCCAGTAAGACAACGTGCCAGCAAGACACTGTGCCAGTAAGACACCGTATCAGTAAGACAACGTGCCAGCAAGACACCGTGTCAGTACGACAACGTGCCAGCAAGACAGTGTGCCAGTAAGACAACGTGCAAGCAAGACACCGTGTCAGTAAGACAACGTGCTCGCAAGACACCGTGTCAGTAAGACAACGTGCCAGTAAAACACCGTGTCAGTAAGACACTGTGTCAGTAAGACATCGTATCAGTAAGACACCGTGTCAGTAAGACACCGAGCAAGCAAGACACCGTGCCAGTAAGACACCGTGCCAGTAAAACACCCTGTCAGAAAGACATCGTGTCAGTAAGATATCGTATCAGTAAGGCACCGTGTCAGTAAGACACCGTGCAAGCAATACACCGTGTCAGTAAGACAACGTGCCAGTAAAACACCGTGTCAGTAAGACGCTGTGTCAGTAAGACATCGTATCAGTAAGACACCGTGTCAGTAAGACACTGTGCAAGTAAGACACCGTGCCAGTAAGACACCGTGCCAGTAAAACACCCTGTCAGAAAGACAGCGTGTTAGTAAGACAACGTGCCAGTAAAATACCGTGTCAGTAAGACACCGTGTTAGTAAGATATCGTATCAATAAGACACCGTGTCAGTAAGACAACGTGCCAGCAAGACACTGTGCCAGTAAGACACCGTGCAAGCAAGACACCGTGTAAGTAAGACACAATGTCAGTAAGACACCGTGTCAGTATGACATCGTGTCAGTAAGACACCGTGTCAGTAAGACATCGTATCAGTAAGACACTGTGTCAGTATGACATCGTGCCAGTAAGAAACTAGCATGTTTTCTCTTGACCTGGGACAGTGAGAAATAATGCAAGAACTTCACCTCTATATTATAGGGCGCAATGTCCATTAGGTAAATCAGTAAGTAAATGAATGAATGAAGGACTAGTGATTATGGCACACCGCACAACTGTACAATGTTCACATTACATTAACAATTTTCACTTCGCATCCTTCAATAACTTTGTTCACACAATAGATAAGGAGGAACATGAAATTCAAAAATAGAAGCAATTCGCTAGGTCAGGGCAACTATAGCACGTTTCACTAGCTTTGCCCAACTTCAAAATGCTATATCTCAGCGAATATATAACGCATATAAGTGAAATTTTGTGTGTGAATTTGAAATGGTATAGACCCTATGAATTAAATTTTTCATTAAAATGCGGCCATTGGTTTCAATTTTCGTTTCTTTGCGATATAATATAAAATCCTACTTGCCAACACACATCACACGCACACATATTGAAATGTCTACAGTAAATTATACGACCTCATTTGCACATTTTTTGGTTTATCAAGCAATTGGCATGATTTTTGAGTGAAATTGCGTGAAATCGCACTTCTTGAACATAAAACAGTTTATATCCGGTGCAACGCACACATTGTCAATCAGAGGTGTGTCTACAAAAATTATTGTGTGGTTAAGAAGGAAAAATGAGTCTGCGAGTACATTTTATGACATTACAGCAAATCACAAATAGGATTTTAAAGTATTTCTGCAATGAAGCTACTCGAGGAAAACTATATCATTCTATTTCAAACCAACAAAAGAGGACTATTCACGCCTTGGGGATAAGCAAACGATCATTGCACCGCTGGATAGCGACATCTGAAATGTCTAATTCCAGTGTTTTACACACGAAAATTAGGCCAAGAGTGGTGGATAATTTTGACAGAGAATTGATCCGCAGAGAAATTTGCAATATGTTTCACAATAATGAGGCAGTGACTTTAAGGAAATTGAAAATTTGGTTAAGAAAAAATAATGACATTGATATTTCCAAATCTACGCTATGGAGGACTATTAGGAGTTTGGGATTCACTTTTAGAAAATATGTTGGTGGTAGAAACCTTATTTGTGAGAAGCCTCATATAGTTGCAATGAGAAGCAAATATTTACGCGAGGTCAGAGAAATGAGAATAGATTGTTATGATTTTGTGTATTTAGATGAAACTTGGATCAATGCGCACCACAGTAATGAACGAGAATGGCAATCATCTGATGGGACAACTAAGAGACTAGTACCAAGCAGCAAAGGACAGCGCCTAATAATTGCACATCCAGGAAGCAGCCATCATGGGCTTCTAAATAATACTGAACTCATATTTGTTTCAAAATCCACAGATAATAGGGATTACCGTGCAGAGATGAATGGCAAGATATTTCAAGATTGGATTGTGAATCATGTACTTCCTTCCTTGGATAGACCGTGGTGTTTTATAATGGACAATGCCTCATATCACAACGTTGTGGCACCAGAAGATAAAGTTTCTAATTCACCAAGTATTAAAGATGTAATAAAGATTTGGCTGACCATAAACAACATTCCATTCAACGAAATGTCCATGAACCTGAATTACTTGAAATTGTAAAAAGAGACACAGCATACAAAGATATTTCACATAGACAAGGCAATCCATGAACATGGTCACAGATGTTTAAGATTACCTCGTTTACCATTCTCACTTAAACCCAATAGAAATAGTATGGGCTAAAATTAAGGAACAGGTAGCAACAGAAAATGGAACGTTCAAATTAAAAGATATTGAAATACTTATAAAAGCCACCATCTCCAATATAGCCAGGGATTATTGGAAGAAAAGTGAGAACCATGTGTTACAAGAGGAAGAGGAATATTGGAAGAATGATGGTTTGTCCTTCATTCAGCCGAGATTGATTTTCAATTTCTCAGAGACATCTGATTATGATTCGGATGAAGTTTAATTTCTTTAAAGATGACCTTACCGTTATTTACAAGCACATTAGAGGAGCAACGTTCCATTATAATATTTATGAACAGCAAAGAGATGATACCCATTGAAATAATTAGATCAAGGAAGGTCCAGTATGGTAGCGCATTAAATGTCAATGACAAACAATGTCACGAGTATCTCGCATGCAGATCATTTAAGAAATCATCTTCAACACGTATTCAATTGCAAACGTGATGGCCACATTATTGTAATAGTAGACACGCCTATGCCTAATCAATTCACAGAATCTGTGCATGAAGTGGTAAAATTTCTTTTCTCGATACACAATAATTAGTATGCCGGCAAAGATCAAAGGATTTCATCCGTTTATGGGAACTGGACAAGATGCACAGATATAAAGTATATATTTGTTGGGTCTAACCCAATATAACATCGTATGCAAAAAATGGCATTAATACGTTAGACGGTTAATCAGATAATTACATTTGTTTGAGGGCAAAGCTAGTGAAACGTGCTATAGATTATTCTGGAAATGTATAATCTCATTAATCTAGTATGCAAATTAATGGTACTGTGTAATATCATTAATGCAGTACACAAATTAATGGTACAAGTTCCCAAGAGTGCGAGGAAGGTAAAACAGACACTGGCCTGCAAGAACTGGAAATATACAATCAGAAACAGAAACTGTCCTGCAAGAACTGGAAATATACAATCAGAAACACAAACTGTCCTGCAAGAACTGGAAATATACAATCAGAAACAGAAACTGTCCAGCAAGAACTGGTAATATACAATCAGAAACAGAAACTGTCCTGCAAGAACTGGAAATATACAATCAGAAACAGAAACTGTCCTGCAAGAACAGGAAATATGCAATTAGAAACAGAAACTGGCCTGCAAGAACTGGAAATATACAATCAGATAAAGAAACTGTCCTGCAAGAACAGGAAATATGCAATTAGAAACAGAAACTGACCTGCAATAACAGGAAATATACAATTAGAAACAGAAAATTACAACTAGAAAAGACTGCAGATAAACTGTGTTAGAAGTAAATGATGTGAGGAATGAAATAGTGATAAGTCTAAAGCTCTGAGCATTATTTATGAACATTTCATTTTAGGTATTAATGTTCTGGCAATAGAATAACGACAACAATAGTCATTGAATAAAAAATGCTTTAAAAATACAGATCAGAAACTATGATAGGAAACTCTATACCGTGTATCGCTCTGTATAGAGTTTCCTATCATAGTCAAAACAATATTCATCTTTATAATCAATATTCTTTTACAGTGCTTTATGAGTACACCTGTGCCAAACACATGCACTCTTGCTGTGTAAAAATTTGTTTTACACGGTGAAGTTGACTTGACCATTACACTCCAGTATTAACATGACATCTGGACAAGAAGCAGAAAAACAGAAATAAAAACAAATTAAAAATTTCCGTAAGTAGAGAACCAATAATGGAACCCGAAGAAATAGAGAAAAGCTGGATATACATTGAAAAAAGACAAAACAAAAAAACGATGTGAAGCAAACTATCTGAAAGACATTTAATCTGATTTAGGATTATCGTGAGAATGGCGCCTTTATCAACCAGTAGCTCAGGCGTGTAAGAGTTAAACAGAACATGTCAGAACACGAGAATGACCCATGAAAATAAGAACTGAAAAAGTATAAGATATTAAAGAAACAAGGCAATACGCCAGATGTTTTTTCCACTGAACTGGAACCTAATAATAAACTTCTCCTTTTCCCTTCCCACAAATAAAATGTCCAACCATTAGTCGGATAATTTTTTATTTGTGTTGATTAAATGCGAGTAAAAATGATGAGGAAAACATGGAAAGAACTTGAGCGGGTGGCACAGGACAGGAAGACTTGGCATGTGTTTGTTTAAGGACTATGCTCCTTTGGGAGCTAAAGGGTATTGATTGATTGATTGATTGAAATGCGAGTGGAAGATTTTAGAAACATTTATTTTCTACTAGTAACAACCCGTCAAAATTGACAGGTTTTTAATTGCAGCCATCTTATCATATTGATCCATAATAATAAGTCTGCAATACTTTAAATTAAAATTTTGTCTTGAAGAAACAATCAAAAACTTACATTTTAAGGTTATTTTTAAGAAAATGATGAGCTAAATCCGTTTCCCGAATGAAGCTGGACAGAATCTTGATTGTACAGTTGATTTAATCTGCATCTCCGCACCTCCCTGTCTCCAGTTCATGTATTGTTTATCAATTGTGTTGTTGGCTTCTTTCCATAATCAAACTGTTCATGCACACCGTCATTTGCGCACTTTTTTATTTTCGGGAGAGTACATATAAGGGAAACAATACAATTATTGTCTAACTTTCAACCACAGTTGCACCCCTTAGCTGTGGTTGAAAGTTAATGCACTCTCTCGAAAATAGAAAAGTGCGCAAATGACGGTATGCATGATGTGACCGACCGACGTACTTACGACGGGAATTATGGTATTGGATTTTACAAGCATTCACTCCAGGTAGATAATTCACTTTTCAACGTTTTTGATTATCTTTCTTTTCAGATTATATCCCTTTATGTGGTTACAGAGAGCCAGGTGCACACAGACAAATTTCATGTGAAGTTTATATATAAAGCTCTCATCGCATAAAATCAATGGCTACAGAAACCACTGGTACGAGAGCACTGAGACTTTGATGCAGGTTTGCTGTGAGGGAGCTGGCTGTAATGGTGGCTCCAAAGTCGATAAATAGCGAAACTGGAAATGAATTTTTGTTGTTTTTGCGGGTTTTGCCTTCTTGTGGCGAGGCACGTTCCTTTCAACCTAAACTTAAGTTCATTGGTTATATCGGACATGACAACTGCAGACCTCTCTCGACTGATTCATGATTAAAAACAATGACATGACAACTGCAGACCTCTCTCGACTGATGCATGATGAAAAACATTGACATGACAACTGAAGACCTCTCTCGACTGATGCAGGATTAAAAACAATGACATGACAACAGCAGACCTCTCTCGACTGATGCATGATTAAAAACAATGACATGACAACTGCAGACCTCTCTCGACTGACGCATGATTAAAAACAATGACATGACAACTGCAGACCTCTCTCGACTGATGCATGATTAAAAACAATGACATGACAACTGCAGACCTCTCTCGACTGATGCATGATTAAAAACAATGACATGACAACTGCAGACCTCTCTCGACTGATGCATGATTAAAAACAATGACATGACAACTGCAGACCTCTCTCGACTGATGCATGATTAAAAACATTACTCTTACGATTGTCTTCTCCCTATTTCGTTTGCAACGAAGCATGAGGCCACCATTGTAGTAATCCTCACCACCCATAAAAGAGTTGGAAAAGATTACTCACCTCCAGCCTATGGAGGATAGAAGAGATAGCAGAGCCCAGCAACAAGCCGAGAAATTCAGGAGGCTGATAGACCACCCAATGCACCAGAGATTAAATGGACTTGGAAGGGGAAGACTGAAGCGAAGCAACTTTGTAGAGACAGTCAAAACAAAGATGAGAGCAGACCCCATAAATGCAATATCAACAGCTACGCCAATATGTACTGCACACAAGCTACCAATTTGGAAACAACAGTGCTTCCCTGAAATGATAGAAAATGTTCCTGGTATTGAGAAAAAGAATAGTCAAACTGAAACAGAAAGGAGAGTCCTAACCACAAAATATATAGAGAAACATTACCCAAGCAACACCTGGATCCATGCGTACACAGATGGATCAGCAACTAATGCAACAGAAGATGGGGGTGGAGGAGTCTTCCTGAGCTTAAGCAATGGCACACAAAAAAAGATAGCAGTCGCAACAGGGGAATTTTCAACTAACTTCAGAGCAGAGGCAGAGGCCTTAAAAACTGCATCAGAAATTCTAATGACAGAAGAAAGCTCAGCGAGACCAGTAGCTATCTTCTCAGATGCGCTGTCAGTGATTACAATGCTGAAAAGTCAAAGTAATGCTGAACTGGATGACCTAAGATTAACACTTCACAGACTATGTCAGCAGTACAAAAGAGTCGTGATACAGTGGATCCCTTCTCACTGCAACATCCCTGGAAATGAAGAGGCTGACAGATTGGCAAAGGAAGGGGGAAAACTTCCTCAACTTGACACAAATATAACATATGAGGAGTCCAAGAGTTTTATCAAGCACAGGTACAATCACAAGTGGGAAGAAGAGCATCCAGGCCACACAAAAAATGATCCGTATTACCAGCTCAGCAGAAGTGAACAATTGGTAATCTTCAGACTTCGCACAGGTCATAACAGATTGAGATACCATCTATTCAACAAATTAAAGATAGGAACTACTGATGAGTGTGACTGTGGCACAGATAAAATGACTGCCGAACATCTGCTTTAAAGGTGCCCAACATATGAGGAACAGAGAAAACGCATATGGCCATCACCAGTACCATTCCTGGAGAAAATCTACGGAGATATCAACAGCCTCAGGCTGACCACTGCTTTCTTTGAACTTATTCAAGTTGACATCTGAGGGTGAACGAAGAAGAAGAAGAAGTAATCCACCTTGTTAATGTTAGTCAAAATCGACGGCATTGCACTCCGGGCAAACCCATAGGTGCTCAGTCTCCCTCAGCAAATGTCGAAGGGTATGAATGCTAATTGTTTCTGTTGCGCACTGGTTGTATACACGGAGGATGCGTCCTCTCATACATCCATCCCTGCTGGTCTTACTTTTGATGCCAAATTCCAGCAGTCTTAGCCTTGATGATTCATCGATTGCAGTGTCATTCTCTAATAGGCGAACATGAGTTGCCCTCAGTATTTCTTCCTTATCCATGGCCAATGCACCTTTTTATGGGTACTCTTGAATCTAGTCTGTCAGCTCTTTCATTGCCACGTACCCCGGCATGACTAGGACAGTAGATCCATAACAGTTCTTGAAGATTCGATGCTTCTATGGAGGTTTTCCATTCATGTCGAAGCCAACCATTTTGGACCTTTCGAAGCATGGATTGTGAGTCTGATACGATAAATGCTTTTGTTAATAAAGTCTCAGACAGCCATCTTAAGGCAGCAGTAACTGCATCTACCTCCATTCTCGTGCTGGAGGTTGTTATCATGTAAGCCCCGCTATGTTCAGCGACGGTTCTGCCCTTTACTATAGCAGAGAAGCCCCACCCTGATTTATTACCACAGATTACAGAGCCTTCACTGTACACAATGGCATCAGCATCCACAGCATTATCATTTATAAGCTGATCAATTTCCAGCTCTGCTCTCCCATTGGCCCAAGTTCTGCATTCTCAACCAAGGCTGATGATGACTTGCTGGTAGTTCATCCAGCTCTCATCTGACTTACTCCATTCGTCTCCCTTGAATATATTTTCAACTGGGGTCACCTGTCTAATAGTCTCCTCTGCCTGCGCCATCCATGACATCCCTCTCTTTATTCTCGCTCCTTTGATGTCAGCGTATGAGATGTATGAGACCAAATTCAAAGTGCTACATTTCTTCTCGCAATGGTAGTTTCTCTATACATTTGTTTTACATGCTGAGGTTGCTAGTCTCAAGCACAAACGCACCTTCGATTATTGAGATTTCCCTAAAGAAACAGAGTTCCTTTTTTTTTGTCTTTGTCCTATCACATAGGCCAAAGAACAACAAAGATATAAAATACTTCTCACCATCATCATTATTATCACCACCAACATCATTATCATCACCGTCTGTGGTGAAGTGGGATGTTATAAATATTTATAGGGGACTTAGTGTACTGACTGAGATCAGCTGTGAAGGTATATATATCTAATAAGAGTAGTGTATTATATATAACCTTACTTGCTGCCACATATGTATACCTCAGTCAGAATTATTCTGGAATAGTGTGATGACTACGTTATATGTCTAGGGTATGTGTATGATGAAGTGTAAGTCAAAACAACAACAGACAGATAAACAATTTAATTTATTCCACTACACTTGACAACACTGTGACACTCACATACATAAAACACTCTACGAGGATATCTTAAAGGAGTCACTGATAACTTTTCAAATAACAATATGTATTCATTGCTGTCATGAATGTATATGTGTCCTGATTCAAATACAAAGGGAACCAGGAATCACAATCAATTTTAATTACAAGTTATATGTACAGAATTTATCAATATGAATATTGTAGTGACATATATTATTAAAAGTATCCTATGTGTGTTAGTTGTGTAGTAGTAATATGAGGTAATACTGGTTTTGTTTTGTTCAAGCTCTGTTGGTATTTGTCATCATGACTTCAATAGTTTGTCTTTATTGGAACTAGTATTGGAGATGTTCTCAGTTCCTGATATTAAAACAATTAAATTCCCCTCTTAATTGTATTTTACACTGTCATTTTAAGATGGGGGTACATAATGTTGAGCTCAGCTGGCCACATCAGCTTATCTTGCGTGATGGCGGCAGGAAAAGACTCCTCTGCTCGATTTCTCCCCTGGGCTCTGGAGACACCTCACTGATAGCTAAATGGACCAAGGAGTATGCTGTCCGACTCTGGATTCAGCAAAGCTCTGACCAGGTGCTGCTCAATAACGTTACGACCACAGTCCCTGAAAACAAGAAGGATGTACCTTCTACTTCATAACTAATTGATACTCTAGTTCTACACTGAGAACAATACATCACAAACATTGAGTTCAGAGCGTTAGGCCAACTGTCAGCTTCATCTGAAATACTTTATACCAGTATTTCCCTCCCTAATGGTTACTACGCCTCTGCAATTCCAGCATTATTTCTGTCTAATCAATAATCTAGGTGTCAGTGTACTGTTTGGCCATTCCATGCAGTTTTACTTTCCTCCGACACCTTCTGTTCAGGCTGGAGCATTATAGGCTTTACATCATGTTCGCTACTGAACTACACATATATACAGGCATAAATTAACAATTTACATTCAATTTTCATTAAAAGATATTGAATATTTCAAGCTTACCACAATTCATAGAATAATAAACAGTTTCGTTGACTGGCAATGGATATAGCACAACTCCGATCTGCCGGTGTTCCAGGCTTTATTTTATATAAAATATACACTGGTGCTCAACGTACTGCTTCTTAGTAGGTTTATTACAAGATGTGGCAATGAAAAGACGCTCTGAATCAAGTATATTCGCAGCTCTACCCAATGAAACCACGTCTCCACATCTTTTCAAAAAAGTACCCCGTCTATTCGTTTCCCATAACAACACAAGATAGTATTTATAGCCCGACCAATCGTGTTTAGTCTTATATTTGTTGCGCTCCAATCAATTAGGGGTTAACATGGTAGGCTATTTCCGTAACGTAAGGTTTTTTCAAACACGTTATAAAAAAATTTTATGAGCAGAAATGATTTCATGCTGTCAGGCATCCCCACTATTTTATTTTGGTTATAATTTATTAATTCCTAGACTATTTGCGTAACGTTTTACATATTCTTTGTCAGCAAGCCCTAAGGAACCCAAATATACAAATTTAAAAGAGCTAAGTGGCTGCGTTCAAAATATGCAATTTCTTCTACCTCCTGTTTCGAAGATGTGCTGTCTGGGTACTGTAATGTTTTCAAACGTAAACCCATCTAATGTTATCTTTTCTAATAAGCGTTTTTCAAGATTTTAAAACCTAACTCTGGGAAGGTTAGTGTTTTTATCACTGTCCGTCTGAAAAAAAAGTTAGTGCATGTGGCCTTACACGCGTGATAGTAGTAATTGTATATCGCGTTACGCTTGTTGGGGGTGGCATTAATAGCGAGACACGTGTTTAGTGTTGCATGCGTTCCTGATTTTCAGCCCTCCCTTCTTTCTATTTGAGTCCATCTGTTCGTTCGTTTTGGTAACGTAGTATAATTAATGTTAGGATTAATTTAGGTCATTACGCAGTGTGCCTCTCAATGTTTTTCTTAGAAATGCAATACCCGTTTTAATGTGTTGTGGAAACGCTTGTATTTATGCAGTGGCTTATATTTAACGTGGAAACGTTACAATTTGCAGACGAAGCATAAAACAAAGGGGATTTCGAGTACTGCCATTGTGACAGCACTGTTCTTTACAATTCTTCTTCCTTTTATTAAATTTATTTGTTAGGCCTTACATTTACCTTTTAATTTATATATGTGGATTAGAATATTCCACGACACCGTCACCAATCAGTCCCCCGAGGCGCATGGGCCATCAACACGCTTATGCCAAGTCTTCCTGTCACGTGCCATCCGCTCAATGTCTTTTCATGTCTTCTTCACCGCCTTCATGTCTGTCTCTCGCTCCCTTCTCCGTGTGGTCTTTGGTCTTTCTCTACCTTCCTAACCCTGAGGATTCCAGAACAAGGACTGCCTTGTGATACTATCATGAGGTTTCCTCAATATGTGTCCTATCCATCGTCAGAGTCTACTTGTTATCTCTAGTTAATCTGGAACCTGTCCGGCTCTTGTCATCAGTTATAACTTCAACTGACTACTGTTGTCTTTGAAAACATTCAAGCAGACGTCTGAGAGTGAACGAAGAAGAAAGAAGAAGATAACTTGAAAAAAAAAAACAATATGGGCAGCAATAGACATACTGACGTCAAATAAACCCTGATTTAACATTACTTTTGGAATGACGTATGAAAGAAGACGGGTTTTAATAAAAAAAACATTTTCTGACTTCAGTAACATCGTAAACCTCATTTCTTCTCCTTCTTCGTTCGGTCTCAAATAACCATATATCTCTTTCTCATATATTTTGGTCGTCCATCCCAAGCTTCTTGCGTCATCTTGCAGTTTCTCCCTCAATTAGGTTATAGAAGGATATACTACCACTCTGCCCCTTGTCGCGGAGTTGACAATCTTGCAGGACATGTTCTAAACCTTCCTTTTCGTACCAACCTTCAGTTCTGACATAATGTAGGCCACAGTTACAATAAAATTCACGGAATGTATAAGACAAATGACACAACACTATTTCCATGGCGACCAGATGGTGTCAGATTTTCTGATCTTGTCTCGAGGCGGGGCGCCGACATCGGCTTCTACTCCTACTCCGGGAACTCCTCCTAGTGCCGCTTCCATCTCTGTTTCTGTTTCGACTGCGACAACGTCCACTTCTGTTTCTTCTTCGTCTACGATCGGTGTTTCTCTGGTGAAAAAAAAAATAATAAAGTGATACTACTGTTATTAATATATTAAGTCTCGTTGTTATTTCGCCAGATGGTGTCGCCACAAAAGTCAATATAAAATAAAGTGTCAAATTTAAAATAACAAAAGCAGATCATTGTCACTTCGTTTTTGAGAAGTCTATTAAAATCTGTCAATCAACATCATTTTAGCTCCCCGTGGAGCATAGGCCTTCAACAAGCACATGCCAAGTCCTCCTATCACGTGCCACCAGCTCCTTTCCTTGCCTTTCTCTTCATTTTCATTTTTGTCTCTAGTTATCTTCTCCTTGTATACGAGATTAGGGCTGCACCGAATAGTGGTTTTTACTATTCGGCCGAATACGGATAGAGGCCTTGAACTTTTCGACTGAATACGAATACGATGAGTGAGTGAATGTTGGGCATAACAAGTTGTGTTCAATAGGTCTACTGATATTTTTATTAATTATACACCGTTACAAAAAAATATGGTAAATAGCCATTAATCACTTTTTAAATTGCTGCATGAAACATGCACTGGCGTTTTAAAAAAACGAGTCTCTCAACATTCTCTGCGAAACGACAACATCTGTTATCTGAAAATGTGTTGCCGGCAGTGCTGAACAGACGTTTACTTGGGACGCTTGTTGGAGGCGCGGCGAGATATCGTTATGCTGGATATTAGCCCGAACAGAGTTGTACATGTTAAGAATAATTATGTCAGTAAACAATTTCCTGCTGGACATCGTGTATCTCAGTTCCAACAAACCAACCAGAAACATGAAACCGACATTTTGCACGACAGAATATGGCTGAATGTCTAGTGCCATCATTTTGCCGATGGCTTGATGTACTTTCGTTGCCTCTGCACTGTCTATTGCCCACGACGTTGTTCCCTCTGCCTAGTCAGTTGATGCAACCCGCTACACGTTAAAGTATGCATCGCAAGGCCCCGTGTGTGGAGGAAGCAGCAGGACCAATTGAAACTTAAAGTCAGCCTACTTTCTGGGTTGAAAATTATCACGCCGCGGGTTGACCTAAATTTACTATTCGTGTTTGATGGCAGCGTACTATTCGGCCGAATACGAATAGTTCATTCAATGCACTATTCGGCACGGAATCGAATATTCGGTGCAGCCCTAATACATACATATCAGAATCTTTATTCTCCAGAAAATACATTGATAATGTACTGACATGATATAATAAAATACAACATGGCATATAGGAGAATCATTTAGAGTCTGCAAGTGTGCTAAACCCCGCCCAGGAAACAATCGCTGAACGTTCATAATCCGTTGAATTACTCACATGAAAATCAAACTTGATGTTATGACCTTTAAAATATTCAGCAACATAATCCTGAACTTGAGCCTGACACACTGCGAACTCATACAGCGTTAATGAGGGCTGTTACCACATACATACATACATACATATATATTATTTTTTGGGGGGGAGGGAGGGGAGGTGTCTAACTCTGCCTCTCTAACCTGGAGATTCCATAATTAAAACTGCATTGTAATGTTATCTACGCGCTTCCGCAATTATGTATTATCTATCTCCAGCGTCATAATCTTGTTTCACTGGCACTGGTCTGGTTCTTGTCATCAGTTCCACATTGCTGAACTTTGTCATACCATTTCAATCCTTCAATTCTACGCAAGCACCCATTTATGAAAGTCTGTTTCTCTTTGGTTGTTGTGTTTGTTGTTCTCCATGTTTCAGAGCCATACAATAGGGCTGACCTGACTTTTGTGTTAAAGATTCTGATTTTTTATGTTGGACTTGGTTTCTCTTAATCTCCATGTATTTGTCGTATCGTGTACAACTATAACAGTAGTTATCTATGGGGATGACCTATGAAATGTTGTCAAGAAAGTCTCCAGGAGCTAGCTCGTTAAGAAAGAAAGAGACCTATTCGAGATGAGGGCAAGAAGAAGAGAAGGCGAGTACTCTCTACTAGATAGGTTTTTTTTATATTAAATCATGGGGAGAATTCCCCTTGGACCTTAGTTTCTGCCCTCAGATCTCGATTTAAAAAAAGCTCCCAACCTCGTATAAATGAAGGATTTTACCTATATGTAAATACTTATCACAGACCGCACGAGTGATACACTAACTAATTAGGTAATGATCAACGCGGCTATATAGTTTATTAGTTAAATATACATACATATAAGGTTAGTAGAAAATAAAAAGAAGTGATGGTGAAAGATACTTCACACACAAAGAATGAAATGTAAATAATGTAGTTAGTTAAATATGTGAGTGAACCTATGTGAATAGTGAAATGATGGTTGATATATTAAGTGTTACCATACAGTGTTTATGGATCTCAACATTTCTCCACTGTATGATTATACACAGATAGGTATAGACTGCACAATGTTGGTGTATGGTATGTCCTGTGGGTTATCTTCAAGACTAGTAAGTATAGCTGAAACTCTTGCACGCGCCGTAGTAAAAACTTGTAATACATGTAATGTCCCTCAAAGATTAGAAATCTCTCTAGTTTCGACAACCCGTTGACAGTCGTCTCATGATAATGTCTGCTGTCTGATCTTAAAAGGGAATTGACTAGACTGGAGCTCTTAACTAAATGATCTTCTGGTAACAAGTGGGTTTCGTGCAATGAAGCTTGTCGGGGTGAATTTACGTCGTGCAATACACGATGAGAGTAGTCAAATTCACTTCATGCACTGACGTAGTGAGTAGCTGAACTTCGTGATTTGAACATGATATATTGGCGAATCAACGTGTAACTAAGTGATATTGATATATAGACTCCTCAACTTGTGAGTATGTAATTTTGATTCAGTGAAATACGTTTTTGAGCGAGCTGAACTTGATATATCGGAGAATCAACTTGTGCGTGCTTTATCTTGACTCAGGCGATAAGCTTTTGGGTGAGTTCAACTTGGTATATGTATGTGCGAATCAACTAGTGAGCAACTGATAACCAGGTGAATAAAATGCTGCATCACCAACGTCTCCAAAACGCGGGCGTAGACATCTTCCTTGTAACGTATGAAGTTTTGTGTCCTAAATTGTGAATTCTGCTATCCGGACGTACCCTTTGCATGCTTCTTTCCGAGTAGACGCCAAACACGTAATGTGTAGACTCAGACTTCTGCAGGACTGAAGACACAAAAGTGATTTCTTAAATTTCACATCTAATATCAATAATTGACATCCTTTTTATCTTATTCCTCACTACTGATCAATCTGTGTTAATTCTCTTGTAATGATATATGACATGAGGCGTACATGATAAGTATTAAATATATTGCGCATAAAAGTGGTGCCCATGTACGTCTGTAGTGATGGTCTAATAATCTAGGTGAATGTGAAGTATATAACTGTGAATTGCTTCTTTTTATTATTATATAGACAAATCTTGGATTTTATTAACTATCAACGAATAGAAGTAATGGAAAGAAACTTTCTTTCGCACATTTAGCTATGATAAAAAAAAAGGTAAAGGAACCCGTTACACGCCCATTGAGGCATATTGGGAATATGGTGTTAGGCCCATATTATCTTGACCGTCGGCACACGAGGGGTGATGTGGTCGGCATCACGCCGGCCGCCTTAACCTTCCCAGAAGTGCAAAAGTCACCCTTAAATAATGAAAAAGGAAAATTATTAATCATTGTTCTAAAATGTGCTAACCTCCTTTTTCCTTTGCAAATTTCTTAAGAACAAAATATATATAATTAAACTCCATAGTTATGAATTATATATCCACTAATGAAACAGGCTATGCTCTAGTGAAACTTTCCGTGTGCTGATAAACCGTAATGACTGCTGGCGAACGTATCGTTATATCGTCGGGCTATCCAGTTGTGATAGTTCTGGGGTGTGTTTTATGGCGCTGCCTCTGGTCCAGTAATCCGCCTTCTATTTTGTCAAGCGATACTTCGGATGCTCGCGTGCTATTTCATTGCATGTCACTGGCTAAATGTGGGTGGAGTCTCGTAACCAACTCTACGCTTCCTCCCGTTTAGTTCTGTCATGAGACAAACTGTGGTTCAGGATTGGCCGCTCAATGCAGAAATCAACCGCGCCTTGCACAAAACCTTTTGTTGCAACAGATTGTCGCCACTTTTGCTTCCTTGTCAGATGGCCAGCGAATTGTTTTCATTTAATATATTTATTCATTGTCCCGCTAGGTACACGACATCTAAGTGGCTAGCCGCTATCAAGAGGGTACCCAAACTGGTAACAAAGACTCCCGCGCGTCTTGCCGGGCCTTTGTTGTCGATCGCTCTGGCGGGTGTGCTATTGGGTACCAATGTGGTGACACTGCTATTGTTTAAACAGGGGATTAGGTATCAAACGACTTCTTTCTATGATCAAACCGGGTGTCTCCAGTGTCAACAATAACTTGCCTACCGAGTTAGGCGTGTTCCAAAAAATAAAGTAAAATTGGGAAATATCCATGGTGTGCTTAATATTACACTTAGGTAAAAGCCGTAATTAAAAAAGAATACTTTTAAAATGATGAAAGAGCAAAACGGAAGAGAAACAAAATAAGAAAGATAATGAAAAAGGTACAGGGCGATACAGATAGGTGCACTATATCACAGTATTTTCCAATGTAGCTAAAGCTTCTGTAGCCTATTGTATTCTTACTTTTATATCATTGTCTGCCCCTCCCACTTCACCTATATTGGTGCCAAGATATGTATGTGATATTCTCCGTCTGTTAAGGCTATTTCTTGTTATAAAATATGAGCAAAAAGAATAAAACGCTGGAACTTGGAGGTGCATAGAAGATGCTTACAAAGTAGAAAAGAAGTAGTTTGGTCATTTTGTCCGAAAGCAAATAGATCAGTCAGGACAAGACTTATGGTACATATCATTAGGTAGCAAAGCCGATAAATTCTGAGATATCTGGACCGAGGAATTAAAACATGCAAAATGAAGCTGATCAACTCTCACTATGGCCACTCAGCGAGCTACATACTTAATTTTAATAATCCAGGATTTTTATTAACCCTTGTTGAGCCTTTGTTGAGTCCAATGAAAGCTATGACCTTTTTGGGGGGAGAAAAACATTACATCATGGAATAGTTTAACAATTACATTTTAAATTTATAGTTATGTACACTGACCTCTAGAATCTAATCACTGACTAAGGACCAGTGTAAAGAAACCCTGATTTCGAACATTCGGACATCGACTTCTCCACTTGTTTGTATGGTTTTTTTTTCTGCACGTAACTGGCTTATATCTTTACTTAACTCTTAGGGAGCCGCGCTGGTGTAATGGTTAACACACTGCGCTGGCGATCGGGTGATCCGATTCGTGCCCATGCGGCTCATTTGAAGGAATGTCGTCGACCGGGACTTGGACTGGAATAATTCAAACCCTGGTGAAGACATTTGAAAAAGTTTCTTCGACCAGGGACTGGAATAACCTGAACGGCTCCTGAGCCGACCCAGCTCTAATGGGTACGTCCGAATTCGGCGAGTATCTGCCTGAATGGCGAGAGGACACCTGTCGTTGTACAGGGGAAAAAAAGGGATATAAATAACACATAAGGAAAGGAAACCCGAGGCTGTAAACAGTAAATTAATATTAGACAAACATAAAGGTATGTTTTCAGGCACTCGTAAGAAATAAAGAAGTAGAACACTTGGACAACAGAAAAACAACAGACGTGAGTGGCTTACCCAGGGTTCCGAACCCCGTACCTTCCTGGGTAAGCCACTCACGTCTGTTGTTTTTCTGTTGTCCAAGTGTTCTACTTCTTTATTTCTTACGAGTGCCTGAAAACATACCTTTATGTTTGTCTAATATTAATTTACTGTTTACAGGCCTCGGGTTTCCTTTCCTTATGTGTTATTTATGTTCATACAATACCAGAAACCTACCCACTGTTCTATACTATTGTCCTTTAGTCTTCTACTATTTACTGGACCCAGTATCAAGGTCTTTGTCTTGTTTGGACTGACACATACTGTTAATAGGAGAAAAACAGAAGTGATTGCGTCATTAAGGGGCTGAGTTGCCCACTGTATACTTCCGGTGTTATCTTGTGTTTCTTACTGATAAATAGCCAGTAAAGCATCTTTTTTTGGGGATGCCTAGCTGGCCGTGGGGTCAGTGTGATTCGCTTGATAGCTAGGCGGAGTTGTCGTACGGAAGGTACGGGGTTCGGAACCCTGGGTAAGCCACTCACGTCTGTTGTTTTTCTGTTGTCCAAGTGTTCTACTTCTTTATTTCTTACGAGTGCCTGAAAACATACCTTTATGTTTGTCTAATATTAATTTACTGTTTACAGGCCTCGGGTTTCCTTTCCTTATGTGTTATTTATGTTCATACAGTACCAGAAACCTACCCACTGTTCTATACTATTGTCCTTTAGTCTTCTACTATTTACTGGACCCAGTATCAAGGTCTTTGTCTTGTTTGGACTGACACATACTGTTAATAGGAGAAAAAACAGAAGTGATTGCGTCATTAAGGGGCTGAGTTGCCCACTGTATACTTCCGGTGTTATCTTGTGTTTCTTACTGATAAATAGCCAGTAAAGCATCTTTTTTTGGGGATGCCTAGCTGGCCGTGGGGTCAGTGTGATTCGCTTGATAGCTAGGCGGAGTTGTCGTACGGAAGGTACGGGGTTCGGAACCCTGGGTAAGCCACTCACGTCTGTTGTTTTTCTGTTGTCCAAGTGTTCTACTTCTTTATTTCTTACGAGTGCCTGAAAACATACCTTTATGTTTGTCTAATATTAATTTACTGTTTACAGGCCTCGGGTTTCCTTTCCTTATGTGTTATTTATGTTCATACAATACCAGAAACCTACCCACTGTTCTATACTATTGTCCTTTAGTCTTCTACTATTTACTGGACCCAGTATCAAGGTCTTTGTCTTGTTTGGACTGACACATACTGTTAATAGGAGAAAAACAGAAGTGATTGCGTCATTAAGGGGCTGAGTTGCCCACTGTATACTTCCGGTGTTATCTTGTGTTTCTTACTGATAAATAGCCAGTAAAGCATCTTTTTTTGGGGATGCCTAGCTGGCCGTGGGGTCAGTGTGATTCGCTTGATAGCTAGGCGGAGTTGTCGTACGGAAGGTACGGGGTTCGGAACCCTGGGTAAGCCACTCACGTCTGTTGTTTTTCTGTTGTCCAAGTGTTCTACTTCTTTATTTCTGACGAGTGCCTGAAAACATACCTTTATGTTTGTCTAATATTAATTTACTGTTTACAGGCCTCGGGTTTCCTTTCCTTATGTGTTATTTATGTTCATACAGTACCAGAAACCTACCCACTGTTCTATACTATTGTCCTTTAGTCTTCTACTATTTACTGGACCCAGTATCAAGGTCTTTGTCTTGTTTGGACTGACACATACTGTTAATAGGAGAAAAACAGAAGTGATTGCGTCATTAAGGGGCTGAGTTGCCCACTGTATACTTCCGGTGTTATCTTGTGTTTCTTACTGATAAATAGCCAGTAAAGCATCTTTTTTTGGGGATGCCTAGCTGGCCGTGGGGTCAGTGTGATTCGCTTGATAGCTAGGCGGAGTTGTCGTACGGAAGGTACGGGGTTCGGAACCCTGGGTAAGCCACTCACGTCTGTTGTTTTTCTGTTGTCCAAGTGTTCTACTTCTTTCTTTCTTACGAGTGCCTGAAAACATACCTTTATGTTTGTCTAATATTAATTTACTGTTTACAGGCCTCGGGTTTCCTTTCCTTATGTGTTATTTATGTTCATACAATACCAGAAACCTACCCACTGTTCTATACTATTGTCCTTTAGTCTTCTACTATTTACTGGACCCAGTATCAAGGTCTTTGTCTTGTTTGGACTGACACATACTGTTAATAGGAGAAAAACAGAAGTGATTGCGTCATTAAGGGGCTGAGTTGCCCACTGTATACTTCCGGTGTTATCTTGTGTTTCTTACTGATAAATAGCCAGTAAAGCATCTTTTTTTGGGGATGCCTAGCTGGCCGTGGGGTCAGTGTGATTCGCTTGATAGCTAGGCGGAGTTGTCGTACGGAAGGTACGGGGTTCGAACCCTGGGTAAGCCACTCACGTCTGTTGTTTTTCTGTTGTCCAAGTGTTCGACTTCTTTATTTCTTACGAGTGCCTGAAAACATACCTTTATGTTTGTCTAATATTAATTTACTGAAAAAAAGGAATACTCACGTAAATTCAGTCTCAGGTTAGACATACTTGTATTAACCGGAGATTTCGCCTCGAGTAATAGCGCGCGTACGAAAAAAAAAACAACTTTACTCTTATATTTCAAGGTTTTAAAAGTGGAAGTACTACAACCCACAAAAGTCAGATCCAAATCACATAAATGAGGTATCTGAGAAAGGTGGCTGAAGTAACAAGAAGAGACATGGTCCGCAACCAGACGATACGTAAGACCTAAAAACCTAGCCGCTGCATACCCAAGCAGAACAGTCCCAAATAAGATGATTTGGCCATGTCTGCAGAATGGGAAAAGATTGTCTGCTACGGCAGGTATGGGAGGCTAAGAACCAGACCTCCAGGACAACCCAGAGTCTGCTGGGAGGACAACATTAGACAATCTCTGAAGGACCAAGGACTAAAAAGGAATCTGGCTCAGAGGAAGACAGGCGATAGGATAGTATAGCGCTCTATCTTCCAAACCTGTACACCTCACGGTAGAAGAGGAACGATTAAGTAAGCAATTAAAAGTGGAAGTTTGAAACGATGCTTGAAAGGCATGGCAAATAATTTTGCTGGCTCTCACAAAACTGTTTCTGTTGGGAAAATTTGTCTGTGCATTTTTTTCTCCAGGTGGGAACAAAAGAAAAGAAGTACAGGTAATATCGATTCCAACACCGATTTTATATTCTCCTGTCTGACACAACGATCTATTCAAAACTACCAGTATTTTTGAATGGCTTTAGCAGTATCGCTGCAGTCATTTGTATGCAGTTTACCAGTGGGGATAAGCTCTTGGCAACGACCCATTGATATAATATTCTGCATGAGTGAGCACTCAGTTGTCAGAATTAGGAATAGTTAACAAGAGGGGCATACGTTAAGTTGGGGGAGGGGAAGGGGGGAATGCTTCCTTTGGTACATAAAAATGCATTATGCTTGCTAGTAGATTTTTAAGCATTTAGTACTATAATAATAGTGTCCAGTGGTACTCCCCGTCTCCCCTCCCCCCCACCCCCAACTGTCACCCGGGGCTGACAGCCTCCCTCGCACCACCATTAAGTACGCCACTGGTTAACAATATACACTTTTTTATTTTAAACCGTGTGACATGAGTTGTTGTATTAGCACACAAAGATTATAGAACACCACCTTGGAAGTTCTTGTCTGAATTTTCCTTTGAAGACAGGTCAGTTTAGCATACTCAAACACTCCCGCAGAGAGTACTTGAGGCCACCTTTTTCTTCGTCATAAAAGAAAGGCGTCTTGCTCCTTGCAGTTTTGTTTCATCCTCATTCTGACGCACTTAAAAAAACCGCACGAGTGTGCATTACGTAATCAGGTAAATTACGCCATAATATTCTAACCTTGATGAACAATCAAGCATGAATGTATTCGAAATTTTTCAATATCATAGTACACAAAGGCTAAATAGAAAGAAGAACAGACAACGGACATTATTTATTTACTAGTGTAAAAGCCCGTCATAATACGGGAATTAAATTCAAAAGCACCAATTCATTTCATAACCCTCACTCCCCAAGGAGCATAGGCCTTCAACAAACTTATGCCAATTCCTCCTGTCACGTGCCATCATCTCAAGTTCTTTCCACGTTCTCCTCATCATTTTCACCTCTGTTTCCGGCTTTCTTCTCCATGTGCTTCTTGGTCTACCTCTGCCTCTCTTGCCCTGGGGGTTCCAGAACAAGGACTACCTTGTAATGCTATCAACAGGTTTCCTCAGTGTGTGTCCTATCCATCGTCTTCTTCTCATCTCTTGTTCCACTGGCACTTGTCTATTCTTGTCCTCAGTTCCACTTTGGTAACCTTGTCATACCATTTTAATCCCTCTATTCTACGCAAGCACCCATTTATGAAAGTCTGTAGGTTTTTGGTTGTTGTCTTTGTTGTTCTCCATGTCTCAGAGCCATACAATAGGACTGACCTCACATTTGAGTTGAAGATTCTTATTTTCGTGTTGGATCCGATTTCTCTTGATCTCCATATATTTCCCAATGCAATGAAAGCTCCTCTTGCTTTTTGTATTCTTAGTTTGATATCACTTTCTGTCCCTCCAACTTTGTCTATATTGCTGCCAAGATATGTGTACGATTCTACATCTTGTATAGTGTTTCTTCAAGTTCAACACTGTTATCATTAAATAAATATTAGACAAACATAAAGGTATGTTTTCAGGCACTGGTAAGAAATAAAGAAGTAGAACACTAGACAACAGAAAAACAACAGACGTGAGTGGCTTACCCAGAATTCGAACCCCGGACCTTCCGTACGACAACACCGCCTAGCTATACAAGCGAATCACACTATCCTCCCGGCCAGCTAGGCATCCCCAAAAAAAGATGCTTTACTGACCGGGAGGATAGTGTGATTCGCTTGTATAGCTAGGCGGTGTTGTCGTACGGAAGGTCCGGGGTTCGAATCCTGGGTAAGCCACTCACGTCTGTTGTTTTTCTGTTGTCTAGTGTTCTACTTCTTTATTTCTTACGAGTGCCTGAAAACATACTTTTATGTTTGTCTAATATTTATTTACTGTTTACAGGCCTCGAGTTTCACTTCCTTATATGTTATAACTGTTATCATTACCTGCATATATAAAAGTCACCAATACCTAACGGCAATTTTACTTATTCAAAAGTATTAAAATAAACCACTGCGCATCACCACAGTAGACATACTACGTAGCAGCAGCGAGGATCCCAATGTGTGTATACGGGATCACACATTCTATAAATATATTTTTGTGCACACCGTCATGTGCGCATTCTTCTTTGGTAAGTGTTACTATTTTCGGGAGAGTACATATAATGGAAACAATACAATTAATGTCTAACTTTCAACCAAAGTTGCATCCCTTAGCGTTTCGCACTGACAGAAAAAGATGGGAATTTATATATATAGGACTAGTGTAAAAGCCCGTCATAAGACGGGAATAAAATTCAAAAGCACCAATACCTAACGGCAATTTTACTTATTCAAAAGTATTTTTAAAAACCAAAATTGTTGTTTTACATCTGATGTTAAAAGTCTGAACATGACAGAAGAGCATCTTGATTTTCTGTTTTAATGTGGTACAACAGTATGTCTACTGTGGTGATGCGCAGTGGTTTATTTTAATACTGGTGCTGATCCCCTCATAAGATGCCTTCACCAAACAGTCACATACTCTAGCAGAGATGATTTCTGCAGCAGTTGGTTTCACATGATGAGACGGCCAGCCCATACACAACGTCATATTAGTCGCCGTGTTCGATTCCCTGACTGAGCAGTAGATCTATTCTTTCTCTGTCTCACGAGAGACCCCCGGGAACTATACAACAGACACGTGACAATCAAATGTATTTTTAACAACAACAACAACGATCTATATTGTTGTTTGTGTGATATATTACCAGTTGATTACGTGATACGAGAAACCATCATTTAGCAAGGGGATCTAGCATATTATATTTACTTCGTAGAATACGGAAAAGAATTTATGAAAATTAAAACAGATTGACTGAGAAGAACGGCGAAGCTGGGATGAAAACTGAAATAGAAAAACCACCTCGAGGTAGCAAGAAATAGAATGAAGCTAAAAATTAAAAATTCAGCTTTTCTATGGGATATTCTTCGTACTCTGAAAGTTCTAGTAAAAAAACTAAAATGAACAAGATTGTAGTGGTTTTTGATGTTATTGTATGGTTGTTATGTTACCTAGTGTACTGTATGAGGTCAGCTGTGAAGGCTCCTGAGATAAAAGTTTATGTGAATTATAGGAGGCCTTTCTGCTACCACTTACGACCTCAAACAGACTTATTAGACTATTATGAATGTTAGCTACGTTAAAAAGTCTAGGGTACTGTAATGTAATGTGTAGTTAATATAATATACAGACACACACATGTAATCAATAAGTCTAATAATAATAATAAACTCTACAATACACTGAACTAACTCTGGATGTTATAGTTTAAGTTTTAAAATCTTTTTAAATTTATTAGTTCTGAACCAATTTTTATTTTGGTCAGAACATATGAAATGATATAGATTTATCAATGAATTGCATATATATATATATGGCATAATCAAATGTAATTTGTGTACATAGGTATATTATAAGAATAGTTAATATTACTAATACTATAATGTCTTGGGAGGAACTAGCACAGGATGTTTAGTTGGGGTGGCGTCATCACTCCCAATCTGTGACTACCAAAATCATTGTCCATTGACTTATGGAATGAAGTAAATGTTATATTTCTCAATAGTTATTTCTTTATTTGATGGTGGAATAGTTGTGAATCTCCAGCAGGCCAGGTTTTCACTTATCTCGCCTGTGACGATCTGGTATAGGATTTTTGTGGCCCACTCCTCTCCGTAGCTGGAGTAAAAAAGTTAGGCTGCACAGACACCAATGTTAGGCGGCACAGACATCCGTTTGTGTACTCTTACAAAAGCATTTGGCACAACATTAGAGCCAAAACAGAAACTTCTGAAACAAAATTTGTGCCATGTGTCAGTACTCTATCTACTGCGCCACTCTTATACACAACACCACACAACAACATTACACAGACTGGGTCAGATCTCTCTGACCAACATAGCACATCTTACCCAGTTGTTTTCAAATAGTACCAGTTCCCCAAGACTGCATTGCATCTGAGATATATTCAATAGTTTCCTCTTTCATTCAATAAGATGGGTGATATGTTCCCACTGATCTCAATAATAGATCCGCCTTCCATAGTCTTAGTTAGGTTCCATATATTATTTGTTTGTCTCTAGGCCCTGGACTGCGGCTGGGGACCTAGAGCAAGCACTTACTTGTAATCATTTTTCATGATATGGCAGTATCAATCACTCAAAATATTAAAATAAACAAGATAAATGCTTTTATCCTTACCACAATTCAGAATTGAGAACACAGTTACTTAATACTAGCAAAACTCAGCTGAGCTGCTGGCTAGAGTATGGCGTCCCACTGAATTTTATGTATTATTTCCTGGAAAACACCACTAGCAGTTAAGAACTGTGTTACAGGACAGACTTCTATCGAATGGCACAAATGTGCGTCTCTTTCTCGCTAATATAAAAATGCGTTGGCCAATCAGATCGGAAGACCAAGCTTTTCAATTTAAATTTTGAAAATAAAGTCAAAAGTACATCTCAATTTTTCAAATGTACGTCGGTCACATTTTGGCTTTTCCCCAATTTCACTTGTTGTTTTGGACTATCTACATGTAAAAACTGCACAAACCTGCTTCCTAAGTTATTTATAGCCACTATCTCCCGACTTTGCCCCGCTAGTTCATTGCAGTCTGATTTTGCATTTTTCTGTCTCAAGGACGCAAAAATGTGACTTTTAGTGAAGTATGCACAAAAAAGCTGTTCGCTAGTCTGATAGGAACAATACGGTCTTTCGTCAATATCTTCCGTGTTATCTGTCCGTCTGTATAATTAAAAGTATATTATTTGTCAGCTTAAGATGGGCTATCCAACTAGCTAGGTTTTATTTTCATAACTTTATTATTAAAGAAAAACCTACTTTTCTCAAGGTTAGTTTTTGAATCTTGTTTTTGAACGTTCTCCACGGCATTTGCCGCTGTATTCAAACAAAACAACTAAGTACGGTAAAACGTCTAAGATACGACTGTTTCTAACAAGAGCTAAGGTCTTTTTTCTACCAATTCATTACATTGTGTTAACTAGTGGCGTGATTTTTTTCTTTAAACTACAAATTGCGTCTTTTTGCCTTTCTAGATTCAAACACGTGTTCAGACCGTCATAATGATTTTTATCTCCGTTTCCCTCCCGTCTAAAAGGGTACCGTTTCGTCTGCACGTCTAACTAGTTAGTTTTAATGGCGGTAGGAAACGCTGGCATAGGCGAGCATGTATCCTAGTATCTTACGCATTATTTTATCCCTACATGTTATCTTTATAATTGGAGATATTTTAACGTTGTATCACGGTAAATTCATCACACATCTCCCCACTTGAGAACATGCACTAATGCAAGTTCCAAAACCAGTGATACACATAGATAAAATTAATCTCACGCCTGCCAACTACTCTAATTTTGATCACAGGGGTGCCTACTGAGGAAATCTGCACCGACATTCAATGACCCCGGGATATATTCAATAATAAACTGATAAGGTTGCAACAATAAAGACCATCTTAACAATCTTGCATTTTCATGCTTGGCCTGAGATAAAAACACTAGGGGCTGATGATCCGTCTGGACCACAAAAGTCGTACCATACAGATAGATTTGGAACTTTTTTATTGCCCATATTAACGCTAAACATTCTTTTTCGCTTGTGGAATATCCTTGCTCCGCTTTATTCAACTTGCGGCTTGCATAAGCGACTGGGTTCAGTTCCCCATTGGGTGAAGATGACCTTTGCAACAGATCCGCCCCGAGGCCTACATTACTTGCATCTGTTCTCACCACAAAGTCCTGTGTCAAATCAGGCAATTTGAGAATAGGCTTGCTAGTGAGTTTTTCCTTTAACTCTTGGAATGCCAATTCCCATTGCGCAGTCCAAACAATTTTATCTGGATTTCCTTTGCGAGTCAGATCAGTCAGATGAGCACATATAGAGTTAAAAATTTTGATATATTTTTGGTAAAACCCACATAACGACACGAATGATCGCACGTCTTTTTTTGTTTGTGGTCTAGGTGCTCTCTGCAGTTTTTCCAAGTTCTTGGGGTCAGGGGTCATGTTACCCTGATATACAGTGTGTCCCAAGAATTCCAACTCTTTGCATCCAATACAACATTTTGTTGGTCTAGCAGTTAAGTTCGCTTCCCTAAGCCTATCAAATAACACTTTCAGAGAGTTAATGTGTTCTTCAAATGTCTCTGTGGCGACGAGAATATCATCCATGAAATTCGTGATACATGGATTATTCAGGGGATCCAACAATTTGCGCATCATCCTTGAAAATACACTCGGAGCATTTTTCAATCCGAATGGTAGCATGTTGAATTCATAATGTCCTTCCGAGGTGCTGAAAGCTAAATAAGGTCTAACTTCAGGCTTCACTGGAATCTGGTAATAGCCTTTACTAAGATCCACCTTTGAAAAGTATTTTGCCTTGTTCAATCTGGCAAATAACTGTTTTGTGTCTGGTAATGGATCCACTTGTCCTTCTGTGACAGCATTCAGTTTCCTGTAATCTATGCACAGTCTATGTTCCCCAGACGGTTTCCTCAACAAAACTACACTGGAGCTAAAAGAAGATTCACTGTGTGAAATAATCCCCTCCTTCAACAAATAATCTATTTCTTCTTTCAATGCCTTCTCCTTCGCGAACGGAACAGAATAGGCTCTCATACAGATTGGGTTTGAGTCTACCAGCTTCATGTCATACTGTAGCAAATTTGTATGTCCTGGTTTATCTGTTAATACATCTGTATGTTTCTCCAGAACCTGTTGAACTCTCTCCCTCTGATTTTTAGTCAGGTGCTTACTGACTTTTACTTGTGCGGCTGTCTCACAGGGATGTAATGGGTATTCATGTGAGATGAGTGGTTCCTTTTTCATTTTAGTGGCGATAGCCAAGGTCAGTAAGGGGGTGCTTTCCTGGAGTGGTCTGTCCAGATACTTCTTTAAAAGGTTTACATGATATACCTTCTCCTTCCCCTTTTTGTCAATTTTATAATTTGTTCTAGACACCTTCTCTAGAACCGTATATGGACCTTGCCATCCAATTTGTAACTTATTCTGGCTGCCGGGTAGTAGAAGAAGCACCTTCTCTCCCACAGCTAGTTCTCTGTCCTTTGCTTTCCTATTAAAATACGCTGCATGTTTCTTCCTGGCTTATTTCAAATTATCATTTGCCAGTTTCCATCCAGCTTTCAGGCGAGTGGTCAGTTCGTTCACATATTGATATGATGAGGTAACAGTCTCTTCTGCTTTCTCATCTGTCCAGGTCCTTAATAATGTTACATATGGACTTTTAATTTTTCATACTTATTTTCCCTGGTACCCGTCGGGCCCTGTCCACTAGAAGCATTATAGTGAGGACTCTTCTTCCTAGAATCATCACTCACAAATCGACCACTACGAATTTTTTTCTTGGGTTTGTCTCCCCACTTTAGCTTACTTATGAGAGATCTTCGCTCTCTTTTAGGTTCCTCCAGTTTATATAAGGCTGACCGAGGGATTGTCAGCTTATTCTGGGGTAAAATTACTCTTTGTACTCGTCGCATAGTGGCCATGTTAATACATTTAAGTGAAGACTGGGTGTGAAAAGGGGGCTCCCATTCCACTTTGTCTACCTGATTATAATTATTTTTCCTTCTAGGCCTAAGTTTGCCCCGTGGCGTTTCTAGGTCCTGCACATTTTGTCCCTTTGTGGGTGTTCCCTCATGAAATACGCCACATGCTTCTACAAAGTTCTCAATATCGACATTTACGTCGGGCCAATAGTATTTTCGAGCAACTTTTTGGCAGATGGTACCTACTTTCTCATGGTCACCATCTTTTCCAACATGTAAGCCCCTTATTAAATTTGCGCTATATACCTTGGGAAGAACCAACTGTCCGTGACCAGTGGATCTAGTTCCTGTCTTCCTGTATAGCAATTTGTCCTTCATAAAGTACTCTCCCTTGCTTGGAGGTGTGTGGCATTTGGGCAATTTTTTAAAACATGGCTTGAGTGTCCTATCCTCAGCCTGCACCTTCCTCATCTCCTCTGGATGAGCATTTATAGGTTCACCTTCTTCCTCCTTTTTCTGTGACCTGGTCTGCACTGTCGCCATGATCACAGGTCTCTCGGGATTCCCCAAGAAGACGTATCTACACCCCAATATCAGAGGGTAGATTGGTTCATCTATCACTGCTGCTCTGATTTCTCCTTCCACATAGCGAGTTTTCACTGTTATCCTTGCGATGGGAAGTGTCATGAGTGGTATGTCCTTAGTCGCCCCTTGTATTTCCACTGTTTCTGTGGTATACTGACTTGGGTCCACTAGGCTAGACTTCACAACTGAATCATAATCCAAACCTGTATCATATAGGCACCTTGTGGTGACCCCATTACAAATAACATCCTCACAAACTGGGGGGTGATAAGGTTCCTGCTGTCCATTAGGATTAACCTTTAATCTTTGGGTCCCCGATTTCATTGCAGCAATGTTTGAAGGTTTCCTTTTACAAAATTCGGTGTTATGGTTGTCTTTCTTACACTATTTGCACCATCTCTTTCCTTGGTTAAACGGTTTTCTTTCATTATATTTTTGGTCATTGAACTGTGAGTTTCTGTCACGATAATCATTTCGTGGCCTATCAAAGTTTGTCCTGCCTCTATTACCTTGTTCTCTGGTATCAAATTTACTAAATTGCTGTGGAGCTTTAAAATTTTCTATGTGCTGCTTTTTAGTGCCACTTACCTCTGCCTGGGCTGCCTGATACCTCTCAGCGACATTTAAAACCTCCCCCAACCTCTCTGCACCTTGTTTAATGAGACATTTTCTCAAGTCTGGAGCCATGGACTCTCTTAATTGCTCTATCATGATCATCTCTTTAAGATCTTGGGTCTTCCCCAGAGCAGTCCATTTCTCCAAATAGGTTTCCAGTCTGACAGAGAATTGGTGGTATGTCTCCCCAGACAACAGCTTGGCATTTCTAAACTTCTTACGATAGAATTCACCATTCTTTTCATATCTCAATAACAAAGCCTGCTTTAGCATGTCATAATTGTCTTGGTCGTCTCTATTCATCTTAGCAAAGACTTCATAAGAAGTACCTCTAAGCCCTTGTGATAACTTAAGACTCCACCTCTCTCTGTCTAACCCATACGTAGTAGCTAATAATTCGAATCTACTGAGGTAGCCCTCGATGTCATCGTCTTTCTCAACAAAATGGTCTAAATGAAACCCCATAGCTGAGGTTGAGGCTCCCTGACTAGGCGTAGCATCTGAGGCAAAAGGGCTGGCACCATTTTCAGGACCATGGCCTTGTAATTCCAGCTCCCTTAGTCGTAATTCGTGCTCCCTTTGCAATCTCCTATCTTCTGCTTCCCTTTCGGCAGTCAATCTCTTATCTTCTGCCTCCCTTTCGGCAGTCAATCTCTTTTCTTCTGCCTCCCTTTCGGCAGTCAATCTCTTTTCTTCTGCCTCCCTTTCGGCCTTTTTTTCTTCTAATTGGAGCCTCTTAATCTCCCTATCTGCCTCCAATGCTTTAGCCTCTTTGTCAGCCTCAATCTGCAACCTCTTAAGTTCTTTATCAGCCTCAATTTGTAACCTCTTCTCTTCAGCTAACCTCCTATCTTCCCTTTCAATATACTTGTCACATTCTGAAGTTACATACTGAATTAAAACCTGACCCTCCATGTTCATCTCCTTCGCCGTCAGCACAGCAGCCGATCTAAATTTTGCTAGATCTGCCATACTTTAACATACAAATTAACAATGACTAAAGCAATCTCAAGTATATAATGACTAAGGTAATTCTAAGTATATAATTACCAAGGTAATATATTAATTAATTAATCAACTAATTACCACTGGCTGTGAAGATTCATCAACTTTTATTTTCCACTTTTCATTTTAAGGGACACTTTTAAATTTATACAACTCTGTCCCCACTAGTTTAATCCCCACACCAGGAGATCCTACTATCTTTGATAAACTTAATCCCGGACGAGCCCCCAATATTTGTAGTGGTTTTTGATGTTATTGTATGGTTGTTATGTTACCTAGTGTACTGTATGAGGTCAACTGTGAAGGCTCCTGAGATAAACGTTTATGTGAATTACAGGAGGCCTTTCTGCTACCACTTACGACCTCAAACAGACTTATTAGACTATTATGAATGTTAGCTACGTTAAAAAGTCTAGGGTACTGTAATGTAATGTGTAGTTAATATAATATACAGACACACACATGTAATCAATAAGTCTAATAATAATAATAAACTCTACAATACACTGAACTAACTCTGGCTGTTATAGTTTAAGTTTTAAAATCTTTTTAAATTTATTAGTTCTGAACCAATTTTTATTTTGGTCAGAACATATGAAATGATATAGATTTATCAATGAATTGCATATATATATATATATATATATATATATATATATATATATATATATATATATATATATATATATATATATATATATATATATATATATATATATATATATATATGGCATAATCAAATGTAATTTGTGTACATAGGTATATTATAAGAATAGTTAATATTACTAATATCTATAATGTCTTGGGAGGAACTAGCACTGGATGTTTAGTTGGGGTGGCGTCATCACTCCCAATCGGTGACTACCAAAATCATTGTCCATTGACTTATGGAATGAAGTAAATGTTATATTTCTCAATAGTTATTTCTTTATTTGATGGTGGAATAGTTGTGAATCTCCAGCAGGCCAGGTTTTCACTTATCTCGCCTGTGACGATCTGGTATAGGATTCTTGTGGCCCACTCCTCTCCGTAGCTGGAGTAAAAAAGTTAGGCTGCACAGACACCAATGTTAGGCGGCACAGACATCCGCTTGTGTACTCTTACAAAAGCATTTGGCACAACTTTAGAGCCAAAACAGAAACTTCTGAAACAAAATTTGTGCCATGTGTCAGTACTCTATCTACTGCGCCACTCTTATACACAACACCACACAACAACATTACACAGACTGGGTCAGATCTCTCTGACCCACATAGCACATCTTACCCAGTTGTTTTCAAATAGTACCAGTTCCCCAAGACTGCATTGCATCTGAGATATATTCAATAGTTTCCTCTTTCATTCAATAAGATGGGTGATATGTTCCCACTGATCTCAATAATAGATCCGCCTTCCATAGTCTTAGTTAGGTTCCATATATTATTTGTTTGTCTCTATTCCCTGGACTGCGGCTGGGGACCTAGAGCAAGCACTTACTTGTCGTAATCATTTTTCATGATATGGCAGTATCAATCACTCAAAATATTAAAATAAACAAGATAAATGCTTTTATCCTTACCACAATTCAGAATTGAGAACACAGTTACTTAATACTAGCAAAACTCAGCCGAGCTGCTGGCTAGACTATGGCGTCCCACTGAATTTTATGTATTATTTCCTGGAAAACACCACTAGCAGTTAAGAACTGTGTTACAGGACAGACTTCTATCGAATGGCACAAATGTGCGTCTCTTTCTCGCTAATATAAAAATGCGTTGGCCAATCAGATCGGAAGACCAAGCTTTTCAATTTAAATTTTGAAAATAAAGTCAAAAGTACATCTCAATTTTTCAAATGTACGTCGGTCACATTTTGGCTTTTCCCCAATTTCACTTGTTGTTTTGGACTGTCTACATGTAAAAACTGCACAAACCTGCTTCCTAAGTTATTTATAGCCACTATCTCCCGACTTTGCCCCGCTAGTTCATTGCAGTTTGATTTTGCATTTTTCTGTCTCAAGGACGCAAAAATGTGACTTTTAGTGAAGTATGCACAAAAAAGCTGTTCGCTAGTCTGATAGGAACAATACGGTCTTTCGTCAATATCTTCCGTGTTATCTGTCCGTCTGTATAATTAAAAGTATATTATTTGTCAGCTTAAGATGGGCTATCCAACTAGCTAGGTTTTATTTTCATAACTTTATTATTAAAGAAAAACCTACTTTTCTCAAGGTTAGTTTTTGAATCTTGTTTTTGAACGTTCTCCACGGCATTTGCCGCTGTATTCAAACAAAACAACTAAGTACGGTAAAACGTCTAAGATACGACTGTTTCTAACAAGAGCTAAGGTCTTTTTTCTACCAATTCATTACATTGTGTTAACTAGTGGCGTGATTTTTTTCTTTAAACTACAAATTGCGTCTTTTTGCCTTTCTAGATTCAAACACGTGTTCAGACCGTTATAATGATTTTTATCTCCGTTTCCCTCCCGTCTAAAAGGGTACCGTTTCGTCTGCATGTCTAACTAGTTAGTTTCAATGGCGGTAGGAAACGCTGGCATAGGCGAGCATGTATCCTAGTATCTTACGCATTATTTTATCCCTACATGTTATCTTTATAATTGGAGATATTTTAACGTTGTATCACGGTAAATTCATCACAAAGATATTAAAACCAAATGCAACTGTTAAGGGAGATATTCTTTTTGTTTGCTCATGCCTTAAACTGCAACACGGAAGAGTAAATCAAACCCTGAAAAAGACACCTTAACAAGCAATGCCACAACATCGTCTATGAAAAATAAAATGAAAAAAATCTACAAAGGAACAAACGCAATTTACGAACGAAGCAAGTAGCAAGTATATAAAATGAAACATTTTCTCTCCACATGCCTAGGGAATATCCTAAAATAAACGTCTAGTCTGTAACTAATAAGTAACGTAAATACGAGCCGTGAACAAAACAGAAAACAAACCAGTACGGATCGCAGAGGGAAGGCAAACCCGGTCCCAAAAAATGCCGTGCTGTAATAAATGTTGGTCTCCAGCTATACTTCTTGAAAGTTGGTTGAAGTTACAAGAACAGACATGACGAATAGACGACACGTCATGGCCTTAAACTCCAACCCCTGCAGACCCAAGTAGAATAGTCCCAACTAAGAGGGTTTGGCCATGTCTGCAGAATGGGAGAAGATCGGCTACCACGACAAGTATGGGAAACAAAGAGCCAGGGATCCAGACCTCCAGGACGACCCAGAGTCCGCTCGGAGGACAACATTAGACACTCTCTGAAGGACCGAAACTAGAATGGAACCAGACCAGGAGGAAGACAGCCGATATGATCGTATGGCGCTCTCTCTTCTAAACCTCTGCACCTCTCAGTAGAAGAAGAACGACTAAGTAAGCAAGGTACTTCTTGTGTGCAAGTATTATTACAACGAGAGATGGGCGCTTGTTTGTGTTTCCTGGTAAAAAGGTATGCAGAACTATTATTATAAGATTATTCAGTATAGTATAGACCAACATATTTGGCTGATCATTATAAATAACTAAGAGAAAGGGACTATATTTTTTTAAAACCCTGTACTAACAGAAACCAAACGACAATTAGAATAAGCAGAAACTGTAAATGCCCGTGTATAATTTCAGTTACTTCACCGCCACCTTGTCAACGTTCATCAAACTGTCAACAAATTGTATTTTTCTGCTGTTATATTCAAAGTGAACAAAACTGGCTGGAGTCACTTATGTACTTTATTTTTACGTTCAGATATCAGTGATCGTTTGTTATATACGTTATCTGTGTAGCGTTTACAAGCTCAAAGCACACGGACTCATCACAAGGAAACAGCTGCTACATTCGACCAACTGCAACCACTATTACACCATTTATGACATACATACATACATACATATATATATATATATATATATATATATATATATATATATATATATATATATATATATATATATATATATATATATATATATATATATATATATATATATATATATATATATATATATATATATATATATATATATATATATAGTATTCAATGCCTTAATGAGCCAACTTTGGGTGGTCCAACGTTTTCTACCCCGAGGGCCACATAAATCAAAAATTTAAAGGTCGCGGGCCATTCATTTAAAAAAAATATTTAAAATAAAAGCTCAGAAAAAAAAATTGATGAAAATTGAAAAGTGCGAAATTAAAAATCAAATTCAATAAAAAATTATATGAACATTGAATTTATATTGAAATAATTTTAGTTTTATTCTTTCCTCTTAATGGGAAGTTTTTTTTTTTTTTGGGGGGGGGGGGGGAGGGGGGGGGCAAGAAGTGAAATTACAATAACCAGAATCTCGATGCTTGATAGTAGTGAAAGAAAAGGGCCGACGCGGAAATGCAAGTAACTTAGTACACACAAAAATGCAACTAAATACTGCCGTAGAGGAAAAAAATCGACCCAACTTTTCTGTGACACATTGCAAGCTTTGTAACATTTAAAAAATGCTAATCTAATATAGGAAAGGATTTTGAAGATATTATTCAATTTCTTATCTAAAGATAGGAACTACTGTGGCACCGATACAATGACTGCTAAACATCTACTTCAAAGGTGCACAACTTATGACGAACATAGTTAGCACATATGACCATCTTATCGCCATAGTTTCTTTTTATCCTGCAATTTTACGAGCAGAAATCAATCCAAGTTAAATGCCCATTTGAATAGGGGTCGGAGTGACTAAGGGGGATGGCGTCCGCCTCGAAAACTAAAGATACCGGGTTCGATTCCAAGCAGAAGGAATATAATTTATGAAAAACAATTTTTCACAACCAGTGGTCCTAAAGATGTCATACCATCCCCTTCCCTCCGGTTTCCCGGGTAGTGAGATAGGATACCTAGCCTTCTCGGATAAGGGCGAAAAAACAGAAGGTCCCGTGTGCAAGTTGCCCGTTAAAAATCCCACGGCAGTTGGAAATCGTAAAGAGTAGGCCCTGGCAAAATTTAGAAATTAGAAACCTACCCACCACAAAAATATTTACAGAATATGTGATTCCTATACACACACACATTGGGATTCTCACCGGTGCTACGGAGTTCGTGCACTGTGCTGAGATCATCCTTGTGTGATCTATGGCAGAAGATCGGAGCACTGATGGAGCTGTCTGTGCGCAATGAAGATGGCCTTTAAAATTCAAACCCATTTGAAATATCAGAATTAGAATAAGTCAACAATATTTTGTTGAATAAGTCAACAATATTTTGTTGAATAAGTCAACAATACTTTGTTGAATAAGTCAACAATACTTTGTTGAATAAGTCAACAATACTTTGTTGAATAAGTCGACAATACTTTGTTGAATAAGTCGACAATACTTTGTTGAATAAGTCGACAATACTTTGTTGAATAAGTCGACAATACTTTGTTGAATAAGTCGACAATACTTTGTTGAATAAGTCAACAATACTTTGTTGAATAAGTCAACAATACTTCGTTGAATAACTCAACAATACTTTGTTGAATAAGTCGACAATACTTTGTTGAATAAGTCGACAATACTTTGTTGAATAAGTCGACAATACTTTGTTGAATAAGTCAACAATACTTTGTTGAATAAGTGAACAATGCTTTGTTGAATAAGTGAACAATACTTTGTTAAATAAGTCAACAATACTTTGTTGAATAAGTCAACAATACTTTGTTGAATAAGTCAACAATTCCTTGTTGAATAAGTCAACAATACTTTGTTGAATAAGTCAACAATATTTTGTTGAATAAGTCAACAATACTTTTTTTTTAAAAAAATAAAGTTTTGCCTCGTTTTGGCGAGGCGCGTTCCGTTCAATCTAGTCGGTTATATTAAGGCGCATGGAATAGTTTATCGCGACAGGAGTTGTTGTATTAGCACACGCAGATATAGAACAACAACTTTTAAGTTCTTGTCTGAATGTTCCTTTGAAGTCAGGAATGTTTAGGACACTCAAATACTCCAGAAAAGAGTGCTTGAGACTACGTTTTTTTCTGAGCCAAAAAAGAAGAAAAAACGCGTTGCTCCTTGTAGTGTTGTTTCCTCCAAGTTCAGAAGCCCACTTAAAAACAGCGCACTTGTGCATTACGTAGTCACGTAATCTTCAAAGACGACCTTTCTAAATTACTTCATAATATTCTTACACAGATGAGCATTCAAGCGTGAGTATTTTAGACATCTGCAAGTGTATCACAGTACAATGACTAGTAAGGAATAAGAAAAGACAGCAGACAAGTGGCAATAAATGATTTTTTTTTTTAAGTGTGATATTTTACTAGCCAGTTTAAGCGATGCGAGATACCGTTAATTTCATGCAGAATCAGCGCCCCACGCTTTTGTCAATCTGATGTTACATTTTTTTACTGCAAGCTATAAACTCCTTGAAAATATATTTTTGGGTTTTTAGTGCATTAAAAGCGTGTTTAAAATATTTTTTTTTTAAATATTTTTTATTTTCTTCTTTTTAGTGTTAGAAAAATAATGACATACTAGAAGAACATAAACAATATTTTTACTTATTGTAAATCTGGTCTAAAATTTCTTAATCGATCCATTTCTTTTAGAGCGTCAATATTACATGGCTTTGTGCCTGTTAATTTGGTGCAATCAATTTCTTCAATTTGAAGGCCATCTAGAGATTGAACTCGACTTTCCCTTGATTCATAATTTTATAGTTTGGATTGTTTCCCTTGATTTAGCTAGACACTTGTTTGAGTACAGCTGTGGCCGTGTACATAGTTGTTCCTTTGGAAACAGACTATATTCTTACAAGACAGAGGAAGCACAGACCACCCCATAATTTTATATTTTATGAGAAACAGAAAATAATAAATAGTGTCACATATTTAGGGTAGAGTCGCTTCTACACGCCATTTCTAATAATTGGGTGATTTCCCCTGACCAATCGGATAGCTCAGATTTACCCCCGGGAAAGTGGAACAACGACGCCATTTTGGCAGTAGAATGAAAGAGCGCAACTCAAGAGGTCGTATCTGGTCCAGCTCTACATATTTCTCAGTTTGAGAAAATCAAACTTCAACATTTCTTATAAAATGTGTATTTCAGGACATTGAGTGGTTATATATATATATTTCTTACTGGCGTAAGTAGTGACAATCGTTAAATAGGTATTTTGAATAGAGCTCCCAACCCTAGTCGCAGCAGAACTAGGTTCGAGGATTTGAGTCAATTTGCTAAAAAATGTCTTACACCTCAAACCATGTAGAGTAGAAAATATTCTTGTGTTGGAAAGCATTTAACTCAAGGAATGCTTATGACGATAAAGAAATCAAGGACAAATCTGAGGAGATGGGTAAATGTCGTCGAACCTAAAATAAGACTGTAACTTAAAGGAAGGAACACGGTGGAATGAGAAGGTTCGCCATATTTGACAATTGAGTAGGCCTACGAGACAAAGATGCAAAAAGGGATTTTTGCATCGATGAAAGCATCTGATGAGATGATAGAATTTTATTATACTTATTATTGTAAAAATGTTCTGAATTCCAGACTTTGTTGAAATTTTAAGTTTCATGCTGAAAGATATTAAAAGTTTTGCATGAAATCGAACGCTGTTGAAAAGGTGAATTACTACAGTTTTGAGATCTAGATAAGAAATCTATCCATTTCAATTAAATTCGCTACATCAACACCTAAGAGAAGAAAATCGAACCTGGTAACACAAATTTAAGAGAGAAATCTAAATCTCTGGTGATTAGGCCAGTTAAACATCTGCTCTCTGTAAAGTAAACTGAAAATACTGCATATGCCGGCACTGCCACATGATGTAATATGGTGCCGTTCCAGTCCTAAGGAACACCTGCCCCGGTTACATGAAGGTAATATGGTGCCCGTGACCACTTCTCTTTGATAAAGCGAATAACTAGCGATCATAGACCATGGACGATTTACTACAAAATTTTCAACAGCTGGGTGTGGAACAACAACAACAACAACCACAGAACCAACCCGTAAATACACAACCACTGCAGCCCCAGGACAGACAAAATATGGAAGGACCAACAATAATAGCGCTACGGCAAATTACTGAAACCCTACAGAAAAATGACAACTACGCGAAATTCACACAGGTTAGATCCATTGTTCAGCCGTTCGATGGAAACAAGAAAAAATTCAGAAGATGGTTGTCCGACATGGAAAAATTTGCGGCACTAGCAGAGGCAACAACGGATGAAGAGAAAAAGAAAATCGCTCTGTTAGGTTCTGATTCGTACGTGACTGATTTTTTAAGAAGGAGGTCCCAGCAGTACCCCACAGAAACCTACGAGTCCCTAAAAAAAGAGCTCACCCAGAGATATGGGGAAATCATAGACAAAATGCATGCTTGGTCAGTCCTTAGAAGCATGAAACAGGAAAGAGATGAATCGGTACAACTTTTTGGAGATCGATTCCTCAATATGGCAGAAGAGGCATTTTGCGGAGAAATCCCTACCACACCTGATGTAGAAATACAGTTAGTGGGGATATTTGCCGATGGCCTTAGAGCGGAAAATATCAGAAGGCATCTTATTAGAAAAGACACCAAGACTATTGCTGAAACAATCCAAGCAGCAATACAGGAGGAAAATCTTCACCGAAGGTTCCAACAAAAAGCAGGTAGGGAACCTCGACAAGAATATAGGGACTATGATGAGCATGAGCCTATGGAAGTTGACCATACCAGGAGGCAATGGACTCGCCCACGACAACGAGATGATAGGCCCCGCAATTATAGACCCCCCACACAGAGGCAAAACGACGTCAATAATGTCAATACAAACGGATGCTTTACATGCGGTAGGCTCGGACATGGTTACAAGTCCTGTAGAGCAAATTACAATCATGCACCACCCAGAAGAGGAGGTTACCAACCACAACAACCCGCACCACCCCCACCTGATTACACCAGAAATCAGTATACCAGAGGCGCACCTCAACCCCTCATGCGTCAGGGAAACGGCCGCGCCACTCACTAAACAGGACCGTTAGTGAGGGCAACAATCACAGAAACTGGTCCAAAACAAAAGAAACAACACAGAACAGAAATTGTCAAGTGGGCCCATCCAGTAAAATACAATATGAAGAAATGTTGCATGATGGAACTAAAATACATCCGGACCCCAGTTCCTGCATCATGTCTATACAGGGCCAACAATATAGGGCACTGGTAGATACAGGAGCATCCATCAGTCTTATTAGGTTCCAGCTGTTCAAGAGGATCCAACACTTAGTACGATTTCAACCGTCCAAAACACACCTAGCTTCAGTCACGGGACAAAGACTAAATTCAGTTGGGACAGCATGGCTAAAATTTTCCTTAGGCGAAACAAATTTTGAACACCCATTTGTCATTACTAAAGGAATGTCTAGAAATCTTATCCTAGGGAGAGATTTTTTTAACAAACACAAAGTTCGAATATACTATGACCTCCACAAAATCAAAGTCAACAATACGTACATAGATCTCCAGGACGATATCCACATAGCGTCTTTAGTAAGGATTACAGCTCCCATAACGGTGGCTCCAAACTCCCTGGTCATAGCAAAAGGCAGAGTAAAAAATTCTGAGTACATAACACCAGGGCAATCAATTCAAGTACAGCCCCTAGCAGAAGAAAGCATTATTGATGACCCATTGTTGCAAATTACAGAGGGAATCGCTGAAGTCTCGAAGTCCAGAGATTTCCCCATCATGATATTGAATATGTCAGGAAAAACTACCACTATAAAAAGAGGCACAGTTGTAGCGCAAGTGGATACGTCAACAATAAGACAAACCAAAACCAATAGAGACCATCCACAAATTGTCTCAACCACTCCCACTGGACATAATGCACGAAATCGCAGTACAAATAACCATAGTACACGGAAAGTAAACAGTTATAAGGCTTATGCAGAAAAAGGCAGTAACATCAGTCACAGTTATGTTACACCACAGCATACCCTACCCAGATGGCAGAAACGAACCAGTCCATACATAAGAAGAGAAAGGCCACAGTATGAAAATGACTATAATTACTCATTCTTGCGCCCCAGCACACCAAGAGAAAAGATGAAGTGCTGTATATCACAGAGTAACAGAGAAACAGAAATTGTCTTGCCAGGAGGATATCCAAAGCGACAAGACAGTGATACATGCCCCATGGAGTATCAATATAACTCAAAAACAGGTGGATATGATAAAGTCCCAAAACCAATTGAAATTTCCGAAGAAAAGGAAGAATTCTTATATGACTATACCACAGGAGGATACTATAGCAGCAAAGTTGGAAACAGAAAGAATGAAAAATTTTCGCCCAGGGAAAGAAGACAGCCCTATAGCACAAACAGAAGAAATACAGTAACGTACGCGGATAAGCGCAGTTACGGCAGAAATAATCAGAAAAAATGGCACAACAACGACTACCCCAGAAATATAATAAGAAATGAATATACAGTAAATGCAGTGACAAATGGAAATGCACACAGTACATGGCAGAGGAGACAGTACCAAGCACAGCCCAATGAACGGCAAAGAACTACGCAAAAGAAAGCCACATACCAGGAGCAGAGATTTTCACAAGATGCAAGAAAAATGTCCCACAATTATGGGAATGAAACGGAGGCATCAAGACAGACCAGAGATATCATAGCAGATCATAAATACAGAGAGAGAATAGCTCAGTTACTTGCAACCCTGAATGCCACAGAAGATAATAAGCAACGTTTGAAAACGTTTGTAGAAAAGCACCAGGATGTATTCGCACTCAATGACATGGAATTAGGCAGAACTAACACTGTCAAAATGGACATTCAAACAACCACAGAGGAGCCAATACATATGAAACCCTAACATACGCCCTTGAAAAACAGAGAACTCGTGGAAAGGTCAATAAATGAAATGCTACAGGCAGGAATCATCGAAAGATCCCGTTCCCAATGGTCCTCACCCATAGTGATCGTAACAAAGAAAGACGGCTCCAGTCGCTTTTGCTGCGACTACCGTGCCCTTAACAAAATCACAAAAGTCATTTCCTACCCCCTCCCCAGGATAGACGATCTACTTGCGACGTTAGGAAAGTCTACATACTTTACCACACTTGATGCAAGGTCATGCTTTTGGTGCATCCCCATGACACCTGAGGCAAAACAGAAATCCACATTCTGTTCACATATGGGAAGCTTTTTTTGGAATGTTATGCCATTTGGTCTAAAAGGATCTCCAGCAACATATATGTCACTCATGGATGAAGTGTTAAAGGGTCTACATCCATTTGCCCTGGCATACATAGACGATATCCTGATACATACCACAGGCACGATGGAATACCACCTCCGCAAGGTTGAAACAGTGTTTGATAGACTCAGGCATCACCAAATAAAGTTAAAACTGTCGAAGTGTGAGTTTCTAAAGACAGAAACAAAATATTTAGGCTTTGTCATCAATAGACATGGCGTCAGACCTGATGAAGATAAAGTCAAAGCCATAAGAGAAATGCCTAGCCCCAAGACGGTGAGACAAACACGCTCATTTATTGGTACAATAGGGTACTATAGGCGCCACATCATCAATTTCTCCAGAGCAGCAGAGCCTTTGATAGCCCTTACCCGCAAGTATGCACGCTTCAAATGGACAGAAGACTGTCAGAGATCCTTTGAGTATCTAAAAAATGCCCTAACCACCATCCCACTGCTTGGACATCCAGATATTTCTCAGCCCATGATACTATACGCCGATGCCTCAGATAACGCAATTGGTGCTTGTTTGGTCCAACCTGTACTAGAAGATGAAACACCCATCCTACCAAACATTCCAAATGAGAAACCCATTGCATTCCTAACCCACGCATTGTCAAAGTCACAAAAACGGTGGACCACCACTGAGAAAGAAGCATATGCTATTCACTATGCAGTACAAAAGTTTGACTTTTACGTCAGAGGAACTAAACTCATTATAAGAACTGATCATCAACCTTTGGTTAACTGGCTCACCAAAACACAAGAACAGCCAAAGAAGTTACAGACATGGGCAATGAATTTACAGTCCTACGACACCACTATCGAACATATCCCAGGCGAAATGAACACCTGTGCAGACCTCTTATCCAGCATAAAGAAAAGGTATTATTGGCAAACTTTCTACAAGGACATTACAGAATATGTAGCCACCTGTAGAACATGTAAATTGAGAAACATGAAGCCACATTTAATTCCCCTTCAAGAAATGCAACCTTCCCATTACCCCATGCAAACAGTGAGCATTGACTTATCAGGTCCTTACCCACTCACCCAATCAGGCAACAAATACCTCCTGCACATAGTTGACCAATACTCTGTTTGGCCAGAAAGTTACCCACTCAGTGATGCCACATCGCAGTCCATCACGCAAATTTTTTTACAAGAATTCATTCCCAGGCATGGCTGTCCAAAACGAATCATTTCAGACAACGGTAAACAGTTTATAGGTAACCCATTTAAAGCCACCTTACACCAGCTGAATATTGAGCATACTACAACCACTTATTATTGCCCAAATGCAAATGGCAGAAATGAACGCATGCACGCCACCCTACATGATATTATTAGAAAATATATCAAGGGGAACCACCAATACTGGGACCTATACATTAACCAAGCTCTTGAAGCCATCCGAGTAAACGTGAACGATACCACAGGAATGTCACCCTTTCTCATGCTATACGGAAGAGAACCAAACTTTCCGTTAGACAACCTACTTCGCCCACAAAGAAAATACATGGGAGAAGACCCCATCGAAATAATCCTTCAAGAAAAGTATAAAGCTCACCAGATTGCACAACGAAATACGCAGAAGGCATTTCACAAGAAACAGAAACAACATGATAAATCAGCCAAGCTACCAACGTACAAAATAGGAGACAGAGTATACTACAAGAAACATGTACGCAGTTCAAAATTCGATGACCGATGGTTAGATGGCTACAAAATCATGAAACAAACTACGCCTGTAAACTTCATTATTTGGAATGAAGAGAAACAACACCAAAACAAAAGCTCACGTAAAACAAATAAAACTCGATAACCACCGACCCATTCCGCCTCTGACGACAAATACAAGACCAGTCAGAAAAGCCACCCTAAATTATAATCCCTCCAGCACAGATTCGTCTGACATATCAGAGTCAGAGACGACAGACTCTGAATTTTACCAAGACGACCACATACCCAGACCACCCACAGATGAAATACATCGAGCAAGACAACAACGAGACTCGTCCGAAAGCGAAGAAGATATCCCACCACTTGAATTACGTAATAGACTACAAGACAGAGACCTGCGCATTAGAAATGAAGAAATCATGCCACAGACGTCACACGATGACAACACGAAAACACCTTATATCCACACTCAAACTTACTCCCACAGTGATAAATCGTCAGCTGATACCTATCACACCCCCAGTTCAGGCAGTTCTAGTTTTAACACTAGTGAAAACCAAACACTGCTATACCACAAGAACAAGATTGCTCGTTCAAAACAATCAGATCCTGAAGAAACTATACCCAAGCAGATTGTTGAACCATATACCAGCGATCTTTATGGAGACGAAACAGAACAAGACAGCATAGCTTTGTCAGACCCCAACGAACATAATGACAGAAAAATGGTAGAATTATACCAACAAGAAACAGACATTGATACAGCTAGTTCCATTGAAACCAGTGATGCGGATAGTACATTATTTGTACCAGTCAGCTCCAGCGTCAAACGCGCCTATAAAACAGAATCTGATGACTCAATCCCTATCAACAAAATTCCGCGTATACAGCACAACTATATCAGACGAAAGATTCTGAAGAAACGCAATCATGTTCCAAAACCAGGCCGAGAAGTGTTAGCCTCATCTCAACTAGTCAAAAACAACAGTGTGCAAATTACTGTGCCCATTGTAACAAGTTCTAACGTTCAGCACAACCAGGTCAGAAGAAAAAAATCAATGGCGAAACATCATATACCTGCCTCAAAACCATACAGATGTTCCAGCCATACACACCCTAACCACAGTAAAACCATTCACCGCAATCAAATGATGTTAAGCCAGCACCGCAGTCTTCAAGGTCGTCAGTGTCCCAACAATCAGCAAATGCAGTGTCGTCGCCTATCACACCCGGCACGACTTCTACGCAGGATAATGCTCGCCTAAGCAGTCGGGACATTGCAAGGTTAGAGAAAGGTGAAGGAACTAGCGAAAGCTGTTCTGCTGAAAAAACACGCCAGGTGTTTTAATGTTCGCAATCCGTACACTGTCCAACGCAATGTGAACAAACCTTTTAACAATGTACTAACTCTCCCCATCAGTACTCTTATTTTCAGTTTTGACAGTTCAAATGACTTGCTTACGAGACTAAGATGTCAAAGCCTCCACTGAGAAAGTTAATTTTTTCCAGCCTTAGACATACTGACCATGCCCCTAGAAAGAAATCAAGACCAGCACACGGAGGATTTTCTTTAGATAGCATAATTGTGAAAATAAAAATGTTAAAACGATTGATCACACCACGGTGTTACGAGTTTTACAGACACCCCTTATGTTAGTTAACATAAATTTTCTTAATATTTAGAATGCTACAAAACTTTACCTATAACACATGTGTCACACTATTCTGTTGTAAACCCACACCCCCAAATACCCCCCACAACATTCATCTCCACTTTTTGTAACTGATCATATTTCCCACGCTCCATTCCACCAGCATTTTCATGCAGACAACTTTACCACCAGTAGTTTTTTTTTTTTCACCTCATACTAATATTTCTTTGAATCTATAATTATGACTAAACTCCTTGATATCTGCCACCTTGATCATCATACTGTTCCTACTATGACATATCGCCCCTCCCCCCCACCCACCCACCCCCCCCTTTAACAGCACATATTTATAACCCAAAAACTTAGTATTGCCAACGCAGGTTATGCTAAACCCTTTCTCCACAGGAATTACTTTCATTTTCAAATGTACAATTTATTATTTTAGACCCAGATGTATATAAGTAACTGTCAAAAAAATTTTTCCCCAAATGCCTATCACAAATAATCCCAATGACATTTGCGCATGCTGAATTTCTGCAAATGAAGAAGATCCATCCCCCTGAGATCCATTTAGTACTATGCTAACCCCAGGACAAAATGAACACATTACATCCCCCATTTGTTGATGATGCTGTTTGCCATCGTCAAAGTGAAAATAGCATTGTGCCACATGCTGATCCCACCTAGCAAATGAAATACCCCCACATTAACCGCATATTGATAACCCGCTAATTACAAACATCATCCAGCATGAAGAAGCAATCATGGCGTTATCTCATGATGAAGATGACCATTCATTATATTTAAGGTGACATACTTTCCCAGTTGTCACAAGCTGTGAGATTTTGTCTGCAATGTTTATGCACCACAAATCCCCCACATTAACTTTTGGAGGAGGAATATTCTTCAGGTCTTTTCGTGTCTAGTTACGAGATTAGGACAAGCCCCGACCCCCCACCTCGTATAGACAACAATATTTTGGATGCAATACCATGGGAACAAATCATGACGAAGATGTCCTTGTATGGCACATCATGAGGACCTATTTGAAGTCATTATTGAAGGATCCAACATCAGTAGGGACAAGAGCGACACAATCCCTGAATTTCATTTCCTTTTCCCCCAAACTGGAACCACCAGGTCTCAAGGCCCCCACAAAATGGAGATTAAAATAATGGCAGAAAAACATTTAATGACTGAATAACATTTGATCACGCCCAGAGGTTAACAGGAAAGTAGAGATGCATCGCATTATGGAGAAGATATCTCTTTGATTTTTTGCTTATTTGCCCTTTGTAATATGAACACTTTGTTGTATTACCCTACAAATGACTATCATTATCACGAATTACAGAATGTAGTAAAGGGATAGTTGGATTAATTCCCTGACTAATTCTAAAATTCTCTAACCAACACACCAGAATTACCATCGGAGAGAAAATAAATAAATGATTGCATGAAAAGTGGACCCCAACTGAGATTTGCTCAACACCGAGGATATTGGATAAAAAAAAAAAAAAAAAAAAAAAAACAACATCCCCCCCCCCCCCCCCTCCACAGGACAGACATGTCATACAATAGACCCTTCATGGAGGATTACCCATGAAAAAAAAAAAAGAATATCTAGATTAGAAATGCAGAAAATCTTGGTCAAGGGACACCATGTCATCTAGACCCCGGCCCACACTTAAGATAACTGACGGATGGACTACCCCCTCTAAGTACAATAACCATCTCCCCCCCCCCCCCCCCATTTACAGGACCAACAATCCACCCCCCTCCACCCTCCCCTCTTCCTAGTCCCTCTAATTATACTCCCAGAAATCCCCCACATACCCCCCTCCCATAGAATATAACATGAGAAACTGACGGCTACACTCCGCAAACTGATAGACCGCACTAACAAACAACATAAACTTAATCTAAACACAAGAGTCACCCACAATCTCCCCACACTACCCATTCCCCCAACCGACAAACCAATACCCCCTCCACCTCTCCACTTCCCTTCACCCCCAAACCCACAATTTTCCA